>CM029020.1:47993187-48440176 GCA_016801055.1 Panax notoginseng
CACATAACATTAATAATCAATACTGTGTGCTACTATGCAACCACACGTATTACTGTACTTTTACTACCGAGTAGTTCAACAGTAACAATGGTAAAAACTTCCGCCGTTATTTTATAATAAAATATTTTGTCGTTTCTCAATCCGACAATAATTCCGTTGTGGGGTCCACCAATGATTGTGTCGTTGTAACGAATATTCCCTGTTAAAACGAATATTTCCCCGACCAATCGAATATTATATAACAACTTGCGTACTTTGTAAAATTTATAAATATTACCCACAACTATAACATTATATCAATAACTCCATAATATTCAAAATGTATATATAGAAAAATTATCTTTTTTATAAAAGTTGTGGTTTCTTACAACCTCCCCTTCTTATGAAATTTGCCCTCAAAATTAGGGTACGTACCTGGTATGTCAAAGAGATAAGGTTACCTTGATTTCATTTCAGATTCTAACTCCCAAGTCATTTCCTCAACATCGTGGTTTCTTCTCAAAATTTTGACTTGAGGTATAACCTTGGAGCGTAGAATATGTTCCTTCTTATCCAAGATTTGAATAGGAACTTCTTCATAACGTCAAATCCTCCGATATTTCGTCCGGTTCTAACTCAATAATGTGGTTCGGGTCTTCCACATATTTCCGTAACATGGATATGTGAAAAACGTTATAACACGAGACATACTTGGCGGTAAAGTAGTCTATAAGCCACAGTTCCTACTCGATCGAGGATTAAAAATGGACCGATGAATTGAGGATTGAGCTTCCTCTCTTTCCAAATCTCGTAACTCCTTTTCATGGAGCAACACGTAAGACACATGATCTCCTACATCAAATTCCACGTCCTTCGATGAAGATCAGCATAACTCTTTTGTCGATCTTGTGAGGTTTTATACGTTGTCGGATCGTTTGAATCTTTTCTGTAGTCATACGTACCAACTCCGTCCCAACAACGTTGCTTCACCCACCTCATCCCAGCATACTGGAGAACGACATTTTTCTTCCATACAATGCTTCGAATGGAGCCATGCCAATACTTGCTTGATAACTGTTGTTGTAGGAAAACTCCACCAATGGTAAGAACTTGTCCCAACTTCCCTTGAAGTCAAAGACACAGAGTCTTAATAGATCTTCAAGAGTGTTGAATAGTCCTCTCTGATTGTCCGTCCGTCTGAGAGATGATCTGAACGAAATCGTAAATCCGTGCCCATAGCTTTTTGTAAACTAACCCAAAATCGTGAACTGAATCTTGGGTCTCGGTCAGAAACTATGGATACTGGCATACCATGCAGTCTTACAATTCGTTTATGTACATACGAGCAAGACGTTCAAGTGTATAAGTTTCTCGTATCGGAAAGAAATGAGCAGACTTGTCAATCTATCAACAATGACCCAAATCGCATCAATACCTTGAGAACCCCTAGGAAGACCGGTAACGAAATCCATGGTAATGTGCTCCCACTTCCATTCTGGAATTTCAAGTGGTTGCAATGGACCTTTTGGTACTTGATGCTCCGCTTTGACTCGTTGACAAGTTAGACACCTTGAGATAAACAACGCTATCTCTCTCTTCATATTGCTCCACCAAAATGTATGACGAAGATCATGATACATTTTGGTACTTCCAGGATGGATTGCAAACGGTGTTTGTGCGCCTCCATCATGATTTCATACTTTAAATCAGGGTTGTTAGGAACACAAAGTCTGGAGTTGACTCGAAGTATTCCTTCTTCATCGATTCTTGCTTCCGGTATAGCACCCTTCTTGCAACTTCTTCCCTCATAAACGCATCAGCTCCAGGTCTGTAGCTTGAGCATTTAACTTTATCGATTAAAGTCGGTTCTACTCGTATATTTCACCATCATCACATTGGTCCCTGGAGTCTTTAACTCCATCTCCATCCTTTGCAAATCACACAAAATGGGTCTTTGTGTTGACAATATCGCACTCGTACTTGCGTATGATCTTCTACTCAATGCGTCAGCTACCACGTTCGCTTTTCCAGGATGGTATTGAATGGTATGATCATAATCTTTCAACAGTTCAAGCCAACGTCGTTGTCACATGTTGAGTTCCTTTTGAGTGAAGAAATGTTTAAGGCTTTTATGATCCGTAAAGATCTCCACCTTCTCACCATACATGTAATGCCTCCAAATTTTAAGTGCAAAGAACAACAGCTGCCAACTCTAGATCATGAGTAGATAATTCCTCTCATATTCCTTGAGTTATCTTGATGCATAGGCTATGACTTTTTCCATGTTGCATGAGAACACATCCCAACCCTTTGCTCGAAGCATCACTGTAGATGACAAATACCTCCGAGCCAGATGGTATTGTTAGAACAGGTGCTGAAATGAGTGTCCTCTTAAGTTCTTGAAAACTCTGCTCACATTCTTCGCTCCAACCGAACTTTGTATCTTTCCGAGTCAGCTGAGTTAATGAGTAGCGATTCGAGAAAATCCTTCCACGAATCTCCGATAATAACCAGCAAACCAAGAAAGCTACGTACTTCGGTCACTGATTTAGGTTGCTCCCAGCTTTGAATAGCTTCAATCTTTGTCCGGTCAACAACAATATTCCACGACTTGATACTACGTGCCCAAGGAATGCTACTCTTCCAGCCAGAACTCGCATTTCTTCACTTGGCATAAAGTTTGTATTCACGAAGCTTTTGAGTACCAACCTCAAGTGTTGCTCATATCCTCACGGCTTTTGGAATAAACAAGGATGTCATCGATAAAGACGACCACAAAGTGATCCAAATATTCCTTGAATACCCTGTTCATCATATCCATGAAGGCAGCAGAGCATTAGTCAATCCAAAAGACATAACTAAGAATTCATAATGCCCATACCGAGTTCTGAAAGCAATCTTTGGAATATCCTCAGTTCTAACCTTCAGCTGATGATATCCAGAACGAAGATCGATCTTTGAAAAGAATTGTGCTCCTTGCAACTGGTCAAACAGGTCATCAATACGTGGCAATGGTACCTATTTTTGATGGTGACATGATTCAACTCCCGATAATCAATACAAAGTCGCATACTTCCATCTCTTCTTCACGAATATCACAGGAGCACCCCAAGGAGAAGTACTAGGACGAATAAAGCCAATGTCTAACAATTCCTGCAGTTGGATCTTTAACTCCTGAAGTCAATAGGAGCCATTCGATATGGGGCTTTGGAAATGGTTTTTGTACCGGTTCAAGGTCGATACAAAATTCAATTTCACGCTCTGGGGGTAGGCCAGGAAGTTCTTCAGGGAATACGTCAGGAAATTTATTAACAACAGAAATATCTTTCAAAACTGACGTATTTTTGTTTAGATCCGTGACATGAGCTAAGAAAGCTTGACATCCGTTTTTTAATAAACGAATAGCTTTATGGCTTGAGATGACAGCGATTGATTTTAATGGTTTAGGTTGCTTGAATTCGCATAATAGGTCGATTAGGAATATGAAAGCTACAACCTTACGAAAATAATCAATTTTTGCATGATGAGTAGTTAACCAATCAATCCCTAGAATCACGTCAAATGCAAGTATTTTTAATGAAATAAGATCGACAGGTAATGTGTGGGTACCAACTTGAACCAAACAAGACTTATAAACCGTGGATGTAATGAAGGTTTCTCCCAAATGAGTTTCAACTGCTAAGTCAAAGTCTAATTTTTCCGGAATCAAATTTAATCGATGAGCGCAAGTGGGAGAAATAAAAGAATGGGTAGAACCGGTATCAAAATAAAGTATAGACTTCGTTAGAGTTTATGATAAGCTTACCCGTGATGACCTCATTCGGGTTCCTTGCTCTCTGGAGTTCACAACAAACGCTCTCCCTTGCACAACCGGTTTTGACTTTTCTGGGACGGCCTTTGGTGCCTCCATCCTACCTGAATTTGTCTTCAGTAAACGATAAAATCGGGCTAAATGACCTTCTCTTCCACAATTATAACATGCTTTGGACGGCATCGCGGAGTTTGGACTGATGTGCCCCTCCCCTCCGCATTTGAAACATATGATAGGTGGTCGTTCTCCTTCCTTAATGACAGGTGCTGGTGCTGACGTCTTTCTATCATTGTTGAATCTCCTCTTCTTGAAATGCCCATTCTTATTGTTTTGGCCCTGATTACCACCGAAGTGGTTACCATTTCTGGCCTGTTGGTTCACTCCACGCTTATTGTCACCGCTTCGATGACTGCTTTCACTGTATTATCATTTTGCCGGCTGCTCTCTTTTGGTTGTGTTGTCTCGTTATCGCGCTCCACCAACTGAGCCCTATTTACAACATCTGAATACAAACATAGTTTATGAGAAATAAGGTGTTGACGTATCTCCCCGCTTCAAACCTCTTAAAAACATCCGCGTCATTCTTTCTTCATTATCCACCAGGTGGGACGCAAACCGGGATAACTCCGCAAATTTTGCCTCGTCTGCGACACGGTCATATTATTCTGCTCCTATTTGATGAACTCCACCTCCTTCATGTGACGAATACTCTCGGGAAAGTATTTGTCGTTAAACAGCTCTTGGAACTTCTCCCAAGACATCTTCAGTGCGGCAGGTTGAGTACGCTTTATCGATTCCCACCAGTAATCTACCTCTCCTCTAACATAAAGGCGGCAAAGGGAACCTTTTGCTCCTCGGAGCAACCCAATACATCAAATATCTTGGTGATCTGCTTTATCCATGTTTCAGCTACAAGTGGTTTGGGTCTCCCTTAAACTTCGGTGGTCCCAGCTCCTTAAACTGCTTAGCGGTGACCGCCTGAGAGTTTCCAGTGTTTCCACCTACGTTGTGGACAGAGCCGCTTTCACCTGTTGTTTGCATGAATTGCATAAAACCTCTGAACATTCCATCATTCATCATCTGGTAAGTGTTTATTGTTTGCATGAGGATTGTCACCTTCCTGATGAACATTATCCTGATTATGATATGTGGTGAATCAATAATCGCATGTGCTCCATTGCTATTCTCAACATTCTCAGATGCCATTTTCAATACTGCCACAAAATAAAATTAATTGATATGTCATATATTATCCTTATATTATGACCGACCAATTAAATACCATGCAAATAAACTTAGGTAGGTCATACTAGCGAAGGAATTCCCCGTCTCTCCCCTCCTAGTTCTATTCTCACATCTTAGCCAGGGATCATATCTCTAAGCTCTGATACCAACTGTGACGCCCCCAAAATTAGTATATACATCACCCATCTTGGGTCGTCAGATACATGTACAAAATACAAATACAACTTACTAATACAACTGTCCGTACAATACGACAAAACATAAACTGTGAGTTTGAATACAAATATATCTTCTTAAGAGTATTCATACTCAAAAGAGTCCACATTACATTTATTAACACACCATTACATAGAATAGTGAGACTACTAACTAATACTATCATTCGGACCATCACTCCGTTCCCCGACTTGCCCCAGCTACTTCTCAGTTCCTGAAGAGAACATGAAAGAAATGGTGAGCTCAACTAGCCCAGTAAGAAATATTATTACTAAGATAATGCAGAATAAATTATCATTAGCCTTCAACAATGTGTAAACTGATAAAACATAATAGACATCAAGTTTAACTTGCAGCGGAACAAGCAATCTATTAAAAGAGTCAAGTAGAAAATAAACTCTACTATCTTTTATGATTTAAAAGGTTTTTAACACTGTGATCGCTGGGACTCAGCTTAATAAAATAATCCACATCATCGAATCACCCCTGCACTACGGCCAAGGATATTCGTGTATTCATTAATGGTCATGATCATGCCAACAACTGTCCATCAATGCACTACGGGCCAATGAGACTTTTACCACATCATTTGTAACATTACGGTCATGATTATACCGAATAATCCCTGGTCATAATCATACCAAGTCCATCTATGCACTACAGGCCACAAATGACTTTCAAACATTTTATAAACATGAGGATGATGACAATGATATAAGAATTCAATAAAACAAGTTCAAGAATTAATTTATCCAGGAATTAACAACGTCCAAATTGTCAACATGATACCGCTTTGTGGATAAAATTCAAGAATGCTTAGAAGAATATTTTCATGAAAAGATACTGGATGAAACGCAATTATCAAGGATATTCCACAAATTTCATGGAGTATAGAAGTCAAAACTTAACCAACTGAGTATAATAAAGAATGGAATAACAAAAGAAATCACCATGCATGCGATAGACCGCACACTAGATTATTCCAACAAATAATAAATAATGGAACCAGGTCCGGCGTAAACGCACAGACAGGATATTCCGACAGAATAATAAATAATGGAACCAGGTCCGGTGAAAAATACATAACAGGATGTTCCAACAGAATAATACAAAGACGGAACCAGTCCGGTGTAAAACACACAGACAGGATGTTCCAACAGAATAATAATAAAAACGGAACCAGGTCCGGTGTAAAACACACAGACAGGATGTTCCAACAGAATAATAATAAAAACGGAACCAGGTCCGGTGTAAAACACACAGACAGGATGTTCCAACAAATAATAGAAGAATGTCACCAAGTATAGGGTAGACCGCGTATACGGTTATTCCAACAGAATAATAAAGAATGGAATAATAGAAGTTCTCTTCATGAATATAAAAGAAATAATATTCCCTACCGTTTTAAAGAAGAGCTGAAATAAGGAAGTAGTATTAAAATACATATAATCTTCTCTCTCTCTATAGTTTCTCTCTATAGTTTCTCCTCTCTAGAGTTCAGTGAATTTGTAAGAAATAATGAAGGAATGAGCTGCTATTTATAGAAAAATAGAATGCATAGTAACTAATCCATGAACGATCCAGATTGATTACTTTAATCTGACGGTCCATATTTAAAGAAAAATCTTTTAAATAAAATATAATATATTCTATTTATAGAATAACTTTAATAAAGTATTTTGTTTTATATAAAAAGATGTTTATGTTTTATTACGTTAATAATACGAATAAAACAAAACGTCATTATCGCTAAATAATTCATATTATTAACTGACAATAATTGAATCAAACTGAGTGACTTCTCACATAAGCATTAATAATCAATACCGTGTGCTACTATGCAACCACACGTATTACTGTACTTTTACTACCGAGTAGTTCAACAGTAACAATGGTAAAACTTCCGTCGTTATTTTTAATAAAAATTTTTGTCATTTTCTCAATCAACGACAATAATTCCGTTGTGTGGTCCACCAATGATTGTGTCGTTGTACGAATATTCCCTGTTAAAACGAATATTCTCCGACCAATCGAATATTATATAACAACTTGCGTACTTTGCAAAATTTATAAATATTACCCACAACTATAACATTATATCAAATTAACTCCATAATATTCAAAAATGATATTTATAGAAAATTATCTTTATTTATAAAAGTTGGGGTCTTACAGAAATAAACTAATATTTATCAGTTTCTAATTCTAATGCAATTAATCCTATTTTAAACTACGAAAATTTTTTTGATTTGAAAATTAAACTCAACAAAACTAATAATTTAAAATCAGAATTTCACAAGAGTAACTGCAATTTAACCGGTTAAGATACAACCCCATTGGTATTTCATTTAAACCGATTTACTTTCCATTAAATCAATTAATTAATATGAATCATGTGTACAAGAATGTTTTATAGTGCTCACGCACTTCCTTCCAAAAACACGTGAACAAATCCTCCTAAAATCTGATCCTTAAGACACCAAAATTACAAGGAACACCCTAGAAATTAATTCACTAGATTCCTATGTGAATCAAGTTAATTAGGTTTTACGCATAAATTCTCTCCATGGATACAAAAGACACATTTAATATTCCTATCCTACATCTAATCATATTAATCCTAATTCAGATTATATAACAATGTTATCATATACAGATCTCAATCTATACTCCATCTTCCAATTTTATATAGATTATATACTAAATTGTTGGCCAAACAATTAATCATTAAGCATAAGATATAATAAATAATTCAATAAAAACCAATTTCATTCAAATGAGGATAATATTTAAACTACATACCAAATTTCGTTGCAATCTTAATGAAAATTTAGTTCATGTAATAATAAAGAAAAACATAATCCAGATTAATAATCCAAACATCATAGTAATGAAATACTCGCATGTAATAAAACTAGAGAAGAGAAGAAGAAGCTCTGAATTTGCTCCCAATACTCTCTCTTGATCTTCAACCCTTACAATTTTCCTTCGTGTTTTCCTTCATTGTTCTCTCTATCAAGTCTCTTGAAAAATTGAGTGATACTTCTTTTCTAAAGTCTTCTCCTATTTGTATTGGTCCTCAGCCCTTATTCACATTCCTTTTGACTTCAAAAACCCACTCAGTAGTAAAAAATCCCTCTTTAAGCCGCACATGAGCGCCTAGGTGCTCAACCCAGGTCATTTCCAAGAGCCTAAGCACTTGACCCAGGACCACGTAATTACAAAAATGCCACTCAGCTCAAATTTTAATGATTTTTTATCTTTTTCTTCTTCCAAATGACCAATTTGGCCATCCACTCCAACCTAACAAAAATAAACACAAAAGCACATAAAAAGATACTAAAAAATAATTAAAGATTGCAATAATTAAGTTTAATAATATCGAATTCATATGTATAAAAACCTACTCATCAGGAAGATTTGTTTTTAAAAAAAAAGACGGATCAGAAACTCAAATCAAAAATCGTGCACATAGCAATAGGGCTGAGCAAGTAACCAAATTGGAACTGAAACCGCACCAAAAATCGCACGAACCGCACCAACGGTTCCGGCGTATGTGGCGGTTTTAGGTGGATTTAATAATCAAATTTACAGTTCTGATTTGGTTACTAGCCAAAATCGCACGCATAAAACTGAAACTGCACCATGTGTGTGTGTGTATAATGTATTATCTCCAGTAAATTCTAAAGTTACTTTTCACTTGAACACGCTCAGAGAAAATCTCAGTCTTACATTGTCATTTTTTCTCCAATTGAAAGAAGATGGTTAGTGATTATATAGTCAAAAATTAAGCATTTGGGTTTTGGAATTTCGGATTTATTTGATCCGTTACTGGAGGGGCTTATAGCTAGGAGCCAAATTCGTTGGTTCAAGAACTTGATGCATTGGTTAAGTCATATGCTATAGTAGTAATATCTAATAGATTATTTTTAAATTAGGTAAATTTAGGATTATATTCTATAAGTCTTCTCTACAATATATAAGATAGAATTCATTCTATCTCCAGTATATACTTTTAATTATTATCGAATATATGGTCTTCGTTGTTCTATATAACGTATATTTTAATTTTTAAAGCATCATTCCTTTATTATAAACTAAAATTATTTATGTGTTTCACTATTCTATGATTTGATGGTGAATTTGACATGTTTGGCAGAAGGAGCTTTGATTGCATGCTTAATATAATTCTCATTGCCAACTCTGTCACTAATTTAATTGCTCGATGTGAGCTCTGTGTTAAATTCTATTGAAGGCTTAGACTTTTTGTTATTTCAATTAGTTTTGGAACCGAAACTGCACTAATTAAAACCGCACCGCACAGTTTAAAATTGCACCACACCAATCACAAGCGGTTTTATGTGCGGTTTTGAATTTGTCAAACCGCACCTAACCATTTCAAGTGCAGTTTCAACTTCAAACCGCGCCATGCTCACCCCTACATAGCAAAACCTTCCAATCAGAAATCGCATGAGGGCTTCTCTTCTCCCAAATCCGCTTCTGTCACTTATACTCTTCATCTCATGATAAGAGCATCATCAGATTACTGGCCCCTCAACTATGTCGTTGTTGCCTTTCCCCATTATGAAGTTCACACCGCGAGGCTTCATGTGAACCCCAAATTTTATGAATAAAGATTTAAATTTCTCGAAATATTTTTTTGAATATTATGAATGAATTTGATTATAATGTTATAGTTATGGGTAATATTTATAATTTTTGAAAATATGCAAGTTAGTATAATATTCGATTGGTCGGAATATTCATTTTGTCGAGAATATCCGTACGACTGTACAATCATTGGTGGACCCCACAAACAAAATTATTGTCAGATTGAAAAAATGACAAAATATTTTTATGAAAATAAAGCGAAGTTTTATCGTTAAAACTATTGAACTACTCGTAAATAAAAGTACAGTAATACGCGTGGTTGCATAGTAGCACACAATATTGATTATTGATGCTTACGTGAGAAGTCACTCAGTTTTGTTCAATTATTGCTACAGTAATTACTGCATAGTATCTCACATTATTTGATTTAATTATTGTCAATATTTTATATATATTAAAACAATAATTGAGATGACGAAGTTATTAATATTATTATTTGTAATATTAATGATGTTTAGAAGTTCTGCCAAGGAGAGGTTTGGTCACCTAATTGTGCGCCAATAGAGAAAAATCCTTATTGGAAAGCCCCCGCTTTCCTGGGAATGACCTGGTCGATTAATATTGTGAATTATAATAAAGGTGATAAGTTTTATTTTATTATTATTATAAATGTAATAAAACAGAAAACTTTTTATATAAAACAGAATACTTTTATAAAGTTATTCATTTTATTAGACTATAAATAGAATATATAATATTCTATTATGCATAGTGTTTGCATAGTGCCTGCATAGTATTTGCATAGTAAAATCTTTTTATATAAAACAGAATACGTTATAAAGTTATTTATTTTATTAAACTATAAATAGAATATATAATATTCTATTATGCATAGTGTTTGCATAGTACCTACATAGTGTTTGCATAGTAAAATCTTTTTGTATAAAACAGAATACTTTTATAAAGTTATTCGTTTTATTAGATGATAAATAGAATATATTATATTTTATTTAAAAGATTTTATTTTATTGGAATATTTTATTAATATTGCATAATAAATCAATATAGACCGTCCGTTTAAAAGTAAATCAATCTGGACTGTTCATAAATTAGTTACTATTTAGTCCATTCTCCTATAAATAGAAGCTTATTCCTTCATTATTTCTTACGAATTCACTAAAACTCTAGAGAGAGAAACTATAGAGAGAAAGAAGAAAAGTATTCTGCTACTTCACTACTCCTATATCCAGTTTCTTCTAAGGTGAGGGGTATTATTTCTTTCGTATTCATGAAGAGAATTTCTGCTATTCCATTCTTTATTATTCTGTTCGAATAACCTGTATACGCGGTCTACCCTATACTTGGTGAAATTCTTCTGTTATTCCATTCTTTATTATTATGTTGGAATAACTTGTATATGCAAAGTACCGTATACATGGTGAAATTCTTCTGTTATTCCATTCTTTATTATTCTGTCGGAATATCCTGTCTGTGCGTTTACGCATGACCTGGTTCCATTATTTATTATTCTGGTGGAATAACTTGTATATGCGAAGTACCACATACATGGTGAAATTCTTCTATTATTCCATTCTTTATTATTATGTCGGAATATCATGTCTGTGCGTTTACGCATGACCTGGTTCTGTTATTTATTATTATGTTGGAATAACATGTCTGTGCGGTCTATCGCATGCATGGTGAATTCTGTTGTTGTTCTATTTTTTATTATTTTGTTAGAATATCCTGTCTGTGCGTTTACACAAGACCTGGTTCCATTATTTATTATTCTGTTGGAATAACCTGTCTGTGCGGTCTATCGCATGCATGGTGATTTCTTCTGTTATTCCATTCTTTATTATTCTGTTGGAATAACCTGTCTATGTGGATTATCACATGCATGGAGAATGATCCTTTATATGCATTCCTTATAAATTATGAAAATGATCTGTCTAAGTGGATTACCGCATGGCGAACAAAAATTTATTTGCAGTTTCATATATTCTCTTATACTCAGTTGGTTAAAGCTTTGACTTCTATACTCCATGAAATTAGTGGAATATCCTTGATATTTGCGCTTCATCCAGTATCTTTTCATGGAAATATTTTTCTGAGCATTCTTGAATTTTACTCCACAAAGAAGTATCATGTTTACAATTTGGACGTTATTGGTTCCTGGATAAATTAATTCTTAAACTTGTTTTATTGAATTCTTATATCATTGTCATCATCCTCATGTTTATATTGTGATGAAAGTCATCTTTGGCTTACGTGCATAGATGGACTTGGTATGATTATGACCAGAAATTATTCGATATAATCATGACCTGTAATATTATAAATGATGTGGTAAAAGCCCTCAGTGGCCTGTAGTGCATTGATGGACAGTTTTTGGTATGATTATGATCAGGGATTATTTGGTATAGTCATGACCATTGATGAATACACGAATATCCTTGGCCCGTAGTGCATGGATAATTTGTGGTTGTGATACTAATGAATATCCTTAGCCGTAGTGTAGGGATGATGCGGATTATTTATTAAGCTGAGTCTCAGCGATAAAAATAATGAAAAACGTTTTAAAACATAGAAGATAGTAGATTTTATTCTCTACTTGACTCTTTTAATAGATTGCTTGTTCCGCTGCAGTTAAACTTGATGTTTGTTATATTGTATCAGTTTAACACTATTGAAGACTAAGGATAATTTATTCTGCATTATCTTAGTCATAATATTTCTTACTGGGCTAGTTGAGCTCACCCATTTACTTTCATTGTTCTCTTCAGGAAATGAGAACGTGGCAGGGACTAGTCGGGGAACGGAGTGACGGTCCAAAGGATAGCATTAGTAGTCCTCACTGTTTTATGAAATACTGTGTTAATAAATGTATTGAGGACTTATTTTGAAATTGAATACTGTCTAGAAGACAATATTTGTATTAAAACTCACAGCTCATGTTGTATATTTAAGATTGTATTTGTATTCTATACCATGTATTTGGCGACTCAGAATAGCTGATGTATACCTATTTTGGGGGCGTCACATTTCAGCTCTCTAGAAGACACACAGTGAGTTTTTTCGCCTTGTTTTATTACTTAATAAACATAGCATCTTCAAGTTGTTTATGTATAGTTTCCTTACATCAAGTAGAAGTTTCGATCCCCATATACTCGAACACAAGGTGGGCATAGGCTAGAACTAAAGAAGAACTTGGGTTTTGGACTGAAAATGGAATTATCAGCTGTATCAATTTTAATTTTCCTCGGCATTTTATCTGTTCTTTGTTCTGTGAATGAATTCGTCAATTACAACATTGGTGGCAGGATTGTGGAAGGAAAATTAAATGTTCGTTTGGCTCCCCATTCACATGATGATGTGGGTTGGTTGAAGACAGTTGATCAATACTTTGTTGGATCAAATACCAGTATTCAGGTCATTTAAGCTAATTTATACTAGTATTTTACAATTGTTTTGGCTTGAATTTTGATGGAAATTTTAAATTTAGAGATTCTTATTTTGAATGTTGTTTGATTGTTTTTGGTCCAGGGTGCTTGTGTTGAGAATACACTTGACTCAGTTATTATGTCTTTGCAGCGTGACCCCAATAGGAAATTTGCATTTGCTAAAATGGAAAACCTTTGAGTTAGTAGATTTTGATTATTTAGAGTGTATGTGTGAGACCCCAGATTTTATGAATAAATATTTAATTTTTCTCGAAATAATTTTTTTTTATATTATGGTGTGGATTTGATATAATAGTTATGGGTAGTATTTATAAATTTTGCAAAGTATGCAAGTTGTCATATTATATTCGATTGGTCGGGGAATATTCTTTTTGTCGGGAAATATCCGTACGACGGTACAATCATTGGTGGACCCCACAACAGAATTATTGTCGGATTGAGAAAACGACAAAAATACTTTATGAAAATAACGGCGGAAGTTTTATCGTTGATACTGTTGAACTACTCGGTAGTAAAAGTACAGTAATACGCGTTGTTGCATAGTAACACACGGTATTGATTATTAATGCTTATGTGAGAAGTCACTCAGTTTGATTCAATTATTGTCAGTTAATAATATGAATTATTTAGCGATAATGACGTTTTGTTTTATTCGTATTATTAACGTAATAAAACAGAAACATCTTTTTATATAAAACAGAATACTTTATTAAAGTTATTCTATAAATAGAATATATTATATTTTATTTAAAAGATTTTTCTTTAAATATGGACTGTCAGATTAAAGTAATCAATCTGGACCGTTCATGGATTAGTTACTATGTATTCTATTTTTCTATAAATAGAAGCTCATTCCTTCATTATTTTCTTACGAATTCACTGAACTCTAGAGAGAGAAACTATAGAGAGAGACTATATAGAGATAGAAGAAAAGTTTTCTGCTACTTCACTACTCTTATATCCAGTTCTTTTACGGTAAGGGATATTATTCTTTCGTATTCAAGAAGAGAATTTCTGTTATTCCATTTCTTATTATTCTGTTGGAATAACCTGTATACGCGGATCTACCCTATACTTGGTGACATTCTTCTATTATTCTGTTGGAACATCCTGTCTGTGTGTTTTACACCGGACCTGGTTCCGTTTTTATTATTATTCTGTTGGAACATCCTATCTGTGTGTTTTACACCGGACCTGGTTCCATTATTTATTATACTGTTCTTTATTATTCTGTCGGAATATCCTGTCTGTGCGTTTACGCCGGACCTGGTTCCATTATTTATTATTCTGTTGGAATATCCTGTTTGTGCGTTTACGCCGGACCTGGTTCCATTATTTATTATTCTGTTGGAATAACCTGTCTGTGTGGTCTATCGCATGCATGGTGATTTCTTTTGTTATTCCATTCTTTATTGTACTCAGTTGGTTAAGTTTTGACTTCTATACTCCATGAAATTAGTGGAATATCCTTGATATTTGCGCTTCATCTAGTATCTATTCATGAAAATATTCTCCTGATCATTCTTGAATTTTACTCAACAAAGCTGTATCATGTTGACAATTTGGACGTTGTTAATTCCTGGATAAATTAATTCTTGAACTTGTTTTATTGAATTCTTATATCATTGTCATCATCCTCATGTTTATAAAATGTTGAAAGTCATCTGTGGCCTGTAGTGCATAGATGGACTTGGTATGATTATGACCAGGGATCATTCGGTATAATCATGACCGTAATGTTACAAATGATGTGGTAAAAGTCCTCATTGGCCCGTAGTGCATTGATGGACAGTTGTTGGCATGATCATGACCATTAATGAATACACGAATATCCTTGGCCGTAGTGCAGGGGTGATTCGATGATGTGGATTATTTTATTAAGCTGAGTCTCAGCGATCACAGTGTTGAAAAACCTTTTAAATCATAAAAGATAGTAGAGTTTATTTTCTACTTGACTCTTTTAATGGATTGCTTGTTCCGCTGCAGTTAAACTTGATGTCTATTATATTTTATCAGTTTAACATTGTTGAAGACTAATGATAATTTATTCTGCATTATCTTAGTCATAATATTTCTTACTGGGCTAGTTGAGCTCACCCTTTCTTTCACTGTTCTCTTCAGGAACTGAGAACGTAGCTAGGGCAAGTCGGGGAACGGAGTGATGGTCTGAATGATAGTATTAGTTAGTAGTCCTCACTATTCTATGTAATGGTGTGTTAATAAATGTAATGAGGACTCCTTTTGAGTATGAATACTCTCTAGAAGATAATATTTGTATTCAAACTCACAGTTTATGTTTTGTCGTATTGTACACGACAGTTGTATTAGTAAGTTGTATTTGTATTTTGTACCATGTATCTGACGACCCAAGATGGGTGATGTATACCTAATTTTGGGGGCGTCACAGTATGTGTTAACGCCAAGATCTTCTGCCACGTCCCAATCACGTAAGACGTCCTGATCCTGCACAGTAAACACGATCAACACCACAAGCCTGACGGCTTCGACCATCAGGGGATAGCTCAGGTGTGAGAATCAGTACAGGCTATATCAAGGTTAACAATGGAGGATAAAATATCTAGTGGATTGAGAGAGAGAAATATCAGTTACCTTCACTTGGATGACCTCCTTGCTATGATATACCATCAGACTCGGTTTACCGTGCCACCCACTACCTACTGACACCACCCATCCCCACGTTCGGTGACTCACCTGCCACTCCATCACCTTTGTTCACTGTTTTCTACAGTCGGCCAAAAATCATCCCATCCACATTAATGATTTGCTGTCAAAACAGTCAACCATCATCTTTTTCATCATTACAAATCAAAGATGGATATATTTAAATGTATAATGGGTCAGCCCATTGACCCGGTCCAATATTATAAAGACATAACAAAGATAATGAAAGGACTAAGCCCAATAACTTCAGGATTCAATAATAACAACCCAATGGACTAATTAAATGAATAGGCCTAATCCATTGGGCCCAATATGTAAAATATCATGACCCAACATTGCCCCCCAGTTTTTTGTTAAACAAATTGTTTAATAGAAAACTGTAAACAGTTCATGATATGAAAAAATAAAACATGATTATTAGAGGCCCAAAATAGAACTCACAAAAGCCCAAATGATAAAGAGATAAAATAATAGATTGAAATCGAAAGCCCAATTGAAAGGTCTAACTTAGTAAATATCTGAATTTTGAATAGGACGCTGCCCATTTGAATTCTTGATCATTACTGACAATTAATGTGCCGCCTTCGTAAATCGTGTAACCATCAGTATAAAAGATAAATTCCCCCAATTTTGACAGTTTTACCTGCCAATTTGAAATTTAGACCTCTGAGTTCTCTTCTTCAACTCTCGAGCCTTTCTTTCCTTCTGCAAGATCTTAACAATGGTGACCCTTAACACAAATCAAAGCTCCCTAATTCGGGTGACCCCCCTTACTGTAGTTCCACCAAATACATGCCCCAACGAAGAAGCTTCGAGTTCCAATCCTCAAACCGAGAAACCAAGCACGAATCCACCTCCAAGAACCCCTCATACTCCCTCTAAATTTTTCAGGAGTAAGGAACATTTTTCACACGCCAATACACCTTCTGAAATAATAGATATTAGTTTAAAGAGAATTCGCACTTGATATCAAATCCCTGATACCCATCAGGTGAGAGTTCCACGGTCCGAAGAGCGAATGTATCAACGACCGGAAGGTTGGACTGCCGTTCCAGTGACATTGCTCGATAAGGGAGTTAGATTCCCTCTCTATATTTTTCTGATTACCCTATTAGGGTTTGTCGGCGTAGGGTTCGCCCAATTGGTGCCGAACTCTTACATTCATATCCTGGCCTTCATTGTCTTCTGCCACGAAGTAGGAGTAGAGCCTTCTCTCGACTTCTTCTTCAGTGTTTACAAAATTGGCCAAACCCGGGAAAAAGGGTTTAAGGCTTTGAGTAAATTACCATAGAAGACAGGTGAGAAGTTCGAACGATGCTCGCTAATCAATACTCCTTCCAGCAACAGAGGATGGCACAAAGGATGGTTCTTCATCAAAGGACCAGAAATTTCTTCGTTGCCAGGTTGGGCCACTGAAGACGTAGTTTCTGCTGACTTCGGTGACATCTCGGAAGAGCGTGTAAGTGAAATGATAGAACTATTTGAAAACTTCCCATCAAAAGAATGGAGTTACTTTCTTCTTACCAAGCAAGCCTGGTTATATGAGCACAAACGTAAGTTCTAATTTATTTGATTGTACAATTGTTTGAAATTGTTATTGATATAAGTTCTGACATGTGACTTTCTGTTTCTTGTAGTATCTTTAATTAAGCCGTCTTCTATAGACGTAAGAGATTTGGAAGATTTCCTAGCTGGAAAGTCTACAGAAGTAAGTGTCGAACCTCCACAACTGGAGGCCCTATCCGAAGACAATCAGGCTAGAAAATCTACAGAAGCCACCACTGATCATCCACAACAGGAGGCCCCATCCGAAGATAACCCACCTACAAAAACACAAACTACTGAAACACTGTAAGACCCCAAATTATTAATAAATGAAATTTAAATTTCCTCTATTTATTATTTTGAAATAGTAAGTGTTAAATTGATTAATGAGGTTAGTTATGGATAAAATGCGTAAATATTTCAAATAAGCAGGTGGTTATAAAATATTCATTGTTGTCAGGGAATATTCGTTTGGTCGTGGAATATTCTTTCTGTCGGGGAATATTCGTGCGACGGCGCAGTCTTTTGTGGGCCCCGTTACGAAAAGCGATTGGATGAAGAAAACGACAAGTATATGTTGTTTATTAATAACGGCGTAGTTGTTACCGTTAATACTGTTGGAATACCCGGTGGTTAAAATACAGTAATACGCGTTGTTACACAGTAGCACACTGTATTGCACCAATTATTGATTCTTACGTAAGAAGGCACTACTCAATAATGGTTACAGTAATTACTGTTCAGTATTTTATTTTATTGATTCAATAATTGCTGCGTTGATATTTTATATTACTGTTGTTTTAATAATTGTCACTACACAGTATTTCCCATTATCAGATCAATAATTCATATTATTTGAATAATATTATTAAATAACATTATTGGCAATGTCTAGAAAGTTCTGTCTAAGGAGAGGTTTGGTCATCTAATTGCGCGCCAGTAAGGAGAAATCCTTATTGGAAAGCCCCCTCTTTCCTGGGAACGGCCTGGTTGTCATAAATGTGATTATGTAATATTATTTGTGAATAATTAATTATTGATTCATATGATAAGGAAATATTATTTTTGTGGTTAAAAATGAAGGAGTTAATGTTGAGGTTTTTATCAGTATTTTTGTCGGAATGGAGGTATTAAAAATCAGAGTTTTTGAGATATTTTGCGGGAGTTATAATTTTTAATCCGACCGTTGGATCGTGGTAATTTTTAGATATGTTATACATATATAAGTTGAGTATATGTCCACAAATTTTGAACCGTTAAAAATGAACGTATGATTTATTATGAATTTTACGAGATGACTGGTTCAGAAATTGTTGAATTTTCGGAGTTAATCATTTTGGTAGAAAATTCTAGAATTGGTGGGCCCCACTCTTGGTTGGTGAAGAAATGTGCTGAGATTTTTATTCAAATGTGGTGGGTGGGAATAGTAGCAGGTAAAGCCATCAGGTTGCAGGTTAAGTCTGCTTCGGCGTGCTAGCATTTTCCTATAAATAGAGGGCTAAGTTAGAATTAAAAATCACACCAGAAACAAGTTTTCTCTCTTTTTCTGTCTAGATTATTGAGTGTATTTTGTGAGTATTCAGATACTTTGAGAGTTTCTATTCATCAGAGCAAGTGTCTTTCAGCCTTATACCGGTATTCCGACCAGAAGTACTGTCTTTACGAGGTAAGGGATGTTATTTTATTCAAAAATGATATTATTTCTTCAATATCATTATGCCGAAATATTGGTTGGAAATTTTTATCAAATTTGGAACTTTTCACGTCGGGGTTACTATTCATGAGTTACTATTCATGAGTTACTATTCACGAGTTACTATTCACGAGTTACTATTCACCGAAAAATAAAATTTTCTTCTTTTCGTCCAAAATATCTATTCTGGGTACTAGCTTTGATTGTATCCATGTTTTGATCATTCTTAAATTCTACTTCACTATGAATAATTATAAGGTATTTTTGGACATGGATAAATCGAAATACGAATCCTTAATATTTGTTATTTTGTTTCACTGGATTCGTTTTTTTAAGATATTTTTCATCATCCTCAGTCCTAAATGATGATATTACTGAATATCTTTGGCCCGTAGTGCAAAGATGAATGATTAACTGATGAATATCTTTAGCCCGTAGTGCAAAGATGAACAGGTGTTGAGATGAACATGACCGACTGGTGATACAAATGAATATCTTTGGCTTGTAGTGCAAAGATGAATATTTGATTAAAGATGGTTATTGATTGTTGTTACAGGGATAAAATATTGATGATGGACTTTTAAATCTTAGAAGATAGTAGAACTCATTCTCTACTTGACTCTTCTAATGGATTGCTGTTTTCGCTGCAGTTATTGATTTAAAACTTGTTGTCTATTGTATTCTATTAGATTTTTCCCTGTTGAAGACTAACGATAATTTGTTCTGTATTATTTTAGTCATAATGTTCTTTACTGGGCTAGTTGAGCTCACCCTTTTCCTTTTTGTTCCATTTTTCTCAGGAGGCGAGAATGTAGCGAGTACTAGTCGGGGTATGGAATGATGGTTCTAGAAGTTACTTTAGTAGTCCTCACCATTTTTGTGAAATAATGTATCAATAATTGTAATGAGAACTTATTTGAGTGTGGATATTATCTAAATGACAATATTTGTATTTAAACTCACAGTTCTTGTGTTGTAATAATAAAGATGTAGTTGTTTTTGTACCATGTATTTTGGCAACTCAGAATGGGTATTGTATACCTATTTTGGGGGCGTCACAGTTGGTATCAGAGCTTAGGGATATGATCTCTGGCGGAGATCGGAGAATAGAACTAGGAGGGGAGAGACGAATAAATCCTTCGCTAGTGTGTCCTACCTAAGCTTATTTATTGGTCAGTCATAATATAGGGGTATTATGTGATTTGTTAATTTATTTAATTAACCCTTGTTTTATGGCAGTATTTGAGAATGTCGACTGAGAATGTTAACAGTGGAGTAAATGAGACCGTGGAGACACCGGTGCTTACCAACGAGGAGAACGTGCAACAGGCTGGCAATGTTCCTCCTGTGAACAACACCAATGAGCAGATGATGAATGATGGAATGTTTAGAAGTTTTTTGCAATTCATGCAAAACCAGACGAGGGAGACTCGTGTTCAAAATACAGGAGGAAATGATAGCAATTCACGGTTTGTCACAGCCAAACAGTTCAAAGAATTGGGACCACCAGAATTTAAGGGAAAGCCGGATCCGATCATGGCGGAAACGTGGGTCAAGCAAATTACCAAGATATTCGATGTCTTGGGATGCACAGAGGAACAGAAGGTTCCATTCGCCACCTTTATGTTCCGTGGCGAGGCAGATTACTGGTGGGAGTCTGTGAAGCGTACCCATCCAACCGCACTCAGCATGTCTTGGGAGACATTTCAGAAACTGTTCAATGACAAGTACTTTCCTGAAAGTATTCTTCATATGAAGGAGGTAGAGTTTATTAGACTGGAGCAGAATAACATGACGGTGTCTCAGTACGAGGCGAGGTTTGCAGAGTTGTCCAGGTTTGCACCTCATTTGGTGGAGAATGAGGAACGTATGACGAGGATGTTTTTGAGAGGTTAGAAACCCGACATACGTCAATATCTCATTTCTCATAAATTTTCTCTCTATTCAGATGTTGTCAACAGGGCTCAATTATTAGAGCGAGATAATGAGTACGGTCAACTGAGGGACCACAACCAGGATCATATCGGTGACAGCAGTCATCAGAACAATGATAACCAGCGGAGAAAGAAAAATACAGACAAGAACGGCAACCACTCTGGTGGTAATCGTGGCTATGAAAATAGAAGAAGCGAGTCGGGAGGAGATTTTAAAAAGAAGAGATTCAACAATGACAATACGAAGACGTCAGCACCAGCAGCAACTGGTTCCAAGGGAGGAGAACGACCACCGATTATATGTTATAAGTGCGGAAAAGAAGGACATATCAGCCCAAACTGCCCACAACAGTTTAAGGTATGTTATAATTGTGGAAAGGAAGGACATATCACTCGAGATTGTACTGTACCAAAACCAAGTCCAGCGGGGATGGTAACTCATAAAGCTGTCCCAGAAAAGATAAAGTCAACGGTTCCTGGAAGAGCGTTTGTCGTGACTGGTCAACATGCGAAGAACCCAAACGAGGTGATCACGGGTAAGCTAATCATAAATTCATGCGAAGTTTATACCTTATTAGATACCGGTTCTACCCATTCTTTTATCTCTCCTACTTGTGCTCAACGTTTAAACTTGACTCCGGAGAAGTTAGACTTTGATTTATCTGTGGAGACTCCGTTAGGAGAAACTTTCATCACATCCACTGTTTATAAATCTTGTGTGATCCAAGTTGGCACCATCACCTTACCTGTTGACCTTATCTCTTTAAAGATACTTGCTTTTGATGTGATTTTAGGGATTGATTGGTTAACTACTCATCATGCCAAAATTGATTGTTTTCGTAAGGTTGTTAGTTTTCATATTTCTAACCAACATGTTGTACGAATTCAAACAACTAAGCCATTAAAATCAATCACTGTTATATCAAGCCATAAAGCCATTCGTTTATTAAAAAATGGATGTCAAGCTTTCTTAGCCCATGTTATGGATTTGAATAAAGACACGTCAAATTTGAATAATATTCCTGTTGTTATTGACTTTCCTGACGTATTTCCTGAAGAACTTCCCGGTCTACCCCCGGAACGAAAAATTGAATTCTTTATTGATCTTGAACCTGGTACAAAGCCCATTTCTAAAACCCCATATCGAATGGCTCCTATTGAACTTCAGGAGTTAAAGGTCCAACTACAAGAGTTGTTGGACATCGGTTTCATTCGTCCTAGTACATCTCCTTGGGGTGCTCCTGTTTTATTTGTAAAGAAGAAAGACGGGAGTATGCGACTTTGTATTGATTACCGGGAATTAAACCATGTCACTATTAAGAATAGGTATCCGCTACCTCGTATTGATGACCTGTTTGACCAGTTACAAGGAGCACAATTCTTTTCAAAGATCGATCTTCGTTCTGGATATCATCAGCTGAAGGTTAAAACTGAGGATATTCCAAAGACTGCCTTCAGAACTCGGTACGGGCATTATGAATTCCTAGTCATGTCTTTTGGATTGACTAATGCTCATGCGGCTTTCATGGATATGATGAACCGAGTATTCAAGGATTATTTGGATCAGTTTGTTGTTGTCTTTATTGATGACATCCTCATATATTCCAAAAGCCGTGAAGATCATGAGCATCATTTGAAGCTGGTACTCCAAAGGCTGCGTGAAAACAAGTTATATGCTAAGTTGAAGAAATGCGAGTTCTGGCTTGAAGAAGTAGCTTTCCTAGGGCACGTGGTATTAAAACATGGAGTATCTGTTGACCCGGCGAAGATTGAAGTAATACAAAGTTGGGAGCAACCAAAGACGGTGACCGAAGTACGTAGCTTTCTGGGCTTAGCTGGTTATTATCAGAGATTCGTGGAAGGATTTTCTCGAATCGCAACCCCGTTAACTCAGCTGACTCGGAAAGATATCAAATTCGTATGGAGCGAGGAATGCGAGAAGAGTTTTCAAGAGCTTAAGAGGAGACTCATTTCGGCACCTGTTCTGACAATACCATCTGGTTCGGATGGATTTGTTATCTACAGTGATGCTTCAGGCAAAGGGTTAGGATGTGTTCTCATGCAACATGGGAAAGTCATAGCCTATGCCTCTCGACAACTCAAAGAATATGAGAGGAATTATCCTACTCATGATTTGGAGTTGGTAGCAGTAGTTTTCGCGTTGAAGATCTGGAGACACTACCTGTATGGGGAGAAATTGGAGATCTATACGGATCATAAAAGCCTCAAATATTTCTTCACCCAAAAGGAACTCAACATGCGGCAGCGACGTTGGCTCGAGCTGTTGAAAGATTACGATCATACCATCCAATATCATCCTGGAAAAGCAAACGTAGTAGCTGACGCATTGAGTAGAAGATCATATGCGGGTACGAGTGCAATGTTGTTAACACAAAGGCCCATTTTGTATGACTTGCAAAGGATGGAGATAGAGATGAAGGCTCCAAGTACCCACATGATGATATCAAATATACGAGTAGAACCGACTTTAATCGATAAAGTTAAAGCTGCTCAAGCTATGGACATAGAGCTGATGCATATGAAGAAGAAAATGCAAGAAGGTTCTATTCCAGAAGCAAGAATCGATGAAGAAGGAATACTTCGAGTCCACTCCAGACTTTGTGTTCCTAACGATTCTGATTTGAAGTACAAGATCATGATGGAAGCACACAATACACCATTTTCAATTCATCCTGGAAGTACCAAAATGTATCGTGATCTTCGACATACATTTTGGTGGAATAATATGAAGAGAGAGATTGCAAAGTTTATCTCGAGGTGTTTAACTTGTCAACGTGTAAAGGCGGAACATCAAGTGCCAAAGGGTCCATTGCAACTACTTGAGATTCTGAAATGGAAATGGGAACACATTACCATGGATTTCGTTACGGGTCTTCCCACGGTTTCTCAAGGCATAAATGCTATTTGGGTTATTGTTGATAGATTAACCAAGTCTGCTCATTTCTTGCCGATACGGGAGACTTATTCCCTTGAACGTCTTGCTCGTATTTACGTAGATGAGATTGTGAGACTGCATGACATGCCAGTATCCATAGTTTCGGATCGTGACCCAAGATTCACTTCAAGATTTTGGGTTAGCTTGCAAAAAGCTATGGGCACAGATTTACGATTTAGTTCGGCATACCATCCTCAAACGGATGGACAATCAGAGAGGACTATTTAAACTCTTGAAGATCTATTAAGACTTTGTGTCCTAGATTTCAAAGGGAGTTGGGATAAGTACCTACCATTGGTGGAATTCTCTTACAATAACAGTTATCAGGCAAGTAAAGGTGTGGCCCCATTTGAAGCATTATATGGAGGAAAGTGTCGCTCTCCAGTATGCTGGGACGAGGTGGGTGAAGCAACATTGTTGGGACCAGAGTTGGTACGCATGACTACAGAGAAGATCCAAACAATTCGACAACGTATACAAACGGCACAGGATCGACAAAAGAGTTATGCGGATCTTCATCGAAAGGACGTGGAATTTGACATTGGGGATCATGTATTGTTGCGTGTGGCTCTATGGAAAGGAGTTACAAGATTTAGGAAAAGAGGAAAGCTCAATCCACGATTTATTGGTCCATTTCAAATTCTTGACCGAGTAGGAAATGTGGCCTATAGACTCGCGTTACCTCCAAGTATGTCTCGTGTTCATAATGTTTTTCATATATCTGTGTTACGTAAATATGTGAAAGACCCAGACCACGTTATTGAGTTAGAACCGGACGAGATAGCTGAAGACTTAACGTATGAAGAGGTACCTGTCAAGATCTTGGATAGAAAGGAGCATGTCCTACGCACGAAGGTCATACCACAAGTTAAAGTTTTGTGGAGAAACCATGCTATTGAGGAAATGACCTGGGAGTTGGAAACGGAAATGAAAGCGAGGTATCCTCATCTTTTCGAAACACCAGGTACGTACGTCAATTTCGAGGACGAAATTTCATAAGGAGGGGAGGTTGTAAGACCCCAAATTATTAATAAATGAAATTTAAATTCCCTCTATTTATTATTTTGAAATAGTAAGTGTTAAATTGATTAATGAGGTTAGTTATGGGTAAAATGCGCAAATATTTTAAATAAGCAGGTGATTATAAAATATTCATTGTTGTCGGGAAATATTCGTTTGGTCGTGGAATATTCTTCCTGTCGGGGAATATTCGTGCGACGGCGCAGTCTTTTGTGGGCCCCATAACGGAAAGCGATTGGATGAAGAAAACGACAAGTATATGTTGTTTATTAATAACGGCGTAGTTGTTACCGTTAATACTGTTGGAATACCCGGTGGTTAAAACACAGTAATACACGTTGTTACACAGTAGCACACTGTATTGCACCAATTATTGATTCTTACGTAAGAAGGCACTACTCAATAATGGTTACAGTAATTACTGTTCAGTATTTTATTTTATTGATTCAATAATTGCTGCGTTGATATTTTATATTACTGTTGTTTCAATAATTGTCACTACACAGTATTTCCCATTATCAGATCAATAATTCTTATTATTTGAATAATATTATTAGATAACATTATTGGCAATGTCTAGAAAGTTCTGTCTAAGGAGAGGTTTGGTCATCTAATTGCGCGCCAGTAAGGAGAAATCCTTATTGGAAAGCCCCCTCTTTCCTGGGAACGGCCTGGTTGTCATAAATGTGATTCTGTAATATTATTTGTGAATAATTAATTATTGATTCATATGATAAGGAAATATTTATTTTTGTGGATATAAATGAGGTATATATTTTTGTGGTTAAAAATGAAGGAGTTAATGTTGAGGTTTTTATCAGTATTTTTGTCGGAATGGAGGTATTAAAAATCAGAGTTTTTGAGATATTTTGCGGGGGTTATAATTTTTAATCTGACCGTTGGATCGTGGTAATTTTTGGATATGTTATACATATATAAGTTGAGTATATGTCCACAAATTTTGAACCGTTAAAAATGAACGTATGATTTATTATGAATTTTACGAGATAACTGGTTCAGAAATTGTTGAATTTTCGGAGTTAATCATTTTGGTAGAAAATTCTAGAATTGGTGGGCCCCCTCTTGGTTGGTAAAGAAATGTGCTGAGATTTTTATTCAAATGTGGTGGGTGGGAATAGTAGCAGGTAAAGCCATCAGGTTACAGGTTAAGTCTGCTTCGGCGTGCTAGCATTTTCCTATAAAATAGAGGGCTAAGTTAGAATTAAAAATCACACCAGAAACAAGTTTTCTCTCTAGATTATTGAGCGTATTTTGTGAGTATTCAGATACTTTGAGAGTTTCTATTCATCAGAGCAAGTGTCTTTCAGCCTTATACCGGTATTCCGACCAGAAGTACCGTCTTTACGAGGTAAGGGATGTTATTTTATTCAAAAATGATATTATTTCTTCAATATCATTATGCCGAAATATTGGTTGGAAATTTATATCAAATTTGGAACTTTTCACGTCGGGGTTACTATTCATGAGTTACTATTCACAAATTACTATTCACGAGTTACTATTCACCGAAAAATAAAATTTTCTTTTTTTAGTCCAAAATATCTATTCTGGGTACTAGCTTTGATTGTATCCATGTTTTGATCATTCTTGAATTCTACTTCACTATGAATAATTATAAGGTATTTTTAGACATGGATAAATCGAAATACGAATCCTTAATATTTGTTATTTTGTTTCACTGGATTCGTTTTCTTTAAGATATTTTTCATCATCCTCAGTCCTAAATGATGATATTACTGAATATCTTCGGCCCGTAGTGCAAAGATGAATGATTAACTGATGAATATCTTTGGCCCGTAGTGCAAAGATGAACAGGTGTTGAGATGAACATGACCGACTGGTGATACAAATGAATATCTTTGGCCTGTAGTGCAAAGATGAATATTTGATTAAAGATGGTTATTGATTGTTGTTACAGGGATAAAATATTGATGATGGACTTTTAAATCTTAGAAGATAGTAGAACTCATTCTCTACTTGACTCTTCTAATGGTTTGCTGTTTCCGCTGCAGTTTTTAATTTAAAACTTGTTGTCTATTGTATTCTATTAGATTTTTCCCTGTTGAAGACTAACGATAATTTGTTCTGTATTATCTTAGTCATAATGTTCTTTACTGGGCTAGTTGAGCTCACCCTTTTCCTTTTTGTTCCATTTTTCTCAGGAGGCGAGAATGTAGCGAGTACTAGTCGGGGTATGGAATGATGGTTCTAGAAGTTACTTTAGTAGTCCTCACCATTTTTGTGAAATAATGTATCAATAATTATAATGAGGACTTATTTGAGTGTGGATATTGTCTAAATGACAATATTTGTATTTAAACTCACAGTTCTTGTGTTGTAATAATAAAGATGTAGTTGTTTCTGTACCATGTATTTTGGCGACTCAGAATGGGTGTTGTATACCTATTTTGGGGGCGTCACAAACACCCATTGTTGAAACTCAAACCATTGATCCAGAAGCTGAAGACCTTCTACCAGAAGAGTCTCTCAAGCCCCGTCGAAAAAAGAGAGCCATCCGAAAACCCAAACCAATTTCCATCCCATCAGATTTCGAAGCCCCCTCTGAACCTGAACCAATTATCAATCCAACACCTGCTCGAAGGAGTTTACTCGATCTATCTGTAGACGATCGTAAACAGCTCCTTCGAGTCAAGAAATTAAGAACCAAGATTACTCCTTTAACCCCTGATGAGCTCAGAGTGCTTTCTTCGACTGTTCTCCCCTCTACAACCCTATTGGAAACTCGAGTTGCTAATGAAGAAGAGCAAATCGAACCCACTGCAGCACCATCCCGAAAGAGAAAACAACCATCTACCAGCCATCCAAATTTAACACCTGCACCTTTACCAGTTCGTGACCCCACTCCAGTCTGATCTCAATCCCCCGAGAATATATATATGGACCCTTCTCCAACTCGTGACCAGCCCATGCCTTCCCCCCAAAGGCCTTCATCACAAGAATTTTAGAATGATGCAATGGGAACACCGACCATGTGGCCTTGATTCAACTCCAACTTCCCCTTTCAGCTCTTTGATACTTTCGTTCGGGAAACTGATGATCACCGATTTGGTAACCATTCAAACGGGGACTTTCTTGATGAAGGCATGAGCTATTTGGCGAAGGTAAGTGATTGTTTTCTTGGTTTGTACATTTCTTTTCTTGTTTAAGTATCTGAAACTGATTGGATACTGTTGAATATATGCAAGCAAATGTTGTCTTCGGACGTTTACGTCACAGACATGTAAATGTTGAGGCCAAAGAGGAGGCTATGAGAAGGGAGAATAATATGTTAAAGGCGTCATTGGCTCGGGAGAGAAGTGAACATGAAAGTGTTCTTCATACCAATGAAGGCCTTCAGAGGGAACTGACCCAAACCAAAGAAGGTCTGAGGGAATACAATGATGAACTGAGCTCGGTTAAGGAAGAGCTGAAGATGACTAAAGTCAGTGAACAGAAGTTGGCTGACATGAATGTCGATTTTGTTGAAGAGAACGAAGCTTTAAAGGCTAATACTACAGAACTTACTGCAACCAACCAAAACTTGACGATACAAGTCAACAGTCTTCAGGTGAAGGCCCGCGAAGAAAAGGAAAGACATTCATCCAAACGTCGGAAACTTTTCCATAAGCTGAAAGCCTTAAGGGGACGGAGTCCTCCCTTATCCGAAGAGCTACGCAAGCAAATTCAGGCTGAATATCGTTTGTCCGAAGAATTAAGTGCAGAAGTACTTCGGGTATATTCGGAAGGGTATGAGGTTTGTCGAAGCTGAGGCAAGGAAAAATTGGTGGCAGCCTAACTAGATCCAGCCTTGCTTAACTCCGAAGATGAAAATAATGCGTGAACAGAATCTTGTTGCTTTTTATCTTTTTGTGTAAATATTTCCTTCTTTTATGTAAACGGTTAAGTATTAATGAATAGTTAACTTTGTTCCTTATGACTTCTGTGCAATTATTTTTTGTCAACGCTTCGATATCAATCAACTTTGAAAAATGTACAAATTTTGTGAACTTAACTTAAATTAAGAATCAGATAAGGCATATAACAGTTAAGTTGAAAAAACAACACTGATCATAATAAATTGGACTTATTGAACTGAACTAAATGAATCGAACTCAACACTTGGACAAAAATTTAGTAATAAATACTTATCGTTTCCAAAGTGTGAAATAAATCATGTATAAGGTGAATTTAGTTGATCCTCCTTGCACCATCGGGATCTTGTTTACCACTCGGGGTAAAACAAGTATATAAGGACTATGGAATTTATTTACCACACGGGTAAAATAAATTCATAAGGACACACCTATCAATAAGGCTACCATCAAATGGTCAGCGAGTCTGACCGAACCTCCATACAACATAGTGAATTTGTTTACCACACAGGGTATAACAATGTTAAAAGGATTGTGGAATTTGTCTACCACACAGGGTATAACAAATCCATGAGGACACACCTGCCGATATGGCTACCATCAAATGGTCAGCGAGTCTACCCGAACCTCCATACACCGATGAACTTTGTCTATCACGAAGGTCCTGACAAATTCATAAGGACACACCTGCCAAAAAGGCTACCATCGAATGGTCAGCGAGTCCACCCCATCCACCTTACACCATAGTGAATTCTGGACCAATGAAGAGAAGATCAATATGAAGGAAAATGAATCTTTTATTGATAATGATCTAAACATTTATAGACTTCCGGGACATTGACTCGATCTCTACTGAAAATACTTCCGATGTCTACCAGCGTGCCAAGTGTTCTTGATCTCGGATCCATCCAATGCCCTTAACCAATAAGTTTCTAGTTTCAGAACTTCAACTACTTCATACGGTCCTTCCCAGTTCGGCATCAGTTTTTCCAAGTTCTGAAGCGTAGAAGCTTCGACTTCTCTAAGGACGAAATCACCTACTTCAAATCTACGAAGCTTTACCCCCTTATTGTAGTGTTTAGCCACTCTTCGCTGATATGCCGCCAGCTTTATCAAAGCTACTTCTCTGACTTCCTCTAGCAAGTCTAAGTTGGTTTTCAACCCTTCATCATTGTAGATCTCTTTAAACTGACTAACCCGAAGACTGGTGGACCCGATCTCAACAGGAACTAAGGCATCAATGCCATAAGCCAATCTGAAAGGCGAGTCCCCCGTAGTGGTCCTCGAAGTAGTTCGATATGCCCATAACACAATGAGCAATTCCTCTGGCCACCTCCCTTTAGCCTCATCCAGTCTGTGCTTGATCCCGTTCAGTAGGGTTCTATTGGTCACCTCAACCTGCCCAATTGACTGTGGGTGAGCTACCGAAGTTTTCCTGTGTTGAACCCCCAGTTCTTTCAAAAATCCTTCAAACTTTGATCCCACGAACTGGCGTCCGTTGTCCGATATTACCACCTTAGGAATTCCAAAATGAAATACTACCGACTCCTTCATAAATTTCAAACATTGTTGTTCTGTAACTTGTCTAAGTGGTTTCGCTTCTACCCATTTGGTCATATAATCAATAGTGACTATAACAAAACTAACCTGACCTTTGGCTTTTGGTAACGGACCCAATATATCTACCCCCCAGACAGCAAAGGGAATAGGAGATAAGATCGAGTATATCTCTTCTGGTGGCTGATGAGGGATCGGACTATTCAGTTGACATTTCTCGCATTTCTTCACATAGTCTGTAGCTTCTTTGAAGATGGTTGGCCAGTAGAAACCCTGTCGAAGCACTTTGTAGGCTAATGACTTAGCAGCTATATGGTCGCCACAAATACCTTTGTGAACCTCCCGAAGGGCATATTCGGCCTCGGATGGAGCCAAACATTTCAATAACGGGGACGAAAAAGCCCTTCGAAAAAGATCTCCATCAGTGAGAACAAAATTAGCACTCTTGTACTTAACTTTTTTGGCCAACATTTTATCCGAAGGAAGGACGCCATCTGCCAGATATTCTATATACGGGGTTATCCAACAGTTAGAACGTTCGACGCACATCACAGCTTCGTGCTGGATACTGGGCTACTGCAAAACCTCCAGATAAACTGATGCATCAAAGTTGTTAACGTCTATAGTGGACAATTTTGGCAATGCATCGACAATCGAATTATCATTACGTTCAACACCCTGAAATTCATAGGAGATGAAAATTTGAAGCCGATCTTTCAATTATGCCAAGTACTTGATCATTTTCGGACCTCGAGCTTCAAACTCCCTTGAGACCTGCTTGACAACTATCTGAGAGTCACTATAAATGATTAACTTTTAAACTTCAAGACTCTTCGCCAAACGAACTCCGGCCAACACTGCTTCATACTTTGCCTCATTATTTGTAGCTCTGAATCCGAATTTGATGGCCTGCTGTACCTTGAATCCCTCCGAACTTGTTAAAATAACTCATGCCCCACTGACATCCAAAGTAGAGGACCCATCTACATATAACGTCCACGAGTTCGGATTATGCTGAAGAACTGCAACTGCTCGATCAGACGCATCAGCTTCTGACAGTTCAGTATCTGCTTCGGAGAACATACATTCCACCATGAAATCGGCTAAAGTCTGCCCTTTAATAGCTGTTTGGGGATGGTACTCAATAAAAAATTGGGATAATTCCATTGTCCAAGCAGCCAACCTCCCCGAAACCTCAGGTTTGCCCAAAACCTTCTTCAAAGGCTGCTCCGTGAAAACGATCAGGAACCGACCTTAAAAATATTTTTCCTAAGCTTTCGACTGGCTATTATCAAAGCAAAGGCAAATTTTTCAATATTCGGGTACCTGGTCTAAGCATCCCTTAGAACATGGCTAACATAATAAACTGGATGTTGTTTTCCCCTCACTTCCTGAACTAAAACTGCTCCTACTGCTAACGAACTAGCTCCCAAATACAAGTACAAAGTCTCAGCAGGGGCAGGTTTCACAAATAAAGGAGCCAAAGACAAATATGTCTTTATGCCTTGAAAGGCGTCTTCACACTCCGAAGTCCATTGGAATGTCTTTGCATTCTTCGGTCCTTTCAACGTATCAAAGAATGGCAAGCATCTCTCTGCCGATTTGGACATGAATCTCCTTAAGACTGCAACTCTCCCAGTTAGACGTTGAATATCTTTGAATGACTGAGGGGTCTTCATGTTTAGAATAGCCTGGATCTTTTCTGGATTGGCTTCGATACCTCTTTGACTGACCAGATAGCCTAGGAACTTCCCTACACCAAGGCCGAAGGTGCACTTGGTAGGATTGAGTCTTAACTTATGGTGACGGACTGTTTGAAAGCACTCCTCCAGATCATCCAAGTGCTTCTGGACGATCATACTCTTCACTATCATATCATCAACATATACTTCCATGTTCCTTCCTAGCTGCTTCTTAAAGATAAAATTCATCATCCTTTGATAAGTAGCTCCAACATTAATCAAGCCGAATGTCATCTTCTTGTAGGCGTACGCCGAACGGTGTGTGATAAATGTTGTTTTTGGAATGTCCTCTCTGCACATCGAGATCTGATGATAACCTGAAAAAGCATACATAAAGCTTAGTAGTGCATACCCCGGTGTCGCATCAATAAGTTGATCAATATGGGGTAAAGGATAAAAGTCCTTAGGGCAAGCTTTATTCAGGTCTGTGTACTCAACGTAAACTCGCCATTTTCCATTATGCTTCTGAACTAGCACCACATTAGCCATCCACTCAGGGTAATCTATTTCAAAGATGAAGTCAGCAGTAATCAGCTTTGCAATCTCTTTATCTATGATTCGCTGACGCTCTGGTGCAAACGTAATACCCGCAAATTTTAATAAATTATAATATTGAGAATAAAGATTTGTTTGCATATTTGTTTGAATATATATATATATATATATATATATATATATATATATATATATATATATATCATCGACATGTGTTGTGACGGGCATTTTAATTGATTAAGCCGGTGATAATTAAACAATGAAGCAAAAGTAATGAGAAGCTTAGTTTAAACTTGTGGAGTTATGCCTAGTGTGGCAAGATGATGAATTGAGAAAATACTAATTTAACTAATGATGGAATTAATTAGTATTGCTAATAAGTAAATAATTTCATAATGAGGTTGATTTATTTGTTATTCGTTAATTATCATGAATAATAGTGTGTGAAGAGAAATCATATATAATAAGATTTTTCATTTAACATAAAGTGAGGTGTGACATTGAAATGAAAATAATTATTATATAACACTATGTGATAAAAGTAAGCTTGACTTAGGTAATTGACCAAGTTGTATGGAAAAGTCTTATGTGACATTTTGATGTGTGTGGGAATAGTTAAATGGATATTTTAAACCTATGAGGGAAAGTAACTTTGAATAAATAAATTAATAATAAGTAGCATTGGTACACAATTAAATTATATCCTAGTCTAGAATAATTATTACTTGAAATAAATCAATGTACATGGATTATATGATTTTATGTGTAATATATGAGTGGGTGTATTTGTATGCTCAAGTGTGAACAAATGGCAAAATGGACCTAAGTGTGCTACTAAAGGGCTGAGAAGTTGCTGGTGTCCCAAAATGAGAGTCACTCCATCTTTTCTTCACGTTATAGGCCATTGGCCTAGTCCCTCAATACCAACCCCATAGCTAGCAAATCATGGAGAAGAGAGTGGGCTAATTAGTACTCTTCTACCAAATCCTCATAACCATTAGCTTCTTCTCCATTCCAATGGTTAGATTCATTGCACAAAACCAAATTGGTCACAAGCTTGCCTATAAATAAAACCCTTCTCATTCATAAGCATGTTGCTAATTTCTCTGAGATTTCTAGTAGGAGTGTGAACATTGTGAGCTTACATTATTTGCAAATTGAAGCTAGTAGAAGCAATACAACTTTAGAAAAAGTAATCTCCTCTAAATGTTCATACACTCAAGCTGTGCAAAGTTCTTAGAAAAAGTACAAAAACACTTGTTTTGAGTTGAAATGTTTATAGTTGAAACTTGCTAGAATCTGTAAATTAATGTTAGATATTGTTAATATGGCCAAAAACGAAATCAATGAAAGTTAAACAAAGTAAAATGATCAAGTAACGAATTCGTAAGAAAGAAAATTGCTATGTGTGTTAAACTTTGAAAAAAATGGCAAAAACCTTGAATTGATCCTTGAAATTAATTGTTTGTATGTGTGAGAATGTTAGAAGAATGTTAGGAGTGTTAAGTAGCGAGTTTATAGCAATTATACATCATTACCTTGTTGCTTGGATGAGAATTGGGGGGGAAATTTTCATAAAAATTCGAACAGGGGCGAACAGGGGATTCCTGCTCGTGTTTTTGCAGGGGACCTGCCCGCCCCGGCGGGGGGTTCTGTAGTACAAATGCCCGCCCCGGCGGGGGGTGCTGTAACAGCAAAAGGATTTTTATTTGCTTATTTGATGCAAGAAGTCTTACACTCCACTTAATTTCAAGAACATACATACTCCCTAAACGTATATCAATGTATTTTACAAGGTGTTTAGTAGGTTTGGAATTGAATCCTAACCTTTTTAAATGAAAAGTTAAAAGACGAAAAACATGTTTATAAAACCTTACGCCTTTTTGAATCTAACCCATTGAGCATATGTTTATAGCTTAGTCTCGTAAATATATATGAAATGTGAACTCAACATACTTTGCATGTATAGACTGTTAGACATGACATCTCAACATTTAAGAAACCAATTGAGTCGAAAACTCTATGATTTATATTATGAACTTTGGAACAATTAGAATAGGATGCGTATGCCTCTAGAGATATTCGACATGTTCACGCATCTAGTTAAGCATTGTTATAAATTATGCAAGCATGTGTAGAAAGAAGTTGTTTGGCAATATTATTTGGTATAATGAATACTATGGCTAGTTGATTGATGTAATGAACTCTTTTAACTTTGAAAGAGGGAAATGTATGAGGAACTTTAATAAAGGGTCAAAACTAGCTTAAAGGTTCTTTATTATGTGAAACAACTTAAAAATACGTAAAGTAAGAGGTATTTTGAAAATATAAAGGATAAGCATGTGGTACAAAGACTTTAAAGGTAAAATCAATGTGAGTTACGCATCTATGAGTTTGAATGTGTGTAGCCTACATGAATTTAGATATGTGTGATGAAAGTATGTGAAAATGCATATCAAGTATATATGACTAATGAATACATATACATACATATATAGGATAACGTAGTTCATTAAAGTGATATTACGCTTTAAGTGGTAATCAACGCTAAAGGCAAGTCTCCTAACTCTCACAACTTTGGATTTTGTGTGAGTTCTCTAACTTCCATTGATTCAAATATCGAATACAAGTTATCTAAATTCTCTACATTGTATATTGTATGAGTCCGAGTTATTAACATACTTATATTAAGCAAATGACTATTACTATTCGGAAATCAATTACTTTGACATTATTGCGAGCATTAGACTTCTTGTTCTTAAAGTGCATTATAAAAGTTGTCTAAACCTTTGATTCGGTTAGACTGATATCGCATGTTAGAAAGCTATCCAAACTAATTGACTTGGTGCGGACTCTTGAAAATCTACTGAGATGAACAACCCTCTTAAAAAGGGGAAATTCAATATTGTTGGGAAACCGACGTGCGCACATAAGTATGATTAAATGTTATGCATAACGTAGGGTACCTTAGGCTGATCACCTGTTGTACTCGTTTATCTTGGATTGCAGTATAATACTGTTAATTCTAGTAAGAGTTCTTAGTCTTTAACGACTGCTCAGTGTTCATTCTTATTGAACCTCGAAATAATTAAACCTTGAAATATTATTGATATCCTTCAATCTTTAGTGACATTTATCAAACACTTTTGATATTTCTTGATATCCTTGAACTACCATTTACTGTTATATATACCCTCGAAGATTCAAATGCTATAACTGTACATTCTCTTTGCTATATTACTTGTTGGGTAAACTTGTTGCTCATTCTTGCTTCCTTAAAAACATTACAGTTAAGGCAGAGCAAGGCGGTACCTCGGGAAAGGACAAGGGGAAGGGCAAGGCTACGGAGTAGCTTAGTTCTTTAAGAGTATTAGTATTATTATTTCTATGCGTATAATGATGTATTAAGGATGATTAATTATGTTTAAGTTTAATCACTGGATTGTTGTAGTAATGGTTACGGAACCTTGGGACGCGAATATTTATATTATATCAATGTAAATTATTCTATTATTTCCGTTGTTGATGATTTTAGTGTGATGTTAGAATTAGCACGTGGCGAACCAAATTCGAGATACGAGTGTCTGAAATTAGGGGCGTCACAGGTTGGTATCAAAGCAATAGTTATAAACCTTAGGAGCGAGAGTCCTTAGATTACAACTTAGGAGAACTTGGAAGATAGAGAGGGATGAGACTCACATAGAGTTTTCATAGAGAATAACTTAGTGTGTTTTAGAATATAACTTCATTATATACAATGAACTTATGTTATTTAACATTCTAATGGAGTTGTTGTTTGTTTTGTCTTATGTTGGTGATTGTAGGATGACTGACATGGGAGGACCTAGTCGAGTAATAGAAGAGGAGCCGTGTGATATACACGTGGTATTTGAGTCACCATTGATAGCCGAGCCTGTATCAGCAGTGGCCCCTATCGATGATGATAACGAGGAGGATGAGATGGAGTCTCTACCCGAGGAGTCTGATCCGGAGGAGGAGCCTATGGAGGAGGAACCTATGGGAGATGAGCCTATGGAGGACTCCGACAGGACTACCTTCGAGGATCGGATGTTGGGAGAATATGAGGAGCAGATTCTGGAGTTGGGATGTAGAGTGGAAGAGCTAGAGACGGAGGCTAGGGAGAGGGAGTCTGAGTTCCAAAAATTGAGGGACGAGGACCGTTAGAGGAAGTTAGCTATACAAGAGATGGAGGTGGAAATTGCTCAACGCAGGGAAGTAGGGATCCAGTTGGGAACCTTGTTTCATAGGTCGATGGCTAGGAATGTGGAGCTGGCAGGGAAACTAAAAGAGTCTGAGCAGAGGGAACTTAGTGAGAAGACTGAGAAAGAAGCTCTCTGTACTCAGTTAGAGATGGAGGTGATGGATAGAATTCACTTCGAAGAGAAGTGGGAGGATTCCAATGACAGGGTAGATGACCTAGAGGATGAGGTGCGGTGCAAGAAGAGGAAGATGAACAAGATGGGCTATGCTCTACGCACGGCTATGGAGAGGTTGGTCGATGGGGTAAATCACTACCCAACTGAGCAAGGACAGACCCGACATACCATAAGTCGGGATATGGTGGCGTGCATTACACAGAAGGAGTATAAGAGCGCCGTGGAGCGTGGGATGTTAGATTGAGTCTAGAGGGAAAATCTCAGTAGTATAGTAGTTTATTATGTGTTGTTAATATGTTGTTGTAAGCTTAGTCTTTGTGTGAGCCGTAAAATGATGGTAACCCCAACTTTTGGAAAAATTTTAGAGGGGTATTAAGCTAGTGTCGTCCCCGTCTTTTGTGATATTAGGGGATAAGTGTTGTCATTTATAGAAGTATGCTAGAGATAACCATGTGATGTAATGAGTTGGCATATGAATATAAATGATCTTAATTCCAAAATGTGTTATTATTTTTTTTTCTAATTAGGAAATGTCCAAGTAAAATAACTAAACAATAAAATGAAAAATTTTATGATGCAGAAACATGTCGCCCAGACGTAAAGTAACTGCACCAAAAGAATCGGTTAATGATGAGAGAGGACCAGTGGACCTGATACAGAGGCTTGTTGACTTGTTAGGAGAAGCTCTTAGGGGAAGAAACGAACCAGTACCACCCAATCCCCAAGTAGCTTCGGTCGCAAACTTCAAGGACTTTAAGAGCGTAGGACCTTCAAAATTTATGGGTACTACTATCATAGCACAAACGTGGATCAAGAAAATGGAGAAAGCCTTTGCCATTGCTCGTGTGGGTGAAGACCAAAAAACCGTGTTCGCCACATACATGCTGAGGGGTGAAGCAAACTACTGGTAGGAAGCAAATCAACAGAGGGCGGGAGAAGGAATTATACCCTGGGAAAGGTTTAAGATGTTGTTCTTCGAGAACTACTTCCCGAAGAGTATGAAGAATAGGATGGAGGTAAAATTTCTGGAACTGAAACAAGGGAAGATGACGGTGGCGCAGTACGCGGCCAAGTTCAATGAACTCGCATAATTTGCAACACATCAAGTCGACACCGAAGAAAGGAATGCTCGACGCTTCGAACTAGGACTAAAACCTTGGTTGTTCAACAAGGTGTAAGTCCTTTAAATTGACTCATTCGTGTGACACCCCCAAATCTGGGTACTTCGATTTCACGGGATTTGGTGTTCACTGTACAAATATCATCTATCTATCTACCCATAATAATGCAAACCATGCAATAATAGAAATAAAATCTTCCCCACAAGGGTTACAACATCTGAATAATAATAATACAATCCCAGGTTAAACTAACCTTAAACATCTGTGCGAAATTATAAATAAATAAGTCTTAAACAACATCTTTAACTTAAGTCTTAAACAAATACATCATATAAAATAACAAGTCATATCAAATAACAAGTCTCCATCATTTGCTAACTTTGCCCTTGCCCTTACTAGTGGAAGGTTCGTCAGCTCTTTCGTTCTTAACTGCAATGTTATTATTAAGCAAGAGTGAGCACAAATGCCCACAAGTATAAAAATGAAATAACAGTATAATAACATGCGAATATTTATATTATATTTAAGTTTAATCACTAGATTGTTGTAGTAATGGTTACGGAACCTTGGGACGCGAATATTTATATTATATCAATGTAAATTATTCTATTATTTTCGTTGTTGATGATTTTAGTGTGATGTTAGAATTAGCACGTGGCAAACCAAATTCGAGATATGAGTGTCTGAATTTGGGGGCGTCACAGCAAATATCTGCCTTTTTTGCCGAACTGGCTTCTTTGATGGATCCACATCCAAACGGTTCTCAGCAATCTTTCGACTGATTCCAGGCATGTCTTTTGGTTCCCATGCAAGAATATCTGCATAACAGCGAAGAAGTTCCATAAGATTGGTCCGGAGAGGTTTCGGAAGACCCAAACCTATCTTCATTGTTTTATCCGGCTTGCCAACAATCAGCTCAATCTCCTCCGTCTCACCTGCCGGTATGACCAATGGCTCCGAACTACTTTCAGTAAAGGGCTCAATCTCTATCGCCATGGTCTGCTTCTGCTTATTGACGCCTACCCCCGAAGCAATTACAACATTCCTATAATAGCGTCTGGCCAGATCCAAGTCCCCTGCTACCTCTCCGACCCCATGAGCTGTTGGGAACTTAATCTTAAAATGAGGAATGGAAGTCACAGCTTGGAGAGCTATCAGAGTAGGTCTACCCAGTATGGCGTTGTAAGCCGAATCTACGTGCACAGGATAAAATTTACACGTTATTTCTACCTGCCGAGGAGCTGTGCCGAAGATCACTGGTAGTTCAATAGTGCCTGCAACTTTGATCGGATCATTGCTAAAACCATATAAGGGGGCCTCCTGCCCAACTTCTATCTTTTGCCCATCAAGATGCATCCTGTGATAAGCATGGGCATACAAAATGTCAACAGAGGAACCATTATCAATCATCATCCGCTTCATGTCCACCGAACCCACTTGAGCGGTTACCACCAATGCTCCCTCATGAGGCTCGATAAGCTCCGAAGGATAATCCTCGTCAGTGAATGCTATGATTGTCCCAGGAAAGGGTTTGTCAATCTTCGGGAGGACACCCGCCACGGACATAACCGAGTCCAGATAACTCCGTCTCTTCTTACCCACTAACTTTCCTACTATCGCACCAGTAATCACATCCACGACGTGCCTGGGTGGTTGATTTGGAGCAGGTTGTATATGTAGAACTGGTTGAACCACTTGAACAGTATGGTCATCATTTTGCTGCTCTTGCTATTGATCCCTTCCGACCACTTACTGAACCATCATACCTGAACCTTCCTCTCAACAAAGTCTTTCAGACTACAACATTCATTTGTATCGTGACCTGTGGCTTGATGATAGCCACAAATGTGAGACCCCAGATTTTATGAATAAATATTTAATTTTTCTCGAAATATTATTTTTTATATTATGGTGTGGATTTGATATAATAGTTATGGGTAGTATTTATAAATTTTGCAAAGTATGCAAGTTGTCATATTATATTCAATTGGTCGGGGAATATTCTTTTTGTCGGGGAATATCCGTACGACGGTACAATCATTGGTGGACCCCACAACGGAATTATTGTCGGATTGAGAAAACGACAAAAATACTTAATGAAAATAACGGCGGAAGTTTTACCGTTGATACTGTTGAACTACTCGGTAGTAAAAGTACAGTAATACGCGTTGTTGCATAGTAGCACACGGTATTGATTATTGATATTTATGTGAGAAGTCGCTCAGTTTGATTCAATTATTGTTGATTAATAATATGAGTTATTATAACGATAATGACGTTTTGTTTTATTCGTATTATTAACGTAATAAAACAGAAACATCTTTTTATATAAAACAGAATACTTTATTAAAGTTATTCTATAAATAGAATATATTATATTTTATTATGCATAGTGTTGCATAGTGTTTTGCATAGTGTTGCATAGTGTTTGCATAGTAAAAATCTTTTTATATAAATAGAGTATATTATATTTTATTTAAAAGATTTTTCTTTAAATATGGACCGTCAGATTAAAGTAAATCAATCTGGACCGTTCATGGATTAGTTACTATGCATTCCATTTTCCTATAAATAGAAGCTCATTCCTTCATTATTTTCTTACGAATTCACTGAACTCTAGAGAGAGAAACTATAGAGAGAGAGAGAAGAAGAGTATTCTGCTACTTAACTACTTCCTTATTTCAGCTCTTCTTTAAAACGGTAAGGGGTGTTATTATTTCTTATTCATGAAGAGAACCGTTGTTATTCCATTTCTTATTACTCTGTTGGAATAACCTGTATACGCGGTCTACCCTATACTTGGTGACATTCTTCTATTATTCTGTTGGAACATCCTGCCTGTGTGTTTTACACCGGACCTGGTTCCGTTTTTATTATTATTCTGTTGGAACATCCTGTCTGTGTGTTTTACACCGGACCTGGTTCCATTATTTATTATTCTGTCGAAATATCCTATCTGTGCGTTTACGCCGGACCTGGTTCCATTATTTATTATTCTGTCGGAATATCCTGTCTGTGCGTTTACGCCGGACCTGGTTCCATTATTTATTATTCTGTTGGAATAACCTGTCTGTGCGGTCTATCGCATGCATGGTGATTTCTTTTGTTATTCCATTCTTTATTGTACTCAGTTGGTTAAGTTTTGACTTCTATACTCCATGAAATTTGTGGAATATCCTTGATATTTGCGCTTCATCTAGTATCTTTTCATGAAAATATTCTTCTAAGCATTCTTGAATTTTACTCCACAAAGCAGTATCATGTTGACAATTTGGACGTTGTTAATTCTTGGATAAATTAATTCTTGAACTTGTTTTATTGAATTCTTATATCATTGTCATCATCCTCATGTTTATAAAATATTAAAAGTCATCTGTGGCCTGTAGTGCATAGATGGACTTGGTATGATTATGACCAGGGATTATTCGGTATAATCATGACCTTAATGTTACAAATGATGTGGTAAAAGTCCTCATTGGCCCGTAGTGCATTGATGGACAGTTGTTGGCATGATCATGACCATTAATGAATACACGAATATCCTTGGCCGTAGTGCAGGGGTGATTCGATGATGTGGATTATTTTATTAAGCTGAGTCTCAGCGATCACAGTGTTGAAAAACCTTTTAAATCATAAAAAATAGTAGAGTTTATTTTCTACTTGACTCTTTTAATGGATTTCTTGTTCCGCTGCAGTTAAACTTGATGTCTATTATATTTTATCAGTTTAACATTGTTGAAGGCTAATGATAATTTATTCTGCATTATCTTAGTCATAATATTTCTTACTGGGCTAGTTGAGCTCACCCTTTCTTTCGCTGTTCTCTTCAGGAAATGAGAACGTAGCTGGGGCAAGTCGGGGAACGGAGTGATGGTCCGAATGATAGTATTAGTTAGTAGTCCTCACTATTCTATGTAATAGTGTGTTAATTAATGTAATGAGGACTCCTTTTGAGTATGAATACTCTCTAGAAGATAATATTTGTATTCAAACTCACAGTTTATGTTTTGTCGTATTATACACGACAGTTGTATTAGTAAGTTGTATTTAATTTCTGTACCATGTATCTGGCGACCCAAGATGGGTGATGTATACCAAATTTTGGGGGCGTCACAGTTGGTATCAGAGCTTAGGGATATGATCCCTGGCTAGGATGTGAGAATAGAACTAGGAGGGGAGAGACGGGGAATTCCTTCGCTAGTATGACCTACCTAAGTTTATTTGGTATTTAATTGGTCGGTCAATGTATATGGATAATATGTTATATGTTAATTAACCCTTGTTTTGTTGCAGTATTTGCAAATGGCATCCGAAAATGTTGAGATAAACAATGAAGCACATGAGACCATTGAATCACCAATGATCAATGCTCAGGGTAATGTGCAACCAGAGGACAATAATCCTCATGAAAATAATAACACCGATGAAATGGTGAATGATGGGATGATCAGAGACTTTATGCGATTCATGCAACAACAAAATAACTCTCGGACGGTCACTGCTAAGCAGTTCAAGGAGCAATTCATGCAACAACGGGCGAGAGCGGCTCCTATCCAAAATGAAGGATGAAACAATGACAACCCACGGTTGGTCACCGCTAAGCAATTCAAGGAGCTAGGACCACCGGAGTTTTTGGGAAAGCCAGAACCACTTAAGGCGGAGACGTGGTTAAAGCAGATCACCAAGATATTTGATGTCTTGGGATGCTCCGAGGAGCAAAAGGTTCCCTTTGCCACCTTTATGTTGCGTGAAGAGGCAGATTACTGGTGGGAATCTGTAAAACGTACCCAGCCTGACGCACTCAAGATGTCTTGGGAGAAGTTCCAAGAACTGTTCAATGACAAGTACTTTCCCGAAAGTATTCGTCACATGAAGGAGGTGGAATTTATCAAGTTGGAGCAAAACAACATGACCGTGTCGCAGTACGAAGCCAAGTTTGCCGAGTTGTCCCGATTTGCATCCCACTTGGTGGATAATGAAGAGAGAATGACGCGGATGTTTTTAAGAGGTTTGAAACCGGAGATACGTCAATATCTTATTTCTCATAAACTGTGTCTGTATTCAGATGTTGTAAATAGGGCTCAATTAGTAGAACGCGATAACGAGTCAACGCAACTAAAAGAGAGCAGCCAGAAAAATGATAATACTGGTGATAACAGTCATCAAAGCGGTGACAATAAGCATGGAGGGAATCAACATGCCAGAAATGGTAACCACTTCAATGGTAATCATGGTCAAAACAATAAGAATGGACATTTCAAGAAGAGAAAATTCAACAATGATGGAAAGATGTCAGCACCAGCACCCGTTGTTAAGGAAGGAGAACGACCACCTATCATATGCTTCAAATGCGGAGGGGAGGGACACATCAGTCCAAACTGCGCAATGCCAGCCAAAGCATGCTATAATTATGGAAGAGAAGGTCACTTAGCTCGATTTTGTCGTTCACCGAAGACAAGTTTAGATAGGATGGAGGCACCAAAGACCGTCCCAGAAAAGCCAAAGCCAGTAGTTTAAGAGAGAGCATTTTTTTTCGTGACGAGGAACCTGAATAAAATTATCACGGGTATGTTAGTCATAAACTCTTGCGAAGTCTATACCGTGTTAGATACCGGTTCTACTCACTCTTTTATTTCACCTAGTTGTGTTCAATGTTTGAACTTAACTCCGGAGAAGTTAGACTTTGATTTATCTGTTGAAATTCCGTTGGGAGAAACCTTTGTTACCTCCACTATTTATAAATCTTGTTCAAATCAACACTTTCACGTTACCTGTCAATCTTATCTCTTTGAAAATGCTTGCCTTTGATGTGATTTTAGAAATCGATTGGTTAACTACTCATCATGCTTCTCGTAAGGTGGTTAACTTTCATATTCCTAACCAACCTATTATGCGAATTCAAGTAACCAAACCACTAAAGTCAATCATTGTCATATCAAGCCATAAATAAAGAGCCCCAATCCTTTAATTATTGACTTTCTTATGTGGAATGCACCGAAGCCAGACTTTCTGAAGGCAACGTTGTGAATGACGATGGCAAGTTGATAGGTATCAATGTGACGTGTTATCCAAGTCTTGGATGAGGGTCATAGTTTTGAACGATATTTCTATTGTTAATAAATTTCTTGACGTATTCTTGAAGACTTCTTAGCCTACCCCAGAGCGTAAAATTAAATTTTGTATTGACCCCAGTACAAAACCCATTTCTTAAACCCTCAAATATTTCTTCAACTAAAACGAACGTATTATGCACCAAAGACATTGGCTCGAGCTGTTGAAGATTACGATCGTACCATTCAATAATATCGTGGAAAAGCGAACGTGGTAGCTGACGCGTTGTGTAGAAGATCGTATACGGTTACAAGTGCGAATATACGAACCCACGTGAAGATAACGAATATACGATTAAAATCGACTTTAATCGATAAAGTTAAAGCCGCTCAAGCTACATACTCAGAGATGATAAATATGAAGAAGAAGGTTCAAGAGGGCGTTATTCTAGAAGCAAGAATCGACGAAGAGAGGAAATCTCAACTCTCGATTTAATTGGCCCATTTGAAATCCTCGATGAAGTAGGAACTATGGCCTATAGACTCATTTTACCGCCAAGTATATTGCGTGTTCAGAATATTTTTTTTACGTATCGATGTTACGTAAATATGTGGACGACCTGAACCACATTATTAATTTAGAACCGGACGAGATAGCGAAAGATTTAGGAGATACGTGTTAACATCTTGGATAAGAAGGATCATATTCGATGCTTAAAGGTTATACCTCAAGAGTTAGAATTTGAAGTGAAGTCAAGGTATCCTCACATGTTCGGCATACCAAGTACGTACGTAAATTTCGAGGGCGAAATTCCATAAGGAGGGGAGATTGTGAGACCCCAGATTTTATGAATAAATATTTAATTTTTCTCGAAATAATTTTTTTTATATTATGGTGTGGATTTGATATAATAGTTATGGGTAGTATTTATAAATTTTGCAAAGTATGCAAGTTGTCATATTATATTCAATTGGTCGGGGAATATTCTTTTTATCGGGGAATATCCGTACGACGGTACAATCATTGGTGGACCCCACAACGGAATTATTGTCGGATTGAGAAAACGACAAAAATACTTTATGAAAATAACGGCGGAAGTTTTACCGTTGATACTGTTGAACTACTCGGTAGTAAAAGTACAGTAATACGCGTTGTTGCATAGTAGCACACGGTATTGATTATTGATATTTATGTGAGAAGTCGCTCAGTTTGATTCAATTATTGTTGATTAATAATATGAGTTATTATAACGATAATGACGTTTTGTTTTATTCGTATTATTAACGTAATAAAACAGAAACATCTTTTTATATAAAACAGAATACTTTATTAAAGTTATTCTATAAATAGAATATATTATATTTTATTATGCATAGTGTTGCATAGTGTTTTGCATAGTGTTGCATAGTGTTTGCATAGTAAAAATCTTTTTATATAAATAGAGTATATTATATTTTATTTAAAAGATTTTTCTTTAAATATGGACCGTCAGATTAAAGTAAATCAATCTGGACCGTTCATGGATTAGTTACTATGCATTCTATTTTCCTATAAATAGAAGCTCATTCCTTCATTATTTTCTTACGAATTCACTGAACTCTAGAGAGAGAAACTATAGAGAGAAACTATAGAGAGAGAGAGAAGAAGAGTATTCTGCTACTTAACTACTTCCTTATTTCAGCTCTTCTTTAAAACGGTAAGGGGTGTTATTATTTCTTATTCATGAAGAGAACCGTTGTTATTCCATTTCTTATTACTCTGTTGGAATAACCTGTATACGCGGTCTACCCTATACTTGGTGACATTCTTCTATTATTCTGTTGGAACATCCTGCCTGTGTGTTTTACACCGGACCTGGTTCCGTTTTTATTATTATTCTGTTGGAACATCCTGTCTGTGTGTTTTACACCGGACCTGGTTCCATTATTTATTATTCTGTCGGAATATCCTATCTGTGCGTTTACGCCGGACCTGGTTCCATTATTTATTATTCTGTCGGAATATCCTGTCTGTGCGTTTACGCCGGACCTGGTTCCATTATTTATTATTCTGTTGGAATAACCTGTCTGTGCGGTCTATCGCATGCATGGTGATTTCTTTTGTTATTCCATTCTTTATTGTACTCAGTTGGTTAAGTTTTGACTTCTATACTCCATGAAATTTGTGGAATATCCTTGATAATTGCGTTTCATCCAGTATCTTTTCATGAAAATATTCTTCTAAGCATTCTTGAATTTTACTCCACAAAGCAGTATCATGTTGACAATTTGGACGTTGTTAATTCTTGGATAAATTAATTCTTGAACTTGTTTTATTGAATTCTTATATCATTGTCATCATCCTCATGTTTATAAAATATTAAAAGTCATCTGTGGCCTGTAGTGCATAGATGGACTTGGTATGATTATGACCAGGGATTATTCGGTATAATCATGACCTTAATGTTACAAATGATGTGGTAAAAGTCCTCATTGGCCCGTAGTGCATTGATGGACAGTTGTTGGCATGATCATGACCATTAATGAATACACGAATATCATTGGCCGTAGTGCAGGGGTGATTCGATGATGTGGATTATTTTATTAAGCTGAGTCTCAGCGATCACAGTGTTGAAAAACCTTTTAAATCATAAAAAATAGTAGAGTTTATTTTCTACTTGACTCTTTTAATGGATTGCTTGTTCCGCTGCAGTTAAACTTGATGTCTATTATATTTTATCAGTTTAACATTGTTGAAGGCTAATGATAATTTATTCTGCATTATCTTAGTCATAATATTTCTTACTGGGCTAGTTGAGCTCACCCTTTCTTTCGATGTTCTCTTCAGGAAATGAGAACGTAGCTGGGGCAAGTCGGGGAACGGAGTGATGGTCCGAATGATAGTATTAGTTAGTAGTCCTCACTATTCTATGTAATAGTGTGTTAATTAATGTAATGAGGACTCCTTTTGAGTATGAATACTCTCTAGAAGATAATATTTGTATTCAAACTCACAGTTTATGTTTTGTCATATTATACACGACAGTTGTATTAGTAAGTTGTATTTAATTTCTGTACCATGTATCTGGCGACCCAAGATGGGTGATGTATACCAATTTTTGGGGGCGTTACAACAAAATTTTTGAGTATTGCCCTATCAAGGTTTAATATTGTCACGAGGTGGTTCATAGTACGGCTGATTTCTGATCTGATCCAATATTACCGATCTATCCGTGTTCAACTTGGTGTATACCCTATTCACCTTCTGAGCATAAGTAGGTGGACGACTCCTTCTTTGTCGCTAATTATTATTATATTTCTTTGAACTGCCCTCTGGCCAATCATTATTTCCCCCACTCTTCTTCTGGTCACCTTCAGTTTTGATTTTTGTCTCCTTTATCTTATCCGAAGAAGGATGCTTTAAGCTATTCATAGCTTCTTCCACCATAATATAACCTTCGGCCTTATCAAAGGCTTCGGACAAGCTCTTCGGATGGTGAAACATCAACTTCTTCACCAATTTCTCCGAATTTACCAGATCTAAGCCATTTTGGAACAACCCAACAGCTTGCAGATCGTTGAGGTCTGCCACTTGGCCAACTGCCTCCCTGAACCGCTTCACATACTGAACCAAGGACTCATTCGAGAACTGACGGACCTGTGCCAAAGAACTTGTAGGCTTTCCTCTCCTTCTATTTCTCCCAAAACGAGCATGAAATTTGTCACATAGTTCTAACCACGACGAGACAGAATCTGCAGGCAAAGTCCCCATCCACTGCCTCGCATCTTTCCTCAACGTTGTAACAAACGTATGACACTTAGCAGCATCAGTGAAATCATAGTAATCCAATAATCGGTCGAAAGCCTAGCTGTGGTCATAAGGATCCCCTGATCCATCATAACTCTCCATATATGGAAACTTTTTAGTAGGATCCGCCTTTTCTTTAAGAATATCTGAGGAAAATGGAGACTCCTTTTTCCCCGGAGTATCCTTCACTTGCTGAACTTCAGCCAACTACTTTTTAAGGTCTTTTAACTCCTTAACTAAAAAGTCTACACCCTCCGGTTTCGATGAAACTTCTTTCTCCAGAGATACCTTCTTCTTCTGAGTAGATCTAATTCTTCCCTCAAAGACTACTGCTCTCGATGGACTCTTGGATCTACTTCTACGAGTGGCTCTGTCGTCACGATGAGAATATTCAATTCGATGCGCTTTCTTTGCAGTTTTCGGAATATTCTCCCTTGATCTACTCCTTCATTTACCATCACTATGACCCCGAGAACCAATAAGATGAAGTGACTTCTTCGATGCTTCAGGGGTTTTACTTCTAGATCTTCTTTGAGTCTGAGGATGGCCTCGAGATACATGTCCGGAATGTTCTGGCTCCTTCCCTTATCGCCGTTGTACATCTCTGGACTTACTACGCCTTTCTGATTGCACATAAACGGACGACTCGTCCTTTAATTCGGCTATCCAAAGCATCTGTTCGGCTATGTCCTCTCTCTATTTCAGAAGAACTTCTAAGGCCTTATCCGCTTCGTCTGCCATCTTTGCCAACCTGGCAACTTTGTCATCTCGACCACTTCGGTGATGGGTTCTAGGCGAAATGCCTTCTACATTCTTTCGATCACGCTTTCTACCCTTCTCGACACCAAAGACCAATCTTCGTCTGGTTTCACCATGAGCTCTCAAACGAGAACCCCCGGAATCATGCTTAGAAGCAATGCTATTATGAGCACTCTTTGAAGGACCCATACGATCCTTAGAAGAAATATGTTGAACAGACGGGCTCACATCCTTCGGCTGTCCTTCTGGTGTATCTGCTCTACTCCTCACCATCACGTATAATGTAGAAAAAATAAATATTTGTGATTGAAAACTCTTGAACACTAGAACTCAGCCCTCCTTCTAGCGCTAATGTTAACGCCAAGATCTTCTGCCACGTCCCAATCACGTAAGACGTCCTAATCCTGCACAGTAAACACGATCAACACCACAAGCTTGACGGCTTCGACCGTCAGGGGATAGCTCAGGTGTGAGAATCAGTACAGGCTATATCAAAGTTAACAATGCAGGATAAAATATCTAGTGTATTGAGAGAGAGAAATATCAGTTACCTTCACTTGGATGACCTCCTTGCTATGATATACCATCAAACCCGGTTTACCGTGCCACCCACTACCTACTGACACCACCCATCCCTACGTCCGGTGACTCACCTGCCACTCCATCACCTCTATTCACTGTTTTCTACCGCCGGCCGAAAATCATCCCATCCACATTAATGATTTACAGTCAAAACAGTCAACCATCATCTTTTTCATCATTACAAATCAAAGATGGATATATTTAAATGTATAATGGGTCAGCTCATTGACCCGGTCCAATATTATAAAGAGATAACAAAGATAATGAAAGTACTAAGCCCAATAACTTCAGGATTCAATAATAACTACCCAATGGACTAATTAAATGAATAAGCCCAATCCATTGGGCCCAATATGTAAAATATCATGACCCAACAGTATGTTTTCTTGTATGAAGAATTTAATGTAATGTTACTATTTTGGTTAGCTACTAGATGGCTTGTTAGCATAATTTATTAATTTATGTATGTTGCGAGGACAATTTTTGTTGAATTCTTTTGCTATTAGAAAAACCATAGGTAGTTGGCCTAGAAGATTTTATTAATTAGAGGAACAGAAAGAAGGGAGGGAGCATAAATATGACAAAAGTAGATGTCATATAGTAGTAAGGAACAAATATAATACGATTATAAAGAGACTTAAGAATTAAGATACAAGGGGATTCAAGAATTTCTGCATGTGGTATTTCCTCAATTAGACAATGGTTTTGTTTTTATTATTTTTCCTGTTCTACCATTATTTCCAACAATGTCCCTATTTTTACAATATACCTTTTTATTTTTTTTATCTTAGGTAAAAATTATTATTAATTTAGTTACAGTGTTGTCTGAATTCTACCCGACAAACTTTTCATCACAAAGATGATGCCAACAAGATGTTTCTCGAAAAGAGCATTTTCAAGCTCTCTTTCAGCACATAACAAAGATCATATATTTTATCATTTTTGTGTGCATAATATGTTATCCGTAATATATAGTATTATTCAATATATATATATATATATATACATATATATATATATATATATAATAAAATTTAAGCAAACCTGGATAACTCTGCGAACTTCGTCTCGTATTGGAAAACTGTAATGTTGTTTTGTTCTAGTCTAATAAACTTTACCTTCTTTATACGGTGAATACTTTCAGGAAAGTACTAATCGTTGAAAGTTTTTTGAAACGTTTCCCAAGACACGCTGAGTGCGGCAGGCTGGGTACGTTTTACAGACTCCCACCAGTATTCTGCCTCGCCACGGAATATAAAGAAGGTGAATGGAACCTTCTGTTCCTCCGTGCATCCCAAGACATCGAAATCTTGGTAATTTGTTTAACCCACGTCTTTGCCTTGATCGGATCCGGCTTTCCAATAAATTCTGGTGGTCCTAACTTTTTGACCTGCTTGGCCGTGACAAGCCGCGCGTTGCTATCATTTTCACCCGTATTTTATACACGAGTCTCCCTCGTCTGGTTTTGCATGAACTGCAAAAAGCATCTAAACATCCCATCATTCATCATTTGTTCGGTAGTGTTGTTTACAGGAGGAATATTTCATTCCTGTTGCACGTTCCCCTGGGTGGTGATTAAAGGTGTCTTCATGGTCTCATTCACTCCACTATTAATATTCTCAGCTGCCATTTTCAAATACCGCCATAAAACAAGGGTTAATTAAAGAAATTAACATGCCACATAATATCCTTATATTATGACCAACCAAACAAGTAAGCTTATGTATGACACACTAGCAAAGGATTACTCGTCTCTCCCTTCCTAGTTCTATTCACCGATCTCCGCCAGAGACCATATCCCTAAGCTCTGATACCAACTGTGACACCCCCAAAATAGGTATGCATCACCCATTCTGAGTTGCCAAATACATGGTACAGAAACGAATACAACTTCATTAATACAAATGTCGTGTAAAATATGACAACACATATACTGTGAGTTTAAATACAAATATTGTCTAATAGAGAGTATACAAACTCAAAAGGAGTCCTCATTAAAATTATTATCACACTATTTTACAAAAATAGTGAGGACTGCTAAAACCACTTTCTAGAACCATCATTTCACACCCCGACTACTTCCCGCTACATTCTCGCTTCCTGAAAATAACAATGGAACAAAAAGGAAAAGGGTGAGCTCAACTAGCCAAGTAAAAAATATTATGACTAAGATAATATACAACAATTTATCATTAGTCTTCAACAGGGAAAAATCTGATAGAATATAATAGACAACAACCTTTAGATCAACAACTACAGCGGAAACAACAATCCATTAGAAGAGTCAAGTAGAGTATGAATTCTACTATCTTCTAAGATTTAAAAATCAATCATCAATATTTTATCCCTGTAACATCAATCAATATACATCTTGAATCAAATATTCATCTTTGCACTACAGGCCAAAGATATTCATTTGTATCATCTGTTGGTCATGTTCATCTCAACACCTGTACATCTTAGCACTACGGGCCAAAGTTAATCATCAGAAAATCATTCATCTTTGCACTACAGGCCAAAGATATTTAGTAATATCATTATTTAGGATAGAGGATAATGAAAAATATTTTAAAGAAAACGAATCTAGTGAGACAAAAGAACAAATATTTGGGATTCGTACTTCGGTTTATCCATGTTCAAAAACACCCCATAATATACCATAGTGGAGTAAAACTCAAGCATAACGATCAAAACATGGATACAATCAAAGATAGTAAAAATATATGTCTAGGACAAAGAAGAGAAAATTTTATTTTTTTCGGTGAATAGTGTTGTATTCATGAATAGTGTCGTATACGTAAATAGTGTCATATACATAAATAGTAACCCCGACACAAAAAGGTAGAAATTCCATAATATTATTTATATCAATATTTTGGCATAATGATATTGAAGAAATAATATCATTTACGAAGAAAATAACATCCCTTACCTCAAAAAGACAGTACTTCTGACTGTAATACTAGATATAGTGCTGAAGAAACTTGCACCGTATAACAACACTCAAAGTATCAAAATACTCACAAGAATACGCTCGATAATATAGAGAGAGAAATCTTTAGTTTCTTGTGTGATTTTTAATTATAACCTAAGCACCCTATTTATAGGAAAATGCTTAAAACACTAAAGCAGAAAATTTAATAAAATATTAATATATATTAAAATTTTCCTACGCCCACTTAGACTTCTGAATTCAACATGTTTACAACACATGTGGGGCCCACTCAATTGCAAAAAATGTTTTTATTAAAAAAATAATTAAAACTTCAAAAATCAATTATTCCGGAACTTCAATAATTCATAATAAATAGCCCTTTCATCAGAAAAATTGGGGTCTTATGTCCTTCTATAGGAAATTCAATTCTCTACAACTTTGTAAGTTTAAATTTTTCCAAATTCCAAACAGAAATTGACTGAAATCCACATACGGACGATTTTACAAACTATAATCAAATTTCAGTCAAGAAATGGGGCCCACCAACACACAAAACATGTGTTAAATATTTTTAATAACAAAAATATTCTTCCTCATTTATTCATATATCTCACATTCATTGTAAAATTATCACCATTGTTATATTATTATAATATAATAATAAATTATTTTATCAGAAAAGATAAAATATCAATTTTTAACAATTGTCACCTTTCTAAAAAATCCTCCATTTATATCCACATAAAAAAATATTTTTCTTATCATATAAATTAATAATTAATTATTCACAAATAATATTACAGAATCACAATAATGACAACCAGACCGTTCCCAGGAAAGAGGGGGAATTCCAATAAGGATTTCTCCTTACTGGCGCGCAATTAGGTGACTAAACCTCTCCTTAGACAGAACTTTCTAGACATTGCCAATAATATTATCTAGTAATATTATTAAAATAATATGAATCATTGATCTGATAATGGGAAATAATGTGTAGTGACAATTATTAAAACAACAATAATATAAAATATCAACGTAGTAATTATTGAATCAATAAAATAAAATATTGAACGGTAATTACTGTAACAATTATTGAGTAGTGCCTTCTTACGTAAGAATCAATAATTGGTGCAATACTGTGTGCTACTGTGCAACAACGCGTATTACTGTGTTTTAACCGCCGGGTATTCCAACAGTATTAACGGTAACAACTACACCGTTATTTATAAATAACTTATACTTGACGTTTTCTCCATCCAATCGCTTTCCGTTCTGGGGCTCACACAAGGATGCGCCATCGTACGAATATTCCCCGACAGTAAGAATATTCCACGACCAAACGAATATTCCCCGACAATAATGAATATTTTATAACCACTTGCTTATTTGAAATATTTGCGCATTTTACCCATAACTAACCACATTAATCAATTCAACCCTTACTATTTCAAAATAATAAATAGAGAAATTCAATTTCATTTATAATAAGTTGGGGTCTTACAACCTCCCCTCCTTATGAAATTTCATCCTCGAAATTGACGTACGTACCTGGTGTTTCGAAAAAGTGAGGATACCTCACTTTCATTTCCGTTTCTAACTCCCAAGTCATTTTCTCAATAGCATGGTTCCTCCACAAAATTTTAACTTGTGGTATGACCTTTGTGCATAGGGCATGCTCCTTTCTATCCAAGATCTTGACAGGTACCTCCTCGTACGTTAAATCTTTGGCTATCTCGTCTGGTTCTAACTCAATAATGTGGTTTGGGTCTTTCACATATTTACGAAGCACAGATATATGAAAAATGTTATAAACACGAGACATGCTTGGAGGTAACGCGAGTCTATAGGCCACATTTCCTACTCGGTCAAGAATCTGAAATGAACCAATAAATTATGGATTGAGCTTTCCTCTCTTCCTGAATCTTGTAACTCCCTTTCATAGAACAATATGTAACAATACATGATCCTCAATGTCAAATTCCATGTCATTTCGATGAAGATCCGCATAACTCTTTTGTCGATCCTGTGCCGTTTGTATACGTTGTCGAATCGTTTGGATCTTCTCTGTTGTCATTCATACCAACTCTGGTCCCAACAACGTTGCTTCTCCCACCTAATCCCAATATATTGGAGACCGACACTTTCGTCTATATAATGCCTCGAATGGAGCCACACCTATACTTGCTTGATAACTGTTGTTGTAGGAGAATTCCATCAATGGTAGGTACTTATCCCAACTCCCTTTGAAATCTAAGACACAAAGTCTTAATAGATCTTCAAGAGTTTGAATAGTCCTCTTTGATTGTCCGTCCGTTTGAGGATGGTATGCCGAACTGAATCGTAAATCCGTGCCCATAGCTTTCTGCAAGCTAACCCAAAATCTTGAAGTGAATCTTGGGTCACGGTCCAAAACTATGGATATTGGCATGCCATGCAATCTCACAATCTCATTTACGTACATACTAGCAAGACGTTCAAGGGAATAAGTCTCCCGTATAGGCAAGAAATGAGCAGACTTGGTTAATCTATCAATAACCCAAATCGCATATATGCCTTACGAAACCTTGGGAAGACCTGTAACGAAATTCATAGCAATGTGTTCCCACTTCCATTTTGGAATCTCAAGTGGTTGCAATGGACCCTTTGGCACTTGATGCTCCGCCTTTACACGTTGACAAGTTAAACACCTCGAGATAAACTTAACGATCTATCTCTTCATATTGTTCCACCAAAATGTATGTCGAATATCATGATACATTTTGGTACTCCCAGGATGGATTGCAAATGGTGTGTTGTGTTCCTCCATCATGATTCTATGCTTCAAGTCAAAATCGTTAGGAATACAGAGTTTGGAGTTGACTCGAAGTATTCCTTCTTCATCGATTCTTGCTTCCGGAATAGCACTTTCTTGTACTTTCTTCTTCATACGCATCAGCTCCATGTCCGTAGCTTGAGCAGCTTTAACTTTATCGATTAAAGTCGGTTCTACTCGTATGCTTGATATCATCATGTGGATATTTGGAGCCTTTATCTCTATCTTCATCCTTTATAAGTCATACAAAATGGGCCTTTGTGTTAACAACATTGCACTTGTACCCGCATATGATCTTCTACTCAATGCGTCAACTACCACGTTTGCTTTTTCAGGATGCTATTGGATGGTATGGTCGTAATCTTTCAATAACTCGAGCCAACGTCGTTGCCGCATGTTGAGTTCCTTTTGGGTTAAGAAATATTTGAGGCTTTTATGATCTGTATAGATCTCCACTTTCTCCCCATACAGGTAGTGTCTCCAGATCTTCAACTCGAAAATGACAGCTGCCAACTTTAGATCATGAGTAGGATAATTCCTCTCATATTCTTTGAGTTGTCGCGAGGTATAGGCTATGAATTTCCCATGTTGTATGAGAACATATCCTAACCCTTTGCCCGAAGTATCGTTGTAGATAACAAATCCATCCGAACCAGACAGTATTGTCAGGACGTGTGCCAAAATGAGTCTCCTCTTGAGTTCTTAGAAACTCTTCTCGCATTCCTCGCTCCATATGAATTATGTATCTTTACGAGTCAGCTGAGTTAACGGAGTAGCGATTCGAGAAAATCCTTCCACAAATCTTCGATAATAACCAGCTAAGCCCAGAAAGCTACATACTTCGGTCACCGACTTCGGTTACTCCCAACTTTGTATTGCTTCAATCTTCGCCGAGTCAACAGACACTCTATGTTTTGACACCATGTGCCCAAGGAATGCTACTTCCTCAAGTCAGAACTCGCATTTCTTCAGCTTGGCATATAGCTTGTTATCACGAAGCCTTTGCAGTACCAGCTTTAAATGGCGCTCATGATCTTCACGGCTTTTGGAATAGATGAGGATGTCATCAATAAAGACAACAACGAACTGATCCAAATATTCCTTGAATACTCGGTTCATCATATCCATGAACGCAGTAGGAGCATTAGTCAATCCAAAAGACATGACTAAGAATTCATAATGCCCGTCCCGAGTTCTGAAAGCAGTCTTTGAAATATCCTCAGTTTTAACCTTCAGCTGATGATATCCAGAACGAAAATTAATTTTTTAAAAGAATTGTGCTCCTTGTAACTGGTCAAACAGGTCATCAATACGAGGTAGCGGATACCTATTCTTGATGGTGACATGGTTCAATTCTCGATAGTCAATACAAAGTCGCATACTTCCGTCTTTCTTCTTTACAAATAAAATAGGAGCACCCCAAGGAGATGTACTAGGACGAATGAAACAGATGTCCAACAACTCCTGTAGTTGGACCTTTAACTCCTGAAGTTCAATAGAAGCCATTCGATATGGAGTTTTAGAAATGGACTTTGTACTAGGCTCAAAGTCAATAAAGAATTCAACTTCACGTTCTGGGGGTAGACCGGAAAGTTCTTCAGGAAATACGTCAGGAAATTCACTAACAATAGAAATATTATTCACATCTGACGTGTTTTTGTTCAAGTCCGTGACATGGGCTAAGAAAGCTTGACATCCGTTTTTCAATAAACGAATAGCTTTATGGCTTGATATAACAGTGATTGACTTTAGTGGTTTGATTGTTTGGATTCGCATAACAGGTTGGTTAGGAATATGAAAACTAATAACCTTACGAAAATAACCAATTTTAGCATGATGAGTGGTTAACCAATCAATCCCTAAAATCACATCAAATACAAGTATTTTCAACGAAATAAGATCGGCAGGTAATGTGATGGTTCCAACTTGAATCAAACAAGATTTATAAACAGTAGATGTAACGAAAGTTTCTCCTAACGGAGTCTCAACAGATAAGTCAAGGTCTAATTTCTCCGGAGTCAAGTTCAAACGTTGAGCACAAGCAGCAGAGATAAAAGAATGGGTAGAACCGGTATCTAATAAGGTATAAACTTTGCAAGAATTTATGATTAGCTTACCCGTGATCACCTCGTTTTGGTTCCTCGCATTTTGACCAGTCACGACAAACGCTCTTTCAGGAACCGTTGACTTTGACTTTTCTGGGACAACCTTTTGAGTCACCATCCCCGCTAGACTTGGTTTCGCTAAAGTACAATCTCGAGTGATATGTCCTTCCTTTCCACAACTATAACATACCTTCAACTGTTACGGACAGTTTGGGCTAATGTGTCCCTCTTTTCCACATTTATAGCATACGACCGGTGGTCGTTCTCCTCCCTTAGAAACAGTTGATGTTGGTGATGACATCTTCACGTTGTCATTGTTGTATCTTCTCTTCTTGAAATCTCCTCCCGACTCGCTTCTTCTATTATCATGGCCACGATTACCACCAGAGTGGTTACCACTTTTGCCCGAATGTTTTCCTCCCCGCTGGTTTCCATTGCTCTGATGACTGCTGCCACCGGTATGACCCTAGTTGTAGTCCCTCGGTTGAACATACTCATTATCTCGTTCTAATAATTAAGCCCTGTTTACAACATCTGAATATAAAGAAAATTTATGAGAGATAAAATATTGCCAAATCTCGGGTTTTAAACCTCTCAGAAACATCCTCGTCATTTGTTCCTCATTCTCTACCAAATGATGTGCAAACCTGGATAACTCTGCGAACTTCGCCTCGTATTGGGACACTGTCATGTTGTTTTGTTCTAGTCTAATAAACTCTACCTCCTTCATATGGCGAATACATTCAGGAAAGTATTTGTCGTTGAAAAGTTTCTGAAACGTTTCCCAAGACATGCTGAGTGCGGCAGGCTGGGTACGTTTCACAGACTCCCACCAGTAGTCTTCCTCGCCAAGGAACATAAAGGTGGCGACTGAAACCTTCTGTTCCTCCGTGCATCCCAAGACATCGAATATCTTGGTAATTTGTTTAACCCACGTCTCTGCCTTGATCGGATCCGGCTTTCCAATAAATTCTGGTGGTCCGAACTTTTTGACCTGCTTGGCCGTGACAAGCCTCGCGTTGCTATCATTTCCACCCGTATTTTGTACATGAGTCTCCCTCGTCTGGTTTTGCATGAACTGAAAAAAGCTTCTAAACATCCCATCATTCATCATTTGTTCGGTAGTGTTGTTTACAAGAGGAATATTGCCTTCCTGTTGCATGTTCCCCTGGGTGGTGATTAAAGGTGTCTCCACGGTCTCATTCACTCCACTGTTAATATTATCAGCTGTCATTCTCAAATACTGTCATAAAACAAGGGTTAATTAAAGAAATTAACATGCCACATAATATCCTTATATTATGACCGACCAAACAAATAAGCTTAGGTATGACACACTAGCGAAGGATTACTCGTCTCTCCCCTCCTAGTTCTATTCACCGATCTCCGCCAGAGACCATATCCCTAAGCTCTGATACCAACTGTGACACTCCCAAAATAGGTATACATCACCCATTCTGAGTTGTCAAATACATGGTACAGAAACGAATACAACTTCATTAAAACAATTGTCGTGTTAAATACGACAACACATATACTGTGAGTTTAAATACAAATACTGTCTAATATAGAGTATACAAACTCAAAAGGAGTCCTTATTAAAATTATTATCATACTATTTTACCAAAATAGTGAGGACTGCTAAAACCACTTTCTAGAACCATCATTCCACACCCCGACTACTTCCCGCTACATTCTCGCTTCCTGAAAATAACAATGGAACAAAAAGGAAAAGGGTGAGCTCAACTAGCCAAGTAAAAAATATTATGACTAAGATAATATACAACAATTTATCATTAGTCTTCAACAGGGAAAAATCTGATAGAATATAATAGACAACAAACTTTAGATTAACAACTACAGCGGAAACAACAATCCATTAGAAGAGTCAAGTAGAGTATGAATTCTACTATCTTCTAAGATTTAAAAATCAATCATCAATATTTTATCCATGTAACATCAATCAATATACATCTTGAATCAAATATTCATCTTTGCACTACAGGCCAAAGATATTCATTTGTATCATCTGTTGGTCATGTTCATCTCAACACCTGTACATCTTAGCACTACGGGCCAAAGTTAATCATCAGAAAATCATTCATCTTTGCACTACAGGCCAAAGATATTTAGTAATATCATTATTTAGGATAGAGGATAATGAAAAATATTTTAAAGAAAACGAATCTAGTGAGACAAAAGAATAAATATTTGGGATTCGTACTTCGGTTTATCCATGTTCAAAAACACCCCATAATATACCATAGTGGAGTAAAACTCAAGCATAACGATCAAAACATGGATACAATCAAAGATAGTAAAAATATATGTCTAGGACAAAGAAGAGAAAATTTTATTTTTTTCGGTGAATAGTGTCGTATTCATGAATAGTGTCGTATACGTAAATAGTATCATATACATAAATAGTAACCCCGACACAAAAAGGTAGAAATTCTATAATAATATTTATATCAATATTTTGGCATAATGATATTGAAGAAATAATATCATTTACGAAGAAAATAACATCCCTTACCTCAAAAAGACAGTACTTCTGACTGCAATACTGGATATAGTGCTGAAGGAACTTGCACCGTATAACAGCACTCAAAGCATCAAAATACTCACAAGAGTACGCTCGATAATATAGAGTGAGAAATCTTTAGTTTCTGGTGTGATTTTTAATTCTAACCTAAGCACCATATTTTTAGGAAACTGCTTAGAACACCAAAGAAAAAAATTTAATAAAATATTAATATATATTAAAATTTTCTTACGCCCACTTAGACTTCTGAATTCAGCATGTTTACAACACATGTGGGGCCCACTCAATTGCAAAAAATGTTTTTATTAAAAAAATAATTAAAACTTCAAAAATCAATTATTCCTGAACTACAATAATTCATAATAAATAGCCCTTTTATCAGAAAAATTTGAATCTTATGTCCTTCCATAGGAAATTCAATTCTCTACAACTTTGTAAGTTTAAATTTTTCCAAATTCCAAACAGAAATTGACCGAAATCCACATACGGACGATTTTACAAGCTATAATCAAATTCCAGTCAAGAAATGGGGCCCACCAACACACAAAACCTGTGTTAAATATTTTTAATAACAAAAACATTCTTACTCCTTATTTATTCATATATCCCACATTCATTATAAAAATATCACCATTATTATATTATTATAATATAATAATAAATTATTTTATCAGAAAAGATAAAATATCAATTTTCAACAAATGTCACCTTTCTAAAAATTTCTCCATTTATATCCACATAAAAAAATATTTTTCTTATCATATAAATCAATAATTAATTATTCACAAATAATATTACAGAATCACAATAATGACAACCAGGTTGTTCCTAGGAAAGAGGGGGCTTTTCAATAAGGATTTCTCCTTACTGGCGCGCAATTAGGTGACCAAACCTCTCCTTAGATAGAATTTTTTAGACATTGTCAATAATGTTATCTAGTAATATTATTAAAATAATATAAATCATTGATCTGATAATGGGAAATAATGTGTAGTGACAATTATTAAAATAACAATAATATAAAATATCAACGTAGCAATTATTGAATCAATAAAATAAAATATTGAACAGTAATTACTGTAACAATTATTGAGTAGTGTCTTCTTACGTAAGAATCAATAATTGGTGCAATATCATGTGCTACTGTGCAACAACGCGTATTACTGTATTTTAACCACCGGGTATTCCAACAGTATTAACGGTAACAACTACGCCGTTATTTATAAACAACGTATACTTGTCATTTTCTTCATCCAATCGATTTTCGTTATGGGGCCCACGTAAGGCTGCGTCGTCGTATGAATATTCCCTGACAGTAAGAATATTTCACGACCAAACGAATATTCCCCGACAATAATGAATATTTTATAACCACTTGCTTATTTAAAATATTTGCGCATTTTATCCATAACTAACCACATTAATCAATTCAACCCTTACTATTTCAAAATAATAAATAGAGAAATTCAATTTCATTTATAATAAGTTGGGGTCTTACAAATACAAATATTGTCTTCTAGACAATATCCACACCCAAATAAGTCTTCATTACAATTATTCATACATTATTTTATAGAAATAGTGAGAACTGCTAAAACATCTTTCTAGAACCATCACTCCATACCCCGACTAGATCCTGTTATGTTCTCACCTCCTGAGAAGAAAAATGGAACAAAAAGGAAAAGGGTAAGCTTAACTAGCCTAGTAAAGAATATTATAACTAAGATAATATATAACAAATTATCATTAGTCTTCAACAGGAAAAAATCTGATAGAATATAATAGACAACAAGTTTTAGATCAACAAATGCAGCGAAAATACCAATCCATTAGAAGAGTCACGTAGAGAATGAGCTCTACTATCTTCTAAGATTTAAAAGTTCATCATCAATATTTTATCCATGTAATAACAATCAATATACATCTTGAATCAAATATTCATCTTTGCACTACAGCCCAAAGATATTCATTTGTATCACCAGTTAGTCATGTTCATCTCAACACCTGTTCATCTTTGCACTACGGGCCAAAGATATTCATCAGTTAATCATTCATATTTGCACTACAGCCCAAAGATATTCAGTAACATCATCATTTAACATTGAGGATGATGAAAAATATTTTAAAGAAAACGAATCCAGTGAGACAAAAGGACAAATATCAGTGATTCGTATAACAGTTTATCCAAGATCAATAATACTTCATAATAACTTATTATGAAGCAGAATTCAAAAATAAAGATCAAAACATGGATACAATCAAAGATAGTAACCATAATAGACATCTGGGACAAAAAGAAAAAATTTTATTTTTCGGTGAATAGTGCCATATTCGTGAATAGTGTCGTATACGTGAATAGTAACCCCGACACAAAAAGTTCTAAATTTGATAAAAAGTTCAGACCAATATTTCAGCATAATGATATTGAAGAAATAATATCATTTACGAAGAAAATAACATCCCTTACCTTAACATAATGGTACTTCTGATCGAAATATCGGATATAAAGCTAAAAAAAACTTGTACCGAACAGTAACTCTCAAAGTATCAAAATACTCACAAAAATACGCTCGATAATCTAGAGAGAAAAAAAACTTATTTCTGGTGTGATTTTCAATTCTAACTTAAGCGCCTATTTATAGGAAAATGCTAGAACGCCAAAGGAGACTAAATAATAAAATAATAATATTTATTTTCTTCCATTCTACACACACTTTGTTGAAAACTCTAGCATGCCAAATCTTAAAAATAATAGCAGCCCACATGTTTATAAAAATAAAAGTGGGTCCCACCCTATATTAATAAAAATCGTTTTATTTTCTGAAACTTCAGTAATTCATAGAAAATAGCCTGTTTATCAGAAAAATATAAATTTTAGGTCCATTCCACAAGAAATTGAATTCTCTACAACTTTGTAGCTTTGAGTTTTTCTAAATTCCAAGCAGAAAATATCTGAAATCTATAAACGAGTGATTTTTGATACCTCCATTCTGACAAAATACTGATATAACACCTCAGCATTAATTCCTTCATTTATAACAACATAAACAAATAAATCCATCATTTATATCCACATCAAATAAATATTTTTTTATCATATAAATCAATAATTAATTATTTACAAATAATATTATAGAATCACAATTATGACAATCAGACCGTTCCCAGGAAAGAGGGGCTTTCCAATAAGGATTTCTCCTTACTGACGCGCAATTAGGTGACCAAACCTCTCCTTGACAAGAACTTTCTAGACATTACCAATAATGTTATCTAATAATATTATTCAAATAATATGAATTTGGATCTGATAATGGAAAATACTGTGCAGTGATAATTATTAAAACAACAATAATATAAAATATCAACGCAGCGATTATTGAATCAATAAAATAAAATATTGAACAGTAACTACTGTAACAATTATTGAGTAGTGCCTTCTTACGTAAGAATCAATAATTCAATAATACTGTGCAATACCGTGTGCTACTGTGCAACCACGCGTATTACTGTATTTTAACCACCAGGTAATCCAACAGTTGTAACGGTAACAACGACGCCGTTATTTATAAAAACTCAAACTTTGTCGTTTTCTTCATCCGACAGTTATTCCGTTATGGAGCCCACAAATGACTGCGTTGTCGTACGGATATTCCCGACAAAAAGAATATTCCACGACCAAACGAATATTTCCTGACAAAATGAATATTTTACAACCACTTGCTTATTTTATAAAATTTTCACATTTCGCCCATAACCAAAGCATTAGATCAAATTAACACCTTATTAATTTAGAATAATGAATAGAGAAAAATTCCATTTTATTTATAATAAGTTGTGGTCTTGCAACCTCCCCTCCTTATAAAATTTCGTCCTCAAAATTAACGTAAGTACCTGGTGTTTCGAAAAGGTGAGGGTACCTCGCTTTCATTTCTGATTCCAACTCCCAGGTCATTTCTTCAATAGCATGCTTCCTCCACAAAACCTTAACTTGTGGTATAACCTTGGTGCGTAGGACATGCTCTTTCCTATCCAAGATCTTAATAGGCACCTCCTCGTACGTTAAATCTTCGGCTATCTCGTCTGGTTCTAACTCAATAATGTGGTTCGGGTCTTTTACATATTTACGAAGCATAGATATGTGAAAAACATTATGAACACGAGACATGCTTGGAGGTAATGCGAGTCTATAGGCCACATTTTCTATTCGATCAAGAATCTCAAATGGACCAACAAATTTTGGATTGAACTTTCCTCTCTTCCCAAATCTTGTAACTTCCTTCCATGGAGCAATACGTAACAGTACATGATCTGCAATATTAAATTTCACGTCCTTTCGATGAAGATCAACATAACTATTTTATCGATCTTGTGAGGTTTTAATACGTTGTCGAATCATTTGGATTTTTTCTGTAGTCATGCGTACCAATTCCGGTCCCAACAAAGTTGCTTCACCCACCTCGTCCTAGCGTACTGGAGAATGACACTTTCGTCCATACAACGCCTCAAATAGAGCCATACCTATACTTGTTTGATAACTGTTGTTGTAGAAAAATTCTACCAATGATAAATACTTATCCCAACTCCCTTTGAAGTTTAGGACACATAGTCTTAATAGATCTTCAAGAGTTTGAATAGTCCTCTCTGATTGTCCGTCCGTTTGAGGATGTTATACCGAACTGAATCGTAAATCTGTGCCCATAGCTTTCTGCAAGCTAACCCAAAATCGTGAAGTGAATACATACGAGTACATACGAGCAAGACTTTCAAGGGAGTAAGTCTCACGTATAGGCAAGAAATGAGCAGACTTGGTTAATCTATCAACAATAACCCAAATCGCATCTATACCTTGAGAAACATTGGGAAGACCCATAACGAAATCTATGGTAATGTGTTCCCACTACCATTTCGGAATCTCAAGTGGTTGCAATGAACCTTTTGGCACTTGATGCTCTGCCTTTACACGTTGACAAGTTAAACACCTCGAGATAAACTCCGCGATCTCTCTCTTCATATTGTTCCACCAAAATGTATGTCGAATATCATGATACATTTTGGTACTCCCAAGATGGATTACAAACGGGATGTTGTGTGCCTCCATCATGATTTTATGCTTCAAGTCAGAATCGTTAGGAACGCAAAGTCTAGCTTGCTTCTGGAATAGCTCCTTCTTGCACTTTCTTCTTCATACGCATCAGCCTCAGGTCTGTAGCTTGAGCATCTTTAACTTTATCGATTAAAGTCGGTTCTACTCGTATATTCGCCATCATCATGTGGGTCCTTGGAGTCTTTAATTCTATCTCCATCCTTTGCAAGTCATAAAAAATGGGCCTTTGTGTTGACAATATCATACTCATACTCGCATATGATCTTCTACTCAATGCGTCAGCTACTACGTCCGCTTTTCCTGGATGATATTGAATAGTGTGATCGTAATCTTTCAACAGCTCAAGCCAACGTTGTTGCAGCATATTAAGTTCTTTTTGGGTGAAGAAATATTTGAGGCTTTTATGATCCGTATAGATCTCCACTTTCTCCCCATACAGGTAGTGTCTCCAAATTTTCAACGCGAATACGACTGCTGTCAATTCCAGATCATGAGTAGGATAATTCCTCTCATATTCTTTGAGTTGTCGTGAGGCATAGGCTATGACTTTCCCATGTTGCATGAGAACACATCCTAACCCTTTGCCTGAAGCATCGTTGTAGATAACAAATCCATCCGTACCAGATGGTATTGCCAGAACAGGGGCCGAAATGAGTCTCCTCTTGAGCTCTTGGAAACTCTTCTCACATTCCTCGCTCCATGCAAACTTTGTATCTTTCCGAGTCAGCTGAGTTAATAGAGTAGCAATTCGAGAAAATCCTTCCACGAATCTCTGATAATAACCAGCTAAGCCCAAAAAGATGCATACTTCAGTCACCGACTTCGGTTGCTCCCAACTTTGTATTGCTTCAATCTTCGTCGGATCAACAGATACTCCATGTTTTGACACCACGTGCCCAAGGAATGCTACTTTCTCAAACCAGAATTTGCATTTCTTCAGCTTGGCATAAAGCTTGTTTTCACGAAGCCTTTCAAGTATCGGCTTCAAATGGTGCTCATGATCTTCACGGCTTTTGGAATAGATGAGGATGTCATCAATAAAGACAACAACGAACTGATCCAAATATTCCTTGAATACTCAGTTCATCATATCCATGAAAGTAGCAGGAGCATTAGTCAATCCAAAAGACATGACTAAGAATTCAAAATGCCCGTACCGAGTTCTAAATGTAGTCTTCGAAATATCCTCAGTTTTAATTTTTAGCTGATGATATCCAGAACGAAGATCGATCTTTGAAAAGAATTGTGCTCCTTGTAACTGGTCGAACAGGTCATCAATGCGAGGTAGGGGATACCTATTATTGATGGTGACATGGTTCAATTCTCGGTAGTCAATACAAAGTCGCATACTCCCGTCTTCCTTCTTTACGAATAAAACATGAGCACCCCAAGGAGATGTACTAGGACGAATGAAACCGATGTCTAATAACTCCTGTAGTTGGACTTTTAATTCCTTAAGTTCAATAGGTGTCATTCGATATGGGGTTTTAGAAATGGGTTTTGTACCCGGTTCAAGGTCAATAAAGAATTCAACATCACATTCTGGGGGTAGACCGGGAAGTTCTTCAGGAAATACATTAGAAAATTCTCTAACAATAGAAATATTATCCAAATCTGACTTGTCTTTATTCAAATCCATAACGTGGGCTAAGAAAGCTTGACATCCATTTTTCAATAAACGAATAACTTTGTGGTCTGATATAACAGTGACTGATTTTAGTGGTTTAGTTGCTTGAATTCGCATAACAGGTTGGTTAGGAATATGAAAACTAACAACCTTACGAAAATAATCAATTTTGGCATGATGAGTGGTTAACCAATCAATTCCTAAAATCACATCAAAAGCAAGTATCTTTAAAGAGATAAGATCAACAGGTAATATGATAGTGCCAACTTGGATCAAGCAAGATTTATAAACTATAGATGTAACGAAGGTTTCACCCAACGGGGTTTCAACAGATAAGTTAAAGTCCAATTTCTCTGGAGTCAAGTTTAAACGTTGAGCACAAGCAGGAGATAAAAGAATGGGTAGAACCGGTATCTAGTAAGGTATAAACTTTACAAGAATTCAAGATTAGCTTACCCGTGATCACCTCGTTTGGGTTCCTCATGTTTTGGCCAGTCACGACAAACGCTCTTCCAGGAACCGCTGATTTCGACTTATCCGGGACAGCCTTTGGAGTTACCATCCCCGCTGAACTTGGTTTTGCTACAGAACAATCCTGAGCTATATGACATTCCTTTCCACAATTATAACATACCTTGGATTGTTGTGGGCAGTTTGGGCTGATATGTCCCTCTTTCCCGCATTTGTAACATCTAACTGGCGGTCGTTCTCCTCCACTAGAATTTGTTGTTGGTGCTGGTGTTCCTGCTGATGTCTTCCCGTCATTGTTGAATCTCCTCTTTCTGAAATTTCCACTTGACTCACCTCTCCTATTATCATGGCCACGATTACCACCCGAGTGGTTACCGCCTTTGTCCGTATTTTTCCCTCCTCACTGGTTATCATCGTTCTGATGACTGCTGTCACCGGTATGACCCTGGTTGTGGTCCCTCGGTTGAGTATACTCATTATCTCGCTCTAATAATTGAGCCATGTTGACAACATCTAAATACAGAGAAAATTTATGAGAGATAAGGTATTGACGAATCTCAGGCTTTAGACCTCTCAGAAACATCCGCGTCATACGTTCCTCATTTTCTACCAAATGAGGTGCAAACTTGGATAACTTCGCCTCGTACTGAGACACCGTCATGTTGTTATGTTCTAGTTTAATAAACTCTACCTCCTTCATATGACGAATACTTTCTGAAAAGTACTTGTCATTGAACAGTTTCTAAAATCTTTCCCAAGACATGTTGAGTGCGGCTGGCTGGGTACGCTTCACAGATTCCCACCAGTAATCTCCCTCACCACGGAACATAAAGGTGGCGAATGGAACCTTCTGTTCCTCCGTGCATCCCAAGACATCGAGTATCTTGGTAATTTGCTTGACCCATGTTTCTGCCTTAATCGGATCGGGCTTTCCCCAGAAATCTGGTGGTCCCAACTCCTTGAACTACTTGGCTGTGACAGACCACGCGTTGCTATCACTTCCACCCGTATTTTGTACACGAGTCTCCCTTGTCTGATTTTGCATGAACTACAAAAAGCTCCTAAACATTCCATCATTCATCGTTTGCTCGGTGGTGTTGTTTATAGGAGGAATATTGTCTTCTTGTTGCACATTCTCCTGGTTTGTGAATAAAGGTTGTTCCACAGTCTCATACACTCTATTGTTAACGTTCTTAGCAACCATTCTTAAATACTGCCATAAAACAAGGGTTAATTAAACAAATTAACATATCATATAATATCCCTGTATTATGACCAACCAACAAATAAGCTTAGATAGGACACACTAGCGAAGGATTTACTCATCTCTCCCCTCCTAGTTCTATTCCCCAATCTCCGCCAGAGACCATATCCCTAAGTTTTGATACCAATTGTGACGCCCCCGAAATAGGTATACAACACCCATTTTGAGTCGCCAAATACATGGTACAAAAAGCAAACTACAACTTTAATAATACAATTGTCGTGCAAAATACGACAACACATACTGTGACTTTAAATACAAATATTGTCTTCTAGACAATATCCACACCCAAATAAGTCCTCATTACAATTATTCATACACTGTTTTACAGAAATAGTGAGGACTGCTAAAATATCTTTTTAGAACCATCACTCCATACCCCGACTAGATCATGCTATGTTCTCACCTCTTGAGAAGAAAAATGGAACAAAAAAGAAAAGGGTGAGCTCAACAAGCCCAGTAAAGAATATTATGACTAAGATAATATACAACAAATTATCATTAGTCTTCAACAGGGAAAAATCTGATAGAATATAATATACAACCAGTTTTAGATCAACAAATGCAGCGAAAACAGCAATCCATTAGAAAAGTCACGCAGAGAATGAGTTCTACTATCTTCTAAGATTTAAAAGTTCATCATCAATATTTTATCTCTGTAACAAGAATCATTATACATCTTTAATCAAATATTCATCTTTGCACTACATGCCAAAGATATTCATTTGTATCACCAGTTGGTCATGTCCATCTCAACACCTGTTCATCTTTGCACTAATGGCCAAAGATATTCATCAGTTAATTACTCATCTTTGCACTACAGGCCAAAGATATTCAGTAACATCATCATTTAAGACTGAGGATGATGAAAAATATTTTAAAGAAAACAAATTCAGTGAGACAGAAGGACAAATATTAGAGATTCGTATAACAGTTTATCCAAGATCAATAATACTTCATAATAACTAATTGTGAAGCAGAATTCAAAAATAAAGATCAAAACATGGATACAATCAAAGATAGTAGCCATAATAGACATCTGGGACAAAAAGGAAAATTTTCATTTTTCGGTGAATAGTATCGTATTCGTGAATAGTGCCGTATACGTGAATAGTAACCCAAACACAAAAAGTTCCAAATTTGATAAAAAGTTCAGACCAATATTTCAGCATAATGATATTGAAGAAATAATATCATTTACGAAGAAAATAACATCCTTTACCTCAAAATAATGGTACTTCTGATCGAAATATCGGATATAAAGCCGAAGGAAACTTATACCGAACAGCAACTCTCAAAGTATCAAAATACTCACAAAAATACGCTCGATAATCTAGAGAGAAAGAAAACTTATTTCTGGTGTGATTTTCAATTCTAACTTAAGCGCCTATTTATAGAAAAATATTAGAACGCCAAAGGAGACTAAATAATAAAATAGTAATATTTCTTTTCTTCCATTCTATGCACACTTTGTTGAAAACTCTAACATGCCAAATTTGAAAAATAATAACAGCCCACATGTTTATAAAAACAAAAGTGGGTCCCACCAAATATTAATAAAAATCATTTTATTTTCTGAAACTTCAGTAATTCATAGAAAATAGTCCGTTTATCAGAAAAATACAAAATTTATGTCCATTCCACACGAAATCGAATTCTCTACAACTTTGTAGCTTTGAGTTTTTCCAAATTCCAAACAGAAAATATCCGAAATCCACAAACGAGTGATTTTTAATACCTCCATTCCGACAAAATATTGATATAACACCTCAGCATTAATTCCTTCATTTATAACAACATAAACAAATAAATACATCATTTATATCCACATCAAATAAATATTTCCTTATCATATAAATTAATAATTAATTATTCACAAATAATATTACAGAATCACAATTATGACAACCAGACCGTTCTCAGGAAAGAGGGGGCTTTCCAATAAGGATTTCTCCTTACTGGCGCGCAATTAGGTGACCAAATCTCTCCTTAACAGAACTTTCTAGACATTGCCAATAATGTTATCTAATAATATTATTCAAATAATATGAATTATGGATCTGATAATGGGAAATACTATGCAGTGACAATTATTAAAACAACAATAATATAAAATATCAGCGCATCAATTATTGAATCAATAAAATAAAATATTGAACAGTAACTATTGTAACAATTATTGAGTAGTGCCTTCTTACGTAAGAATCAATAATTCAACAATAATGTGCAATACCGTGTGCTACTGTGCAACCACACGTATTACTGTATTTTAACCACCAGGTAATCCAACAGTGTTAACGGTAACAACTACGCCGTTATTTATAAAAACTCAAACTTTGTCGTTTTCTTTATCCGACAGTTATTCCGTTATGGAGCCCACAAATGACTGCACCGTCGTACGGATATTCCCGACAAAAAGAATATTCCACGACCAAACGAATATTTCCCGACAAAATGAATATTTTACAACCACTTGCTTATTTTATAAAATTTTCACATTTCACCCATAACCAAAGCATTATATCAAATTAACACCTTATTAATTTAGAATAATGTATAGAGGAAAATTCCATTTTATTTATAATAAATTGGGGTCTTATAGTTTTAGTGCTCCCAGATAGATTAATTTATAGAATGTGTAGGCAGTTTATTACCGTTGGGCGCAGTCAAAACTACGTAGTATTGATAATAACTTAAAATAAAATCTGATAATATATTAAACAGATTTTGTCCAAAAAATTATATATCATGACCCACCCACCCGCCCGAGCCCGACCGGATGGACGGCGGCAGCGTCGCGCGTGTGGGTTTAAACCAAGCCTTGGCTAGGTCCTCTCCCTTCCACAAAAGTGGGGTGCCCCTTAGGGCCCTTCCCATTGAGCAAACATCCCATATATATGTTCTTCATTTTTCCCTCTAATGCCCTATGTGGGACTTTTGCAATTTATAACATTTCAAGTAGGTGACTTTGGAGTCAATTTTCTCATTCAATTCTTAATGAATTTGAACACATAAATATACCAAGTTATACTCCTCACGAAGGAGAACACATTGGTGCAAAGACCCGGCATATCCAGCGTGTGGGTCCCATATTAAATTAACCCTCAAAATGCTTAAATATTTATATTGTCAAATTCATTTCCAACAATCCCCCACATGAATGTAAAATTGGCTTTACATCATGGAGAAAGAAGAAAAATGTTATGAATACGCAGACACTAGTTTGAGTACATAAGAAAATATACTTCATCGGGTTAAGTGGCCTAATGGCTTTGAACTTGCCCTATTAAAGTCTATCGGATTTACTCAATTAATAAGTAGACTTGATGTCTTTGAACTGTCAGTTTTTCAAGTAAACCTAGACAATAGAATTCAAAAAATATCTTTTCAGACATAGTTGGTTCTCACATTTGTGTTCATTTTGGCCTTGAAACACCTCTTGGTTCCGTGAGTATATTAGAAAATTCAGCCTTCAAAATTCCCACAGAAGTGGCCCCCTTCTTACTCACGTAGGTGACTTCTATCAAGAGTATCCTGAAACACTCCACTTGAACGTATTTCAAGATATAAAAGTCATTAAAAGCGTAACTTATCCTAATTCTCGCGGCAGATGTACACTGTTTCATTATAGAAATGGTTAGGAATAAATATCTCCTAAGTGCTTTACTGAGTACTACATAGTTAGGTTTGCCCATTGAACCTAGATCTTGGGATCTCCAGTCAGCTAGGTTGGGTTGCCACTATGACGACTCTTATTTAAACAATAGGCTTTAAACCCATTCCCTTCGATGATCTTTCCACTTGCTCTCTTGTTAAACCTTTCTTAAGCAAATCCGCAATATTATCTTTTGACTTTACATAATCAATTGAGATAATTCCATTTGAGAGCAATTATCTAACGGTATTATGTCTTCGTCTTATATGGCGTGACTTACCGTTATATAAATGACTTTGTGCTCTTTCAATTGCTGATTGGCTATCACAGTGAATACATATAGCTGGCACAGGTCTTGACCAATTTGGAATATCCTCTAAGAAATTACGAAGCCACTCAACTTTTTCTCCAGCTTTGTCTAAAGAAATGAATTCTGATTCCATTGTAGATCTTGCAATACAAGTTTGTTTTGAGGATTTCCGAGATACTGCTTCACCTCCAAGGGTAAAGACATATCAACTTGTGGATTTTGAGTCTTTATTATCAGATATCCAATTAGCATCACTATATCCTTCCAATATTGCTGGATATCTTGTATAGTGCAGTCCATATTTTTGAGTATATTTTAAATATCCCAAAACTCTCAAAATAGCTTTCTAGTGATCTTTACCTGGATTGCTATCACATTCATTTTTAGCTAGATGAAGATTTATATCAACTGGGGTCTTATTTAGAATTATATTATATTTCTTAAAATTTTCAAGTATTTTTTCAATATAATGAGTTTGAGATAATATAATTCTATCAGATGTTCTAGAAATCTTGATTCCAAATATTATATCAGCAACCCCTAAGTCTTTCATGTCAAACCTATTTGACAACATACGTTTGGTAGAGTTGATAACTTCATTGTTGCTACCCATAATTAACATATCATCCACATAAAGACAAACAATGACATATTCCTTTTGAGTGCTTTTGACATAAACACATTTGTCACACTCATTGATTTTAAATCCATTTGATAACATAACATTATCAAATTTCTCATGCCATTGTTTTAGTGCTTGTTTTAATCCATACAAGGATTTAACAAGTTTGCATACTTTCCTCTCTTGTCCAGGAGCTATGAAACCTTCAGGTTGTTCCATATGTATTTCTTCATCTAATTCACCATTTAAGAATGCAGTCTTTACATCCATTTAATGTATTTCAAGTATATTTAAAGATGTTATTGTTATTAGCATTCGAATAGATGTAATTCTTGTAACAAGTGAATAAGTGTCAAAATAATTCAATCCTTCCTTTTGTCTATAGCCTTTAACAACAAGCCTTGCTTTATATTTATCAATTGAACCATCAGCTTTCATCTTCTTTTTTAAGATCCACTTATACCCTAAGGGTTTGGAACCAGGTGGAAGGTCCACCAATTTCCATGTATGATTTTGCATAATGGACTCAATTTCACTATTAATTGCTTCTTTCCAATGAGAAGCATCTGGAGAAGATATTGCTTCCTTATACGTTTGAGGATCGTTTTCTAACAAAAATGTTAGAAAATCCAGACCAAAAGACTTTGAAGTCCTTACTCTTTTGCTACGTCTAGGTTCATCCAATACAGACTCTTTGTCTATATTTACAGGATTATTACTAGTAGCATCAAAAGATCTTTTGTTTGAATTTGAATCATTATTTATATTATATGGAAGCATATTTTCAAAAAATGATGCATCTCTTGATTCAATAAAAGTATTAACATGAATATCAGAAATTTCAGATTTATAAACAAGAAAGCGATAAGCATTACTATTATTTGCATAACCAATGAATACACAATCAATTATTTTTGGTCCTATCTTAACCTTTTTAGGTTTAGGAACCATCACTTTTGCTAGACACCCCCACACTCTTAAGTATTTATAGCAAGGTCTATGACATTTCCATAATTCATAAGGTGTTTTGTGAGTTTTCTTATGTGGTACTTTGTTAAGAATATAATTTACAAAAAGCAAAGCTTCCCCCCACAAATTTGGGGTGCTCCAGAGCTAGTTAACATAGCATTCAACATTTCTTTTAATGTTCGGTTCTTGCGTTCAGCAATACCGTTAGATTGAGGTGAATAAGGAGCGATAGTTTGGTGAATAATACCATGAGTAGAGCAAATCTCTTCAAACGGTGATTCATATTCACCACCTCTATCGCTTCTTATTGCTTTAATCTTTTTGCTAAGTTAATTTTCAACTTCATTTTTATAAAGTTGAAACATTTCTATAGCCTCATCTTTGCTTTTTAACAAATATACATAACAATATCTTGTGCAATCATCAATAAAGGTTATGAAATATTTTTTCCCACATCTTGTTTGCACAAACTTTAAGTCACATATATCAGTGTGAATTAAATCTAGAGGTTCAGTTTTCCTTTCAACAGAATGAAAACGTAATCTTGTCATTTTTGATTGCACACAAATTTCACATTTATATTTTTGATTAATATCAAATTTAGGCAAGAATTCTAAATTAATTAATCTACGCAAAGTATTATAATTAACATGTCCTAATCTAGCATGTCATATATTTGAAGATTCTAACAAGTAAGCAGAAGAATTAATTTTATTATTATCAATAGACTTCGGTACAACAGTCATAACATTCATCTTAAAGAGCCCATCAATCATATAGCCCTTTCACACAAATATATCATTTTTAGTAAGTAAAAATTTATCAGACACAAACACCAACTTGAAGCCATTCTTGCTAAGTAGTGACCCAGAAACTAGATTTTTGCGGATATCTGGCACATGAAGCACTTCATTCAAAGTCAGTTCTTTGTCAGATGTAATTTTCAGTACAATCTTTCCATGTTCTTGAACCTTTGAACTTTAGGAGTTTCCCATGAAGAGTTGATCATCGTTTTCTACTGGTTTGTAGGTAGAAAACATCCATTTATTGGAACAAATATGGCGAGTAGCCCTACTGTCCACCCATCATTCTTTGGGGTTTCCTACCAAGTTACATTCAGATATAACTGCACAAAGATTCATGTCTGAAACATTTTCAAAAAAAATTTCCAGTTCTGTCACATTTGCTTGAGCCTTTTGTTCTTTCTTGAATTTCTTTGGCTTGCGACATTCATTTGATTTATGTCCTAGAATGCCACAGTTGAAGCATTTGCCTTTGAATTTCTTCTTGGCTTTGAAGGTATATTTGCCTTCAAGCTTCCTTTGTTGTTGTTTTGCCTTTGTTCTACCATATTTGTCTTTGCTTCAATGGAGTTTTTCCTAGTCTTTTTCTCAGATCCTCGATTGTCCTCTTCAATCCTAAGTCGCACAATCAGTTCTTCAAGATTCATTTCTTTGTGTTTATGCTTCAAATAATTCTTGAAGTCTTTCCATGATGGTGGAAGTTTCTCAATCATTGCAGCAACTTGGAATGAGTCACTTAATGACATTCCTTCGTAATGAATATCATGTAGAATTACTTGTAATTCTTGCACTTGAGTGATCACTGCTTTAGAATCTACCATTTTATAGTCAAGAAATCTACTAACAATGAATTTTTTTCATGTCAGCATCTTCAGTTTTATATTTTTTGTCTAAAGATTCCCAAAGTTCTTTTGCAGTTTGAATTGTACAATATACATTATATAATGTATTATCTAAACCATTCATCACATAGTTTTTGCAAAAGAAATTCGCATGTTTTCATGCGTCAACAGCAGTCACCTTTTCCTTGTCAGTTTCTCCTTCAACAAGAGTATGACAGTCCTCTTGTAGAAACCTTGTCATGTTCAACGTGGTGAGATAGAAGAGCATTTTTTGTTGTCAACGCTTGAAATCAGTTCCATTGAACTTTTCAGGCTTTTCTCCATGAGACCTACTCACGGCAGGAATGGTGCTAGTAGATGCCATTTCTGTTATACAAGAAGATAATTATTAATAAACAGAAACAAATTTCTGTTGTACAAAGATTTAACAGAATTTAAATAACAAATTTTGTTTGCATAATTCAAACAACAATTTTGTATTACAAATTCGTATAACACAAATCCAAATTCTGTTTACAAATTCAATTTACACATTTATGTTTAACAGATTTTGCTTCTTTAGTTGGATAGGTTTTGACAATCACATATTATTGCAATTATTGATTTATTACTCCTATAGTATACAATACTATACTCCTTATAGAAATTAAAATAATAACAGAATAACAGTATGTTAAAATGCCATTAATTAACATGGAACATACAGAATATATAAATCAATTAACATGTAATATATTAACATGAAAACAAAATAAATTGTTATATTAACATGCAAACAATAACAGAATATTATGTATCATAACATGCAAACAATTTACAGAATACTATATATTAACACAATACTATGTATTCATATTCAACAAAATTTGCAGAAATTTAATGAACAAATTCTGTTTTTACAAAAAACTTGTTTTATAAAACAATTTCCTGTTGAAATAATTAAACTGTAATTTCGATTTTTAAAAGATTTAATATAGATACAAATTACAGAATTATATTAAATAAAACTATAATTACAGAACAAATAAATTTGCTTTAAGATTGTTATCCGTAATATATAGTATTATTTAATATATATATATATATATATATATATATATATATATATATATATATATATATATATATATATATATAATAATAATAATAAAATTTAAACAAAACAGAAACAAATTATAAATCTGAGTCTTTTAAATTCACAAAGTCTCCTTAAAGCAAATTTATTCCCTCACTGGTGCTAAGGATTAAATGAAGGGTCCTTAACACTAATATACAATAATTAAAAAATAATTACAAAAATAAAACATACACAAAATAATTACAAAAATAACGCAATTCATATTAATAAGGAAACCTAAAATTAAGGAGAAATATCTACCGTAACTAATCATTCAAATTCAAATATCTGGGATCTAACCACAAAAATAAATTCAAATTCAAATATTCAAATTCAAATTTTATAGGAAAGACTGCACAAATTTTGTACTTTGCAGGAGGTGGCGGAGGCAATTTTCAAAGGAGGTGGAAGCTTTGTAGGAGATGACAGCGTCGGAGGAGGTGGTAATGGTGGCTTTAGAGGCGGCGGTGATGACTATGGAGGAGGTAACAATGGCGGTGGTGGCGGAGATGGCGGTGGTGGCTCAAGTGGTGGTTACAGAGACGGTGGAGGCTTGGGCGGTAGTAGCAATCATTTTCTGGTAGTAAAAGGAAATTCTCAAGATATTACAGAGGAGAAGATCGTTAGTAATGTCATGGTAACCAAACTTTTATAACAAGATAACCAAAACTTTTATACTAAGGTAACCAAACTTTTATTCCAAGGTAACCAACCCTTAGTAATTACCAAGGTAACCAAATTTTTATACTGAGGTAACCAAACTTTTATACTAAGGTAACCAAACTTTTATACCAAGGTAACCAAAACTTTTATACTAAGGTAACCAAACTTTTATACTAAGGTAACCAAACTTTTATACCAAGATAACCAAACTGTCATACCAAGGTAACCAAACATTTATACCAAGGTTACCTTGGTATGAAGGTTTGGTTACCTTGGTGTGAAGGTTTGGTTACCAACTGCACTATGAAAAAACTGATGGTGTGGAGGTGGATTGGTTACCTTGGTATGACAGTTTGGTTACCTTGGTATAAAAATTTGGTTACCTTAGTATAATTGGAAAATGAAAGAGAGAAAAAAATGGCAGAATAAAAGAAAATGGAAAAAATGGCGTCTTCATCTTTTATACAAAAATGACAGAAATGACGTTTTCATCTTTTGAAGAAAAAATAGCAGAATAGAAGAAAATGAGAGAGAAAATGGCAAAATATTGTCTTCATCTTCTCTCTTCACTGGTGTCTTCATCTTCTCTCTTCACTATTCAACTTTTGTCTTTAAATATGAAAATAGAAGAATAGAATTGCAGTGGCGTACATAAAATGGCAGTAGGAGGAGATGAGAGAGAAAATGACACCTACCAAAACTAATCCCCTAAATTAAGGAATTTTAATTACACTGATATTGCCATGTCAGTCATTACATATTAATCCCTTAATTTAAGGACCTTTAATTATGTTAAGATTGAAAATAAAAACAAAAAAGTGTAATACTTTTGTAATTATTTTATAGGTGTATGATTTCTGTAATTATTTTTAAAAATGTACTACTATATGTAATTTATCCTTAAATGAATAATTGTTTCCCAAGATAAAACAGATTTCAGTTCTTAATTAGAAGTACTTCAAAATTAAGAACACATCGAACCAAAATTTATGTTATGTACTGAACTTATATTAATGATGAACAGGACAGAAAATTACATACTGTTTTAGTGCGCCCATATAGATTAATTTATAGAATGTGTAGGCAGTTTATTACCGTTGGGCGCAGTCAAAACTACGTAGTATTGATAATAACTTAAAACAAAATTTGACCCGCCCGAACAGCGACACGCGGGTTTGAACCAAGTCTTGGCTAGGTCTTGTCCCTTCCACAAAAGTGGGGTGCCCCTTGGGGCACTTCACATTGAGCAAGCATCCCATATATATGTTCTTCATTTTTTCCTCTAATGCCCTATGTGGGACTTTTTCAATTTACAACATTTCAAGTAGGTGACTTTGGAGTCAATTTTCTCATTCAATTCTTAATGGATTTGAACACATAAATATACCAAGTTATACTCCTCACGAAGGAGAACACATTGGTGCGAAGACCCGGCATATCCGGCGTGTGGGTCCCATATTAAATTAACCCTCAAAATGCTTAAATATTTATATTGTCAAACCCATTTCCGACATAATCATGTCCTACTCTTGTTTTGTTAGAACTTTTTGTGATTTCCTCTATGAAATAGGCATTTTTTCAACGATGGTGGGAAGTGCAAAATCTAGTGTTACAAGAAGAGGTGAAAAAGCTAGTCGATGTTGGGCAGTTGGAATTTATGTATGCACTGATCATTTTGCAACTAGTGTTTTATTTTCTTTAAGAATTGATGGCATGAATCAATGTCTAACTAATTATCTGGCTCAGAAATGGTGACTGGTGTATGCATGATGAAGCCGCTACACATTGGATTGATATAATTGATCAAACAACTTTAGATCATTTTGCGATAAAAAGAGCCAATTCAGAAAACCTCCTCATGTTGGATGGCAAATTGATCCTTTTGGGCACTCAGCAGTTCAAGCTTACCTACTTGAAGTAAAGGTACATGAGTAATATATTGAAGTTGTTTTGTGGATTAGGTCCAAAACCACATTTAATCTTGTATTGATTATTTTTTCTTAATTTATCTTGTTGTTTGGTTTACATATATTTAATTCCCAACGATACAATAATACCAACAACAACATCTTCTGTCACAGTATTTGTCATTCTTTAGTTATTGAATCATGCTTTCTCTTTCAGAATCATGACTAGCAATACAATTATTAATATTTAAGATGTTCATATGAACACTTTCATACATTTTGACAAAAGAATTTCACCTATATTCCTTCTTGTTGTCTTTTCAAGGTTGGTTTCGAATCTGTACATTTTGCACGCATTGATTATCAGGACAGAGCACAGCGCAAGGGCGGCAAGGCAGATAAATCTCTTGAAGTTGTACGGCGTGGGTCTAAAACTTTTGGATCCTCGTCTCAGGTTTGAGACTGAAATAGTTTTTCTGCATCTAAACTTTCTTTGACTGCCTTCCTTTGTTTACTGTCAGATGTTTGGGTCCTATGCAGAAATTTGCCAACGCATTTCCTGTTCATTATAGTCCACCAAATGGTTTCCATTTTAAAGTGCATGATGACTCTGTTCCTATTCAGATCCCAATGCTATTAAAAATGAGCTTTTCAACCCATTGTTGTGATGTTCTTGTTAACTATTCTTTTTCCATCTAATACATGCTAAAACTACAGGATAATCCTCTACTTTTTTTACTACAATGTTGAGGATCGAGTTAATGATTTTATTGATGCTTCAGTGATTCAAGTATATCCAATCTTCTTCATGTTCAAATATATGGGCTTCTAATATTGGGTATTGATATTCCATCCTTGCAAATTTAGGTGCACAATATGCTTAGGGGAGTACTAAGAGAGAGAAGTATTGAGAATAATGCCAAATGCATGTGAACACAATTTCCATGTCTTGTGCATTGATGTATGGCTAAGGAAACAGTCTACTTGCCCAATTTGTCGTCTTTCAGTAGAAGATCCCTTCAAATGAGATATGTAAGGCCAACAACGCTTGAAGCGGCTCCAAAAATCCATACTCCCGAGATTCTGACCGAGTATTCTCAGCAGTGGTTGCTATCGGTTGCTGAGCGGTCTGAAGGCAACAGAAGTAATCAAGGGAATATCGAAGTGGCTTCAGAAAATCTGGAAATTAATCATTCGAGAGTTGCAGAAGCAAGATCAGAAATGAAGTTGTTGAGATGGATTTTTCGTAATACTTTCAGACATGCAATTTATGAGTTTACCTACTAGAAATTACACTGGCAAGATAAAATTTATAGGGAATCGAGCTGCTAAAAATTACAGGTTACTATTTTGTACATACTTTGAATGGAAAATCTAGCAGAGTACAAGTTTAGATTTCCTCATAGTCCTGTTAACGTTGTAAAGAGATTCATATTTATTGCACATGAAATTGATTTAATCTTGTTTGTATTGGTGGTGGTAGTATTCAATGTTTCAAGTTTGGTTTTCAGTTTGATTTTGTTTTATTCAATCAAATGCATTTCATGTATTCTAATTTTGACAGAAAAAAATTGCATTTAATATTTCTAATTTTTGTGAAACTGAACATATCTGATAAAAAGAATCTCAAGAGAAAACAGCGAAAACGCATCTCACACAACTAATCACACTGCAATTTCTACTGTTGTGTGATTAAATTTTATTTCTACTGCTGTGAAGATTCTTAAGATGGTAATTCTGTTGAAACAGATGGTAGTTTCCTTGGTGATTCTTAGTTCAGCTGTACAAGGATCCATAAAATTATACAGAATCCACATGTATGTATAATGAACTGATCCTAAAAATAATGCAGAATCTGCAGTAAACCTGCAGATCCATAAACATCAACTGGTCTAAAATAAAACCTATTCAACTATTACTGAATATCTAACTACTGTTGGATTAAAACATTAGCAACAACACGACCTCACAATAATCACAATCAACTATACCAGAACTTATTCAACTTGTCTTACCAAGAAAACCAGATATTATTAATGTATACGAAGAGATTAAAACTATAAGAAAAATAAAGTTCACCACTGACACAAAAGAACTATGACAAAATGCAGAAGTCAATTAGATATTATTAATTTCTATGGCACTCACACAATATCATTAAGGAATATAAATGTAATTTAGAAAGTAACATGCATGTCTTTAAAACAAAAACAGCTCAACAACATTAAGCAGTTCCAGCTGCTTACTATGGAAGACTACTAAAAATTTCTCATATTACACTGAAAGCATGTACTAGACTACCAAATTATGTATTGTCGCCTTATATTTCAAAGTGAAAAAAAAAACATTTGATAATTGAAACCTTGACAAGTCAATCTCAACGTTCCACATGGCACTGACAAAATGACAACTTAAGTTCGCCTTCCTCATCAGCACCAAGACTCCTACAAGCAGAGGAATAGAATATAGAGAGAGATAAAACTAATCTTGTATTATGCTTTCTTATCTATGTTTACAATAGAGATGTCCTCTTTATATATACATATATGATAACAACTAAAGCTAAAATCAAGGAGTCAAATATTCTAAGATAGCATGAATCAAGGAGTCAAATATTCTAAGAAGATAATTGTGGAAATTCAAAAATAATATCTAATCTAATTGCTAATTATTAGCTAGTGCTGATATCCCCCCCCCCCCCAAGCCATAGGGTAATCTGGAGGATACTTTGAGCTTGTTCCGGTTGTACAAAAAATGGCTGGTTGGTAGTGTTTGGTGAGAGCGTCAGCAACATTATCTTGAGAGAAAACAAACTAAATAGAGACTTGTTTGTTCGCAACCATTTCACGAACAAAGTGGTAATCGATCTCAATGTGTTTCGTACGAGCATGGAAGACAAGATTGGAAGCAAGGTAAGAGGCACCAAGGTTATCACACCACAACATAGGCAAGTGATTAAGGGGCAATCGCAACTCCGTGAGCAGGGAACAAAACCATTTTAGGTCTGCGACTGCGTCAGCAATGGCTTTATACTCAGACTCTGTAGAAGAACGTGCAACTGTGTGTTGTTTTAGAGAAACCCATGAAATTAAGTTGCTGCCCAAGAAGATTGCATTTCCGGCAGTGGATTTGCAATCATCTATGTTGCCAGCCTAGTCCGCATATGTAAAGGCATGTAGAGTGTTAGAGGCCTTAGCTGAGAAAAATAAACCATAGGACAAAGTGCCTTGTAAGTAGCGCATAATCCGTTTTACTGCAGCCCAGTGGAGAACTGTGGGTTTATGCATAAACTTACAAACTTTGTTTACAGCGAAGGAGATATCCGGCCGAGTGAGGCTGCGATATTGAAGTGAGTCAACAATTTGCCGATATAAAGTAGAATTGTCAAACAAGGTGCCTGAAGAGGTGGATAATTTATCTGATGGAGACATAGGAGTTGGTTGGGGTTTACAGTGTGACTTAGATGCACGAAGTAGAATATTTTGTATATATTTTTTCTGAGAAAGAAGAAGACCAGCCTCATTTCGTACAATCTCGACACCCAAAAAGTGGTGTAAAGACCCTACGTCTTTGAGAGAGAACTCATCACCAACAGTAATCAGCAGATTAGAAAGAGATTGTCTTGAATTATCTGTGATTAAAATATCATCAACATATACAAGGACAAATAAATGAGTGTTAGAATCATTATAAATGAATAAAGAAGTATTATTTTGAGACTATTAAAAATTATGAGTCGGAAGAAAGGAGGAGAGACGTGAAAACCAGGCCCTGGGTGCCTATTTTAACCCATATAGTGACCGCTGCAGTTTACACACATAATATGGATGTTTGGCATCAACAAAACCTTGCGGTTGCTGCATATAGACAGGCTCTGTTAAAAACCCATTGAGAAAAGCATTGTTCACATCAAGTTGTCGAATGGGCCATTGGTAGGTAACTGCCAAGGATAGAATTAAACGAATGGTCGTCAATTTAATAACCGGACTTAAAGTTTCAAAATAGTCTATCCCAAGTTCCTGATAAAAGCCTTTGGCAACAAGACATGCTTTGTATCGGGCAAGAGAACCATCAGCGTGGGTCTTAATGCGAAAGACCGACTTATTTTTGACAATATTCATGTGAGGAGATTTAGGCACCAGTGTCTAGGTTTGATTTTTTTACAAGGCAGTGAGTTCATCTAGCATTGCTTGTGAGCAAACGGGACTTTGATTTGCTGTTTGGAATGAGGTAGGCTCTGTGGTGAATACGGAGATAGTGTGAGCTTGTTTATGAGAGCGAAGAACCATGGGGTGGATTCAGTGGAAAGATGATGATTGTGTAGTAGAATTACTAGGAGGAGAATGGGATGAAGAAGCTAATGCAGGCATATGAGAGGTATCATTAGGAGAAATTTGCAGCGGAGAATTGGAGGAGGAGGATTTGACAAGAGGTGAGAAAGAGTTTGGTGTGGGCAGTTGTGAGTTGTACATACATTGGGTGGACAGAGATTGGTGTAGACACTCGAAATTTTCTTTTCCTGTTACTAACTATGCAGGAGGGCAGAAGCGTATTTTTCACTCCAGAGATAACCCTGGAGGACCACAACATCAATTCCAAACCTCAGAGATAACCCTGAGGATATTCAGAGTGAACAACATGACAACCTCAGAGATAACCCTGGGAGAAACCCGCTACAACTGTACGAAAACCGAAGATAACCCCGGGAAGGGCAAAATAGTCATTTTGCCAACTCAACTTCACTTCAAACCAAATACACTCATTTCAACTCATATCGCTTCAAAAGAAGTTTCACAAAAACCATATCTCAACTTCCGAACGCAAACTACGCAAAACAGCTCAACGGACTGCCTGACGGAGACCCGAAAATGCTATTTCGATCATGGACCCATCTTCCTGAAATCAAAAAGGGCAAATCCCATGTTATTGCGTAACTCTCGACAAAAGCAGACCGAAGATGGTCTTGTACACCTCGTTTGGATTCTCGGATTGAAGTTCTGTAAATTCGAGTGGACATTACAGTACACGAGTGTACGTATTTCGAGACGACGGGACCCGCGGTGCTCGGGGCATCCCGGGCAACCGCATGTGCATCTGCGGCTGCTGTAGGTACACCTGCGGCCATCAGTTCTATATATATGGGGCTTGGGCTAGCCATTTTGAGAGAGAGAGAGATGCGAGGAAGCCCTGTCCAATTTGCTCTATACACACCTATATTGATTGTCTCCTCATTTTAAACATCTGTCAGCTCACATATAGCTATATTTTTATCCGGCGAGAGCTGAGTGTTTATCCATATAGAGTCATAGAAGCCTACATTGGCAGCCCACTGTAAGCCTTCTCACATTCTATAAAGCCTTCTTTTTCGTATTAGCACACACTGTTATACACATTGAGAGTCGTGTTGTATGCGTATGCCCGGACTTCAGTTCGTGGTTTTTATTTCTATCTGTATATATATACTTATATATGTATATATTTTATATATGGACTAATATTATCGAGTTATGCCTCGATTGAGCCTAGACTTATGTCTGGAGTGTTTACTTGCTTTATATATATATATATATATATATATATATATATATATATTATATATATATATATATATATATATATATATATATATATATATATATACATTCTGTAACGACCCCAAAATCCATACAATTTAAATCTCAACTTCGGTCGTTAACCACACATTAAATCTCAAATTTTACATCATTATTCGATATTAAAAACACTAAAATTGCAGAATATTTAGAACGTTTATACATTTCCTTCTTTCTTGCCCTGAATCGCAACCTTTACATTACATCTCTTTGATTCAATCTTATATCATGAATCGTTACAACAAAATGACTATACAACGTCTTACATCATAACTAAATATCCATATATATTGGATAACCCAACTTACAATTCAACATGTTACGTTCAAAATATGAAATACATTTCTCATAAAACATAAGTACTCTTCGTGAATATAGATCTCTATAACTCACTTAGCACATATCTTTAACTTAAAATCTTGACCTGCAAAAGTGGTTATTTGCAAGAGTGAGCTCGACAGCCCAGCAAAGTCTAACAGTTTTCATGCATCACATAACACATAATAACATGCTCGATATACATCTCATTAAGGTAACATGGCATACATGCTTTTAATTCATATAGCAAATATAAAGATTGAGTTCCTTACTCAATCATCATTACTTAGCCAAAATAATGCAGTCATATATTGACTTAAACATTTTATGATTTCAACATGTATAACATATCATACAATTTAAAACAGTTCATCAAGTCCACGTAACAAATAGGAACCGAAAGACTTGCCTTGATCGTTGTTTACCAATAACAGTTTAACAGCTTACAGTTATCTGCACTTCACGTGCCCTACACAATTATATAATCATATACATCAACTATTAGTCACATAACAACACATAGTGATTGTAATGTAAACTCTACTCCACATCTCATAATCTTTCCTATTAGTTAACACACAATGTTCAATTAGATTGTGTTAACTTTTCGACTTATGTAATATTCGAAATTCATTAAAGGGTTCAAATTTTGCTAGGAATCATTATTGGTTTTATATTAAACTCATTTCATACTTTATAATATCCATTTCATTTGACTAAAAACACTTTTTACATTCATTAACAATTATCACGGCGTTTCGACATTTATTCGTCACACGCCCGATTTGCATCTTCTGTGTATGCTTACTATGATTCTATAACTTATCTAATACATCATTATATTAATGTTAATCATCATTATATTTACTAACATTTATGTTTTATAACTTAGAACAACATCTTTTATTGTCAAGAGCACTACACTAGCATACGTGCATGTCTAACGCCCTCCGAAAACACAACAGTCCTAAAGATGACCATTTTGACCCTTCATAACGATTTTAAATTGAAAACCTTAAAGAATAAAAGTTGTAGGTCTACTCTTCCTCGTTCCTGATCATCTTGAATCATCTCAATCAGAGTTCGTATGAAAAAGCTATGCTTATTTTAGTAAACTATGTCCGATCAGTTTTTTTTTCTTCCAAAATTTTGTCTTGACAGAATACCTCCCCGCGGGAGCGGGGGTTTTTACACTAGGGGGGTCCGCCGGGGCGGGGGTCTCTGCTACGACTTCGCGATTTTAGCTCTAGAACACTACGGAAAGCCAAATTAGGCCTCCAAGCTCCTTTCTAACAATCATACCAACCTACCCAATGTGTAGTAGGTTTACAGAAACATAATCTAATATTTTTTATGATTGGGTAATATACCCATGAATCGGATATACTTGGGTTTAAATTATTGTATTTTCTAGTCATTTAGGAATGTTTTTACTGTGTTTATGTGTTGTATTGCAGATACGGAAGCTAAGGAGACAAATTGGGGATTTAAGCTAATAAATGACAAAGTCGTAATTTTCTAGAAGTTAGCGCCGGGGCGCTGTGTTATACATTGCAAATAGCGCCGGGGCGCTATACGGTGGATGGGTCTGACGCGGAGCGCGCACGTGAGGCAGGTTGGACAACGCTTTGACTATTAGTTGGACCTTGTTGGAGGAATTTATGAGGAGTCTATTTGGATTAGGAGTAGTGGAGTTGAGGGAAGTAAAAAATAAATATATATTTATAACGTGATTCCTTTTATGGGGGATAGAGGGGAACGTCAGGAGATTAACGGAGGAAGAGGAGCAGATCTGAAAGCTGAAAAATTGGAGTTCTTCTTCTTCTTTATTCTTTCAAATTGTTAACTCATTGAGGATGATTTATCAATTATTTATAGCTTTTATTTCCATCATGAACTAATTTCTTTTATTAAGATTCCAATGGAACTTTTTATGGCTATAAATTAGTTATTTGATTTATTCCAATTATTTGTATTGAAGTGAATTGTTCATCTTGCTTTGTGTTTATTGATTAATTATCTGGCCAATAATTACCTTGTTACCCTAGAAGGAATTGGGAAAGGAATTCTAGAGTTAGAACTGGGCAGGGTGACATGTGACTTAGTTATTTACGCAGTGAATAATTAGGTTTGTGAATAGAATGAGAATATCTATTTGCCGCATGTAACATAAGAGGAATTGAGTTTGTAGTGAGTTTAATTCAATTGTTTTGCATAGAGATATAGCAAAATTAATCTGGGTTAAATAGAAGGCAATTGATCACTCGAGAGAGGGCTTTTGGCATTTGAGAATTCCTGTTAACAATTCAGTAGATGAAATAATTGGGATAATTAGATAATTGATTTAATAATCATAATTGGGGAAATTGGAGTCTTAATTATTATTTATTTGCATTTATATAATTATTGATTTGTTCTTTATTTTCTTTTAGAATAATTTCTTGATTTATTAAAATTAATTTTTCTTTTAGTTTTAGAGAATCAGAATTTTCGGTTGTTTAAATAAAAATTGAATTGATACAGTACTAGTAGGTGGAGTTTATTAATTGGAATTCTCTGAGGAATCGACACTCTAATTTATCATTATATTACTTGTTGACCGTGTATACTTGCACAAATTCATTGATTGCGAAACCAATCAACAAGTTTTTGGCGCCGCTGCCTGGGAATTCTTTGTTAATATTAATTCCATATTAGTTATAATCAATTCGTTCTTAATTTAAACGTTACTTATTTTTCTTCTTGTCTTTGCAGGAATTCTTTGAAAGTGTATGCTCACTAGATCAAAGGCGAGAAACGAACTTTTTCCTTATACAGACGAGATTGAAAGGGAGTTCCGGAAAGCGCAATCGACTAGTGCGGCACCACCCGAGGAAGAAAAACTGGCAGAACAAGAAATTCTAGTGAACATGGCAGGGAACGATCAGAAACCACTTCGGGACTATGCCATGCCGAATGTCACGGATATTCAGTTGAGTATTAGGAGGCCGGCAATCAATGCTAACACCTTTGAGATCAAACCGGCAACCATTCAGATGCTTCAGAATCAATGTCAGTTTGGGGGTAGTTCATTAGATGATCCGAATGAGCACATCTTAAGTTTCTTGGAGGTTTGTGACACCTTCAAATTCAATAACGTGTCAGAAGATGCTATAAGGTTGAGAATGTTCCCATTTACCCTGAAAGATAAAGCACGAAGTTGGTTACACTCTCAACCTTCGGACTCAATCCTTACTTGGGACGATTTAGCTCAAAAATTTCTAGCTAAGTTTTTCCCACCAGCAAAGTCAGCAAAACTACGGAACGATATTCATACTTTCGCACAGTTTGATTCAGAATCGTTGTATGAGGCTTGGGAAAGGTTTAAGGATATGCTCCGCAAGTGCCCACACCATGGAATTCCACAGTGGATGCAATTGGGGATATTTTGTGATGGTTTACAAGCATCCACGAGAGCAAGTATTGATGCAGCAGCAGGAGGAGCGATTATGTCAAAAAAAATTGGACGAGGCATATAAGTTGTTAGAAACGATGGCCACCAACAACTATCAGTGGCCCATGACAAGAAATAACCCTCCGAAAACATCGGGAAAGTATGATGTGGATGCGATAACATCATTACAAGTGCAAATGACCGCAATGGCTAAGCAGATAGAATTATTGCGACCACAATCCACTCAGCAGGTAGCGATGGTTTGTGATATATGTGCTGGGGGTCATACTACGGATCAATGTGCCATAAAAGCGCAATATGTGGGGAGTTATAATCGATATACTCAGCCTTATCAGAATCAAAATGCATATAATCCGGGGTGGAGAAATCATCCGGGTTTTTCATGGAGTAACAACCAAGCTGCAGAACAAGTGCCAAAACAACAAAACAATTCTGGGTTTCAAAACCAGACACAACAAACTGTGCGGAAAGCAAGTTGGGAAGAAGCCTTGGAAAGGTTCGTGAAAGCAACTGAGAAAAGGAGTGAGGAGAGTGATAAGAGATTTAATCAATTGGAGCTAAATATACAAAGTCAGCATGCATCAATCAAAAATCTAGAAAATCAAATGGGACAAATGGCACAGGCATTGAATAACCGACCACTGGGAACACTTCCGAGCGACACTGAGAAAAATCCTGGCAGAGATGAGCATTGTAAGGCGGTAACCCTACGAAGTGGAAAAGAATTACCAGAGTCCATCACAGATAAGGAAAAAGAGGACAGGGTATCAATTGAAACCGATGAAGTGGTGGAGACCGAAAAGCGTAAAGATGAGACCGTACAGCAGAAAAATTCGGGACCAACCAATACAATGCCTCCCATACCGTATCCGCAGAGATTTCAGAAATCCAAGTTAGATAAACAGTTCTCACGATTTTTGGATATCTTCAAGAAATTGCATATCAACATCCCCTTCGCCGAAGCCTTGGAACAAATGCCGAGTTACGCAAAGTTTATGAAGGAGGTTTTGTCAAAGAAGAGGAAATTGGGTGAATTTGAAACAGTAGCATTGACAGAGGAATGTAGTGCTATCATTCAGAATAAATTACCGCCAAAGCTCAAGGATCCAGGTAGCTTTAATATTCCGTGCGAGATTGGAAATCAGTTTTCGGGACGAGCTTTATGCGATTTAGGGGCCAGTATAAATCTAATGCCATTATCCGTCTACAGCCAGTTCGGACTTCAGGCTCCACGCCCAACAAATATCAGTTTACAGTTAGCAGATAGGTCGGTTACATATCCACGAGGTATAGTTGAAGATGTGTTAGTAAAAGTGGATAAATTCATCTTCCCTGCGGACTTCTTTATTCTGGATTGTGAAGTGGACAGTGAAATCCCGATCATTCTTGGGCGTCCATTTTTGGCGACAGGAAGAACATTAATTGATGTTCAAAAAGGTGAATTGAAAATGCGAGTTGAAGATCAACAGGTCACCTTTAACGTTTTCAAGTCAATGTCGTACCCAAAAGAAAAAGGTGAATGTATGCGGGTTGATATTATGGAGGAATTGGTGAATCATAAATTCAACATAACTTTTTCGGAGGACCCACTTGAAACAATTTTGCTCGGGGCAGATGACTATGGTATTGAAGAGGATATCGAATATGTCAAATGGCTAGATACACCATCAGTGTTTCGGAAAGGTAATCAATCCTTCGACACCATAGAGAGGCCCGAAGCGGAAGGTAAAAAGTTCAAACCATCAATAGAAGAGCCACCGGTGCTAGAGTTAAAGCCATTACCATCCCATCTGCAATATGCTTACCTGGGCAAAGACGATACCTTACCAGTCATTGTTTCAACAGAATTGAATGATACGCAAAAGGAGAAACTGATGCGTGTCTTGCGAAAATTCAAAACAGCAATTGGGTGGACTATAGCGGACATTCGAGGTATTAGCCCATCATTCTGTATGCATAAAATCTTAATGGAAGAAGGGGCAAAACCAACCATAGAGATGCAAAGAAGGCTAAACCCCATCATGAAGGAGGTGGTGAAAAAGGAGATTATAAAGTGGTTGGATGCTGGCATTATTTACCCGATCTCAGATAGTGCATGGGTGAGTCCTGTACAATGCGTGCCAAAGAAAGGGGGTATGACAGTGGTGAAGAATGAGGCGAATGAGCTCATACCTACTCGAACAGTTACATGATGGAGAGTATGCATGGACTACCGCAAGCTAAATAAAGCCACACGCAAGGATCACTTCCCTTTGCCATTCATTGATCAGATGTTGGATAGGTTAGCGGGGCATCAGTTCTATTGTCTCTTGGATGGTTATTCCGGATATAATCAAATTGCTATAGCACCGGAGGATCAAGAGAAAATGACCTTCGCATGCCCATACGGTACGTTTGCATTTCGGCGAATGTCTTTTGGTTTATGCAATGCACCAGCAACCTTTCAGCGATGCATGATGACAATCTTCTCTGATATGGTCGAGAAAAATTTAGAGGTGTTTATGGACGATTTTTCTGTGTTCGGTGATAGCTTTGATTTGTGCCTGAAAAATCTGAATTTAGTGTTGAAACGGTGCGTGGAGACGAATCTAGTTCTTAATTGGGAAAAATGACACTTTATGGTGAAGGAAGGGATTATTCTAGGGCATAGGGTTTCTGCAGCAGGATTAGAGGTGGATAAAGCGAAGATTGAAACCATTGAGAAATTACCACCTCCATCATCTGTGAAAGGAATTCGGAGCTTCTTGAGACACGCGGGTTTCTACAGACGTTTCATCAAAGATTTTTCAAAAATTTCAAAACCTTTGTGTTCCCTGTTAGAGAAAGATGTGCCCTTCAAAATAGATAAGTCATGTATCGAGGCATTCGAAATTTTAAAAAAGAAGTTAGTATCTGCCCCAATCATTGTCGCACCCGATTGGTCTATACCATTTGAATTGATGTGCGACGCCAGCGACTATGTCGTGGGAGCAGTTTTGGGTCAACGGCACAACAAAATTTTCCATACAATCTATTACTCAATCAAGACGTTGACAGATGCTCAGTTGAACTACACAACCACCGAAAAAGAACTACTTGCAGTGGTGTTCGCCTTTGACAAATTCAGAGCATACCTCATCGGAACCAAGGTCATTGTCTATACTGATCATTCTGCAATCAAATATTTGATCGAGAAGAAGGATGCCAAACCAAGATTGATACGGTGGGTGTTATTGCTTCAAGAGTTTGATTTGCAGATTCGGGATAGAAAGGGTACAGAAAATCAAGTAGCAGATCATCTTTCGCGATTGGAAAATGATGAGGTGCAGAGAAAAGACAATGCATTGAATAACGAGAAATTTCCGGACGAACAACTTCTCCAAGTAACCACAACACTGCCTTGGTATGCTGATTATGTGAACTACGTGGTAGCTAAGGTGTTACCACCGGAGTTGAACTCGCAACAACGAAAGAAATTCCTCCATGACGTGAAGCAGTACTATTGGGATGAACCATTCTTGTTTAAAGCCTGCGCGGATCAAATGATTAGACGTTGTGTGCCACATGAAGAGATGGACAGTATCTTGGGTCATTGCCACTCATCCGATTATGGAGGTCATTATTACGGTGATCGAACTGCGGCAAAGGTGTTACAATCAGGATTTTACTGGCCTTCGTTATTCAAGGATGCATATCTCTATGTGCTAAAGTGTGATCGATGTCAACGCATAGGTAATATTTCCAAGCGAAATGAAATGCCACTTAACTCTATATTGGAGGTAGAGCTGTTCGACGTCTGGGGAATCGATTTCATGGGACCGTTTCCCTCATATTTTAATAATCAGTATATTCTGTTGGCGGTGGATTATGTGTCCAAATGGGTAGAAGCTGCAGCTTTGCCCACAAATGATGCCAACGTCGTTCTTCGATTCTTGAAGAAAAATATCTTCACGCGATTTGGAACTCCGCGGGCAATAATAAGTGATGAGGGAACGCATTTCTGTAACAAGCAGTTCACAAAATTATTGGTGAAATATGGGGTTCATCATAAAATAGCAGCTGCGTATCATCCCCAAACTAATGGCCAAGCTGAGGTCTCCAATAGGGAGGTTAAGAGGATTCTGGAAAAGGTGGTCAATCCGTCACGAAAAGATTGGTCTTTACGTCTTGACGATGCTCTATGGGCATATCGTACAGCATACAAGAATCCGATCGGTATGTCACCTTATCGGATGGTTTATAGAAAGGCGTGCCACCTCCCAGTCGAGTTAGAGCATAGTGCACACTGGGCCATTCGGAAGCTAAATTTTGATGAACAAGCAGCAGGTGAGAAAAGGTTACTGCAGTTAAATGAGATGGATGAACTTCGTTTCAACGCTTATGAAAACGCAAAACTATACAAGGAGAAGGTCAAAGCATGGCATGATAAGAAAATTCTCGCTAAAACATTTGAACCGGGCCAACAAGTTTTGCTTTTCAACTCTAGATTGCGTTTATTTCCTGGGAAACTAAAATCACGTTGGTCAGGTCCTTTTGCAGTCGTGTCTGTTGCACCACACGGTAACATCGAGATCGAAAAACCAAATTCAAATTGCCCATTCAAGGTCAACGGTCAAAGACTCAAACATTATTGGAGTGGGCCCATTGAACGTCAAATTTCGGTCATGAACCTCTCCGACTCAGTGGAAAATTGAACACACCAGCAAAGTCGGGCCGACGACAGTAAACCAAGCGCTTTTTGGGAGGCAACCCAATCATTTTTCTTTTAATTTTAATTTTATTTTTTATTTTTATTTAGATTCTTGAACATATATGTTGTAGGTAACAAGAGCCCCGACCTAAGCCTAATTCAGAAGCTCCTGACTATTAGCGCCCCGACGCTATTTTTAAGGGCAATTATAGCGCCCCGGCGCTATCGCCATCCAAGAGCTACTGACCTATAGCGCCCCGGCTCTCAATTTGTGCTACAACGCAGCGCCCCGGCGCTATGCACTTCATGAACTTTCTGACCTATAGCGCCCCGGCGCTGTTTCCTAGTTTATTTGGAGCGCCCCGGCGCTGTGGCTGCGTCCCAGACTCCTACTTGCACTCAAATACCGGACGGTTACATTCCTCTTCTATTTCAACTTCTCTCCTCTATTAAGTCCATACCACAAGCCTTCCTTACCTTCAATTTTTTTGGGATTTCATAATTAAGATCAGGTAGATACGATCCATTGTTCTCAATTGTTCCAATCAATTGTAACACGATCTAACCAGGTATGTCTTGAATTATATTTGATTTTTGGGGCAAAAAGCTATCTACGGATATGGTTGGTATGTACATATTCTACTAAATGTATATCTTTTTACACCAACATCGAAGAATGTCACTCTCCTAATCTTGATTATATTTTTACGACACATGTGTTAATTCTTAAATTGGGAGCATATGTTATGATAAATGTTTGACTGATAAGGATGCATGGTACACCCACAAGGTGTTTGATAATTTGCCCGAATCATTAATCTTGTCTACATGCACACATCTCACCATGTTTCGCACTATCATTCTGGACCTTCATGCTACCGCAATGATTTCAATCTACTGTAGCACATATATATCATTACACATAGTCACTTAGAGTGGGGGGAATTACACTATTTTGATACATGCATGTCTCTTACTGCACTACATGGCAACTCTTGCGGACATTTCCTGTGTGGCTTGCATTCATTCTCGAAACTGAATAATCCCTGACTCCGATTGATACTATTGTGCATGTTGTTGCATTTTTGTGTCCAGTATCATCCCCCACTAATGTAGTCAAATTCGACATATATTTTAAAGTTTGTGGGTAAAGTCAAACCTAAGATTATCCAATTACTAATGCTAATACATAAATATACTTGTAATTGCAGAATTTTTGGCATGGCATCCAAACGCCAACGTGGTGAAGGATCAGGGACTGCCTCAACTCCACCTCCGCGATTTGACAGCCGCCGTTTTGTCAGTCATGCGGCTCAAGAAAGATATAATCGAATGGCTACTCGGTCATTGGTTCTGGAGCGTGGGTTGAGACCGGATCAATCAAAGGATGGCGACATGGCAGTCATGATAGCTGAGAGGAACTGGTTCACACTTACAGAGCAGCCCGAACCAGCCGTAATAACAGTGGTGAAAGAATTTTATGCCAACGTGCCCGAACATGATCACTATACGGTATTTGTAAGGGGCAAAACAGTGGAAATTGGCGAAGAGGACTTCAATGAGTGTTATCAATTGCCAGTTGAGGATTTTCATGATGAGTATGCTGGTTTTATTAGTGATGGACCGGACTATGAGCAGATAATACGTGAACTTTGTCAGCCGGGCACCACATGGACCGTGCATGAACGCGGAAACATGACTTTCCCACTATCGAATCTTAGCTTATATGAGAAGGTATGGTATGCGTTCATTTGCGCAAAACTCATGCCATGTACACATGTGAGTCATGTTACTCGGGAACGTGCAGTCCTTCTTTACTCAATTATCAAAGGCTATAAAATTAATGTGAGACATCTCATTTTGCAATCTGTCCTTCGAGCATCTCGTGGAAGTACCACTGGAGGGTTACCACATCCGTCTCTCATCTGCGTTTTGTGTGCCAAGTTCGGTGCCAAATGGAAGTCCGACGAGATGATTCAAAAGGCCATGCAGTGCTGGACCACAAGTTGATAAGTAGATACAAAGTGTGGATGGGTGGGGCAAATCACCCTAGGGGATTGGGTTTCATAATTCACCAAGTTGTACTTGCACAAGACCCCCCACCTCAGGCTCCACCTACTTATAGCCCATCTACAGCAGCTCATCGTGGTGTGGTCCCCGAAGCTGTCCAGCGGGAGATAGATGGCTGGTTTTACAACATGGAATCCCAGAATGTGCGCTTGTCGGAACGTCAGGACGTGATTTTCAAATTTATAGTTGACCAGTTTGCTGCACAGAATGCACTGACCGTCCAATCACATCCGGGCGTGCAACTTAGCCATTTCCCAACTGCTCCTGTTCTTCCTGTATTTCCCCCTTCCGATCAAGAGATGAGCGAGGATGATGATGCACCACCCAAAGAATAAGCTCGTCAGGGAAGTTCTCTGTTTTATTTTGTTATATTTTTCGCATGAGGACATTGCTCTAGATTAGTTTGGGGGTAGTTAAGTTTTATTTTTAAATTTCTAGTTTGTTATTAGTTTGTGGAGTTGGATTGTTATTGATAATTCTGGCGTTTGCTAGTGCGTTTATTCGGGGGCCAATGAGGAAATTAGAATTGCATGAACAAGTCTAGTAAGAATTGTTGAGTCAGTTGATATGATTGTCTGGACATGATTTGAATCTCTATCTGTTTGACACTGATATTATAGGTATGCACTTTGAAAAATGACCATGTTGGCTATGATAGTTTAAATGGTTAGATAATAGAGTTCTAAAGGATGATTGCTAGTGAAATGAAAAGACAAGTTGAATAGCTAGTGAAGACTGAATTTATACATAAACTCGAGTGTGGGGGAAAAATATTTGGAATATATAAGCTTTTTAAAAATAAAAAAAAAACTGTGGCGTGCTTGCCTAGTTTTGTGGCCTTTGTTACTTGAGCAAGTAAGCCCGAGGGGACTGTCTTTACACCTAGCGCCCTAAGGTCTTAATGACTTAGGAGTCGTTGGTCGAAAGCTCGTTAAGGTAGCATTGAAAAGCCTAAGGGAATAAGACAATGCATAGTCATGGTTAAAAAAAATTAATAATAATAATAAAGCGGGAAAAGTGCAAAATGCCCCCGTCTGAAAAAAAATATTAAGCATAAGTATTTCATGTTGACCCCTGAATTTGTGGTGATTGTTTAATTTCAGTCGAATCTAGTTTATTTGATAAACTCTTGAGTAGAGCTGTATGAAGTTTTTTATAAACTCTATTATTTTTCAGCGTTTTGCTTTTCATTAGTTAGCATGGTTGTTGAACACACACTCACAATATCAGTAATAACAGATTTGGATTGGTTGATTGTTGGGATATTATTGATCTGTGTTCACAAGATGTATTAGCATGTTTTTGTGATTTTTCTGAGGCCTATGGATATACGTAAGTTATTGGATGCTGGAATTATGTTCATTCAGGTAGCTGCAATTGCATGAGTTGTGTTTTTATATTGTTAGTATTGTTTTGTGTTTGTTGCTTGAGGACATGCAACGGTTTAAGTTTGGGGGTATTTGATGATTGGGTAATATACCCATGAATCGGATATACTTGGGTTTAAATTATTGTATTTTCGAGTCATTTAGGAATGTTTTTACTGTGTTTATGTGTTGTATTGCAGATACGAAAGCTGAGGAGACAAATTGGGGATTTAAGCTAATAAATGGCAAAGTCGTAATTTTCTAGAAGTTAGCGCCGGGGCGCTGTGTTATACATTGCAAATAGCGCCGGGGCGTTATACGGTGGATGGGTCTGACGCGGAGCGCGCACGTGAGGCAGGTTGGACAACGCTTTGACTATTAGTTGGACCTTGTTGGAGGAATTTATGAGGAGTCTATTTGGATTAGGAGTAGTGGAGTTGAGGGAAGTAAAAAATAAATATATATTTATAACGTGATTCTTTTTATGGGGGATAGAGGGGAACGTCAGGAGATTAACGGAGGAAGAGGAGCAGATCTGAAAGCTGAAAAATTGGAGTTCTTCTTTTTCTTTATTCTTTCAAATTGTTAACTCATTGAGGATGATTTATCAATTATTTATAGCTTTTATTTCCATCATGAACTAATTTCTTTTATTAAGATTCCAATGGAACTTTTTATGGCTATAAATTAGTTATTTAATTTATTCCAATTATTTGTGTTGAAGTGAATTGTTCATCTTGCTCTGTGTTTATTGATTAATTATCTGGCCAATAATTACCTTGTTACCCTAGAAGGAATTGGGAAAGGAATTCTAGAGTTAGAACTGGGCAGGGTGACATGTGACTTAGTTATTTGTGCAGTGAATAAATAGGTTTGTGAATAGAATGAGAATATCTATTTGACGCATGTAACATAAGAGGAATTGAGTTTGTAGTGAGTTTAATTCAATTGTTTTGCATAGAGATATAGCAAAATTAATCTGGGTTAAATAGAAGGCAATTGATCACTCGAGAGAGGGCTTTTGGCATTTGAGAATTCCTGTTAACAATTCAGTAGATGAAATAATTGGGATAATTAGATAATTGATTTAATAATCATAATTGGGGAAATTGGAGTCTTAATTATTATTTATTTGCATTTATATAATTATTGATTTGTTCTTTATTTTCTTTTAGAATAATTTCTTGTTTTATTAAAATTAATTTTTCTTTTAGTTTTAGAGAATCAGAATTTTCGGTTGTTTAAATAAAAATTGAATTGATACAGTACTAGTAGGTGGAGTTTATTAATTGGAATTCTCTGAGGAATCGACACTCTAATTTATCATTATATTACTTGTTGACCGTGTATACTTGCACGAATTCATTGATTGCGAAACCAATCAACAGTTTTCTAACGCGTTTCTAGCCATTTAAACAACACAAACATCAAAGATTACAACCTTTAATTTCACTATTTCTCTTCTTTCTTCTTCTTTTAACATTCATAGCGAAATTATTCACTGTGAATTCGTTTTTAAACCAATTCAAGTAATTCCAATTGTGATAACTCATATTCTTAACATACTAACACAATACACGATCAATTTCAATAATAAATCATAACCAAACATCAATTTAATAGTTTAAAAAGCCATTTTTCAGAAATTATTTCATAGAAAAACATTATGAACCCAATTCCTCTTGTTTATCAAAATTACATGGATTGAATTGCTAGAACAACCATATAACTCATAATCAAACACTATGAACATGATTTCATCATGTTCATCATATCTTTGTGAATTGAAACTTTTGAACAAATATAAAACTCTAAAACTATGAAAACATAGAAGAACATGATTTTAAAACTTGTTTTTACAATACTTGTATTGTGAAAATCCTATCATGACATACAATCACATATGAACGCCATATATAGATATAAATACAAAATCATGAAAACCTAATTTTACAAAGACTAAATACATAACATCTTAATTTAGTATAAGTGTTAGTTTGATACCTTTCTAGGTTGAATTAGGAGAAAATATGGAGATGATGAAAGCTTTTCTTTTGTTTTCTCAAGGTTTCCCCTTCTTCTTCTTCTTCTTCTCTGCATTCTCTCTTCTTCTCTTTGTTCTTAGTTTAGACTTAGGTTTAGAAAACTAACGTAACTTAGTGTATATACAATATACATATAACACATATAATTATAGAATATGTAACTCCCAATATAATTACATATACTAATTATCAATTTAATATATAAGTTACAAAATTAGAATTTTAAAAGCCCTAAGGCTTGTTTGGCAAAGCCATATTAAAATAATGACTTAATCATTCCTTAAGCCTTATTTGGCAAAACAAGATTAAAATAAGAATTTCAAAAGCTCTATGGGTTTGTTTGGTAAAACCAAATTAAAACTCTTTTAATTTATTTTCATAAGTCACATATAATATAGTTTATTGTCCCACATTGTTTACTTGGATTTCCATATCCAATCTTAATTAAATAAACTAATTACCACATACTAAATAAATTTTCCACTTGACCAAATATCACAAAATTATAATCTCATTATAATTTTATTTAATAATTAATATATCACTTTAATTATTAAATTACGACATCAATATAGCAACTCATAAAAAATTTTTAACAGCTCTCTAACTGTTAAATTAAATTAGAGTATTATCTAATAAATTTAATTCACAAGTATATACTAACAACAATCACATAAATAAAATATTTATTTAATTTCATAAATATTTTAAATTACAAATAAAATTTTGGATTGTTAATAAAATTCTGGATTGTTACATCATTCCCTCCTTACAAGGATTCTGTCCCCAGAATCACAACTCAAATAATTCATTCGTCACATTTTTCCCTCCTTATAAGGATTCCGTCCTCGGAATCACCAAAACCCTACCCTACTCAGGTTTTCGTCAAATCTCTTCGTTGAATAACTTCAACACATGACCTTAATATTTGTTTTATATTTCCTACTACATTCATTTCTTAACAAATTCTAGGTTTCATTTCATAACTTTCACTTGAACTCAATTATATTCTGAGTATTATATTCTTAACTCCTTCATTTTGTTTTCTAAGGATCGCTATCACAAACACTCAGGATATTACATTCACCATTTCTTCTAAGAATTTCGTCCTCGAAATTTTATTTATTAATCTTCAATCTATCAAAAATAGATTTTACGTTAATACCTTATTCATTCATTGGATTCTATAACGACTTCCTTTCCATAAAGATCTTTCTACAATTATTAAACTTTTATATTAAGAGATTTACATTATTCTTTGATAACTCATCTCCTTCTAATATCAACACTTCTTTTCTCACTTATTCAATATTTTCATCATTCAGTGTCGCATTCTACGACTTACTTCTTTCTAAGGAATATCATCCTTACCACATTCGCCTTTTAGAATAGCAAGAATCTTTCATAATTGCTCAATAATTAGGAAGTAGTATGAATAACTCAGGAATTTAAAAGATTCCAAATCATGCTGAGGGGTCACAAGACCGTGAACTCTATTCTCAGTTTACTAGTGCTTCAACTCAATCCTTCACACTGCAAACCAGAGTGTTTATCAATCACAAAGATTGAAAACACCCTCTTTACGTACACTAGGTGGCCAGCCTATTGTACCACTACGTTGGGCCGCAACGTAGTGTTTTGTAACGACTATATGCATTACGCTCGGAACCATTGTCCCCGAAAACATGTCCCCTTATAGGGTTGTTCACCTCAGCTTTTCAACATCTGAATCCGCACCAAAATAATTTGGTTTGGCATAACTTTTCAATAAACACTTGAATTTCATGAACATCTTTCAATATTCGTCTAGCTGAATCAAATAGCATAGACCTCTACAATAATTCGGACATCAACCGAAATATACATATACATACATAGATATGAATTCTCATATCTTAAAGAAATCTCAAAAATCTTTTTATGACGTCATGATACCGCACTGTATTTACAGTCCGTTGAGGATTCCGTCATTTGGTGATTTTATCATACTACATCATACCATAGTGGGCTGACGATCCTTAGATCACATCCAACACTAGGTAATACTGCATTGATGACTCCATCATTTTTTTTTCATCTTTGCACCAGGTTACATGATTCATTAATTATATAAAATACATTTTGATATATTGCAAATCATTTTTTTCTAGCCGAAGCAATTAGCATAGACATACGAATAATTGTATTGTTGTTAAAACTCATTGGTTCCATCATTTGATCCAATATTTTTCAAAAAATAGAAGTGTAAACATCAGTACGAAGTCAATAAATTTCGAAAGTCTAGCATAGCTAGTAGATTTAGAATACCTATGCTTCCACCATCAACTCCACTTTCTATAATAATCCATTGCTTAATAGGTCTATCTATTCCTATCATCCTCAACACTCTATTCACACTTATCTATACCCAGTTCGTCAAACTTACCACACGTTATGAGTTCAGGAACTTGCCACAATCATATGAGTTTAAGAACTTATCCTAGTCAGACCATAGGCGTCCATTCGCTGAGGGGTTCAAAAACATACCATATAATTATGAGTCACGAACCTACCATAAGTATGAGTTTTAAGAACTCGCACTTAACCTTATAATATTCTCTAACTATACTCTACCTATTTGTTATACACATGAGAAAAGAATCACCTTCTCAACAGGCATACAACAAATAGCGCGACACAAACATTCCAATGATTATCAATGTGATAAACTGAGTGCAAGCATAAAATCCTCGCCCATACAAAGATTTGTACAACTCAGCCATCACAGGAGTCCTCAATTGAAACCCCACCTAACTCTATATTGCTCTTAACTTGCTCTTTGCTCGATTCGAATTCCTCGTATCACATCATTTATAACTCCTCATGAGTTATCTCGTACTATTTCATAGTACACCATCATTATAGCATTAAGCTATAATTATTCAAACATTACAGACCATCTTTCTTCTATAACTTAAACAGATCACGTCGTGATCTTATCCTATAATCATCTCCCTTAAAATTCTTTTCTTAACTCGTGATCGTTTTGTTTTACGATCCTCTTTCTTTCTCTTTTTCATCATTTACGACATTATTCGCTATCTTGGCTTTTTTTTATCTTTATATCTCTTCAAGATTCTTCTTTGAATCTTCTTGTTTATATAACAATTCTTCCTTTAAGAATTTCTAACTTCATTTACATTGCTCAACATTTCATTCAAGTTCTACACTTTCATCATACGTATCCACTTTCTACACTTGGTACACATCGAGTCTCTAACAATTTCAATATGGTATGATGAGTGGTTTCCCACAAACAACCAACAAACTAGGTTCCGAGTTGCTAGTTCGTATATACCTCTGCTCTATGAAGGAATCGTTTAGCCCAGATACCATACATCAACTACTAAAGAGTACAATTGCACCATTCTTAAATATAACTCTCTATTCTTAACTTCTTTATCATTCTCTTTTTATAGACATTGTCTATTTACTATCACTTTACATCCTTATTATTGGAGTTGGGTAACCCCACATTCATATTCCTTAAAACTCTGCGAGATTCTTCTTTGAATCCTTTCACGCATGTTTTAACCCCTTCTTTATAAATTCTTAAATTACTTCTTATTGTTCAAACTCTATTTGAGCTTATTCGTTTATTATCTTCACCTCTCTTCTCTAAGGTTATAGCCTACGGTACTCCTACCTAAGGCTTCTAACCTACAGCTCTGATACCAACTGTAACGACCCCAAAATCCATACAATTTAAATCTCAACTTCGGTCGTTAACCACACATTAAATCTCAAATTTTACATCATTATTCGATATTAAAAACACTAAAATTGCGGAATATTTAGAACGTTTATACATTTCCTTCTTTCTTGCCCTGAATCGCAACCTTTACATTACATCTCTTTGATTCAATCTTATATCATGAATCGTTACAACAAAATGACTATACAACGTCTTACATCATAACTAAATATCCATATACATTGGACAACCCAACTTACAATTCAACATGTTACGTTCAAAATATGAAATACATTTCTCATAAAACATAAGTAATCTTCGTGAATATAGATCTCTATAACTCACTTAGCACATATCTTTAACTTAAAATCTTGACCTACAAAAGTGGTTATTTGCAAGAGTGAGCTCGACAGCCCAGCAAAGTCTAACAGTTTTCATGCATCACATAACACATAATAACATGCTCGATATACATCTCATTAAGGTAACATGGCATACATGCTTTTAATTCATATAGCAAATATAAAGATTGAGTTCCTTACTCAATCATCATTACTTAGCCAAAACAATACAGTCATATATTGACTTAAACATTTTATGATTTCAACATGTATAACATATCATACAATTTAAAACAGTTCATCAAGTCCACGTAACAAATAGGAACCGAAAGACTTGCCTTGATCGTTGTTTACCAATAACAGTTTAACAGCTTACAGTTATCTGCACTTCACGTGCCCTACACAATTATATAATCATACACATCAACTATTAGTCACATAACAACACATAGTAATTATAATGTAAACTCTACTCCACATCTCATAATCTTTCCTATTAGTTTACACACAATGTTCAATTAGATTGTGTTAACTTTTCGACTTATGTAATATTCGAAATTCATTAAAGTGTTCAAATTTTGCTAGGAATCATTATTGGTTTTATATTAAACCCATTTCATACTTTATAATATCCATTTCATTTGACTAAAAACACTTTTTACATTCATTAACAATTATCACGGCGTTTCGACATTTATTCGTCACACGCCCGATTTGCATCTTTTGTGTATGCTTACTATGCTTCTATAACTTATCTAATACATCATTATATTAATGTTAAGCATCATTATATTTACTAACATTCATATTTTATAACTTAGAACAACATCTTTTATTGTCAAGAGCAATACACTAGCATATGTGCATGTCTAACGCCCTCCGAAAACATAATAGTCCTAAAGATGACCATTTTGACCCTTCATAAAGATTTTAAATTGAAAACCTTAAAGAATAAAAGTTGTAGGTCTACTCGTCCTCGTTCCGGATCATCTTGAATCATCTCAATCAGAGTTCGTATGAAAAAGTTATGCTTATTTTAGTAAACTATGTCCGATCAATTTTTTTTTCTTCCAAAATTTTATCTTGACAGAATACCCCCCCCCCCCCCGGGGGGTGGGGGTTTTTACACTAGGGGGGCCCGCCGGGGCGGGAGTCTCTGCTACGACTTCGCTATTTCAGCTCTAGAACACTACGGAAAGCCAAATTAGGCCTCCAAGCTCCTTTCTAACAACCATACCAACCTACCCAATGTGTAATAGGTTTACAGAAACATAATCTAATGTTCTCTAACGCGTTTCTAGCCATTTAAACAACACAAACATCAAAGATTACAACCTTTAATTTCACTATTTCTCTTCTTTCTTCTTCTTTAACATTCATAGCGAAATTATTCACTGTGAATTCGTTTTTAAACCAATTCAAGTAATTCCAATTGTGATAACTCATATTCTTAACATACTAACACAATACACGATCAATTTCAATAATAAATCATAACCAAACATCAATTTAATAGTTTAAAAAGCTATTTTTCAGAAATTATTTCATAGAAAAACATTATGAACCCAATTCCTCTTGTTTATCAAAATTACATGGATTGAATTGCTAGAACAACCATATAACTCATAATCAAACACTATGAACATGATTTCATCATGTTCATCATATCTTTGTGAATTGAAACTTTTGAACAACTATAAAACTCTAAAACTATGAAAACATAGAAGAACATGATTTTAAAACTTGTTTTTACAATACTTGTATTGTGAAAATCCTTTCATGTCATACAATCACATATGAACACCATATATACATATAAATACATAATCATGAAAACCTAATTTTATAAAGACTAAATACATAACATCTTAATTTAGTATAAGTGTTAGTTTGATACCTTTCTAGGTTGAATTAGGAGAAAATATGGAGATGATGAAAGCTTTTCTTTTGTTTTCTCAAGGTTTCCCCTTCTTCTTCTTCTTCTTCTCTGCATTCTCTCTTCTTCTCTTTGTTCTTAGTTTAGACTTAGGTTTAGAAAACTAACGTAACTTAGTGTATATACAATATACATATAACACATATAATTACAGAATATGTAACTCCCAATATAATTACATATACTAATTATCAATTTAATATATAAGTTACAAAATTAGAATTTTAAAAGCCCTAAGGCTTGTTTGGCAAAGCCATATTAAAATAACGACTTAATCATTCCTTAAGCCTTATTTGGCAAAACAAGATTAAAATAAGAATTTCAAAAGCTCTATGGGTTTGTTTGGTAAAACCAAATTAAAACTCTTTTAATTTATTTTCATAAGTCACATATAATATAGTTTATTGTCCCACATTGTTTACTTGGATTTCCATATCCAATCTTAATTAAATAAACTAATTACCACATACTAAATAAATTTCCCACTTGACCAAATATCACAAAATTATAATCTCATTATAATTTTATTTAATAATTAATATATCACTTTAATTATTAAATTACGACATCAATATAGCAACTCATAAAATTTTTTTAACAACTCTCTAACTGTTAAATTAAATTAGAGTATTATCTAATAAATTTAATTCACAAGTATATACTAACAACAATCACATAAATAAAATATTTATTTAATTTCATAAATATTTTAAATTACAAATAAAATTTTGGATTGTTAATAAAATTCTGGATTGTTACATCATTCCCTCCTTACAAGGATTCTGTCCCCAGAATCACAACTTAAATAATTCATTCGTCACATTTTTCCCTCCTTATAAGGATTCCGTCCTCAGAATCACCAAAACCCTACCTTACTTAGGTTTTCGTCAAATCTCTTCGTTGAATAACTTCAACACATGACCTTAATATTTGTTTTATATTTCCTACTACATTCATTTCTTAACAAATTCTAGGTTTCATTTCATAACTTTCACTTGAACTCAATTATATTCTGAGTATTATATTCTTAACTCCTTCATTTCGTTTTCTAAGGATCGCTATCACAAACACTCAGGATATTACATTCACCATTTCTTCTAAGAATTTCGTCCTCGAAATTTTATTTATTAATCTTCAATCTATCAAAAATAGATTTTACGTTAATACCTTATTCATTCATTGGATTCTATAACGACTTCCTTTCTATAAAGATATTTCTACAATTATTAAATTTTTATATTAAGAGATTTACATTATTCTTTGATAACTCATCTCCTTCTAATATCAACGCTTCTTTTCTCACTTATTCAATATTTTCATCATTCAGTGTCGCATTCTACGACTTACTTCTTTCTAAGGAATATCATCCTTACCACATTCGCCTTTTAGAATAGAAAGAATCTTCCATAATTGCTCAATAATTAGGAAGTAGTATGAATAACTCAGGAATTTAAAAGATTCCAAATCATGCTGAGGGGTCACAAGACCGTGAACTCTATTCTCAGTTTACTAGTGCTTCAACTCAATCCTTCACACTGCAAACCAGAGTGTTTATCAATCACAAAGATTGAAAACACCCTCTTTACGTACACTAGGTGGCCAGCCTATTGTACCACTACGTTGGGCCGCAACGTAGTGTTTTGTAATGCCTATATGCGTTACGCTCGGAACCATTGTCCCCGAAAACATGTCCCCTTATAGGGTTGTTCACCTCAGCTTTTCAACATCTGAATCCGCACCAAAATAAGTTGGTTTGGCATAACTTTTCAATAAACACTTGAATTTCATGAACATCTTTCATATTCGTCTAGCTGAATCAAATAGCATAGACCTCTACAATAATTCGGACATCAACCGAAATATACATATACATACATAGATATGAATTCTCATATCTTAAAGAAATCTCAAAAATCTTTATATGACGTCATGATTGTAACATTCCATAATTTTAAAGCGTGATATTAGATATTTATTGATTTATTTAAGTATTTAATGGATATGTTATTGTTGAATAAATAATTGTTCAATTTGAGTGATGTGATTTATTTAATTATTTGTTGAATAAATAATTAAATATTAAATATTAGATATTTATTGGCAATATTAAATATTTATTGAATTATATGGCAATTTGAGTTGATGTGATTTAATTATTTGTTGAGTAAATAATTAAGGAGCTAAGTAAATTAATTGTTATGAGATTATATAATAATATAATTTAATAAGTAAGCTAGAGAGCTTATGGTGATTTAAATAAGTTATAATATTTTAAATGGGAAATTGTAATTTAAAATATTAGTTGGATAAATAAAATTATAATTATAAAAGAAATTATAATTATGTGATAATGATTTATGTGTTAAAGTAATTTAATAGATTAATGTTTTAATTGATTTATTAATTTAATAAAAGTGTGACTAATAACCTTGCTATAAATGAGTTATTAAAATAAATAAAAAGAGTTTAATTTGGTTTTTCTAAACATGTCTTATTGCATAATAAGTCTTTAATTTAATGATGTTTTATCAAACAAGGTATAAGGATTAATCTATTTATTTTAGTTAGATTTGCCAAACAAGGTGTAAGGATTTAATGGGTTATTTTTATTAAGCTTAGCCAAACAAGCCTTATGGCTTTTGATTTTCAAAAAAATTATAACTGATGTCAGTTAAATCCTATACTTAATATCTATATTATTATTATACGTTATAATATTATACGTATGTTAGAGTTAGGGAGAAGAAAGACTCAGTTGAAGTTTACAGAGAGAAAAAGAAGAAAAGAGGAAAACTAGAGAGAATTTGAGAGTGATTTTAACAGGTGTTGTAGAAAAGAATTTGGAGAAAATAATAATAATCATCTTCCTAATCCAAGGTAGGAGCTCAATCTCTTTCTCTAAAAGTTTCATGTTTTTCTTCTTCCCAAAAAGTTCTCTGTAAAATATTTTATGGGATGAATTGCTGATATACATGTATAACTTGGTATGGTACTTAATTATATAGTTATTATATGAGTTTATGATGATTAGAGGTAGTGCTTAAACGAGAATTGCATGATAAATTCGTTTGACAGTAGGAAGAAATAATGTCAGTATATGTATTTCTTATGTAGCTTATGTAAATAACAATTATGATGATCAATTTAGTGTGTGAAATTGAACTGTGACTATATTAGTTAGTTTGTTAAGAATTACAGAGAACTTAGTTCAAAAGAATCAAATTGGTGTATCATTATGATTACAGTATTCACTGTGTCAAGAAATATCAAAAATGGAGTTTTTTGGGTTTTAAAATATATTATTCTAGTATTTAATTTTTCTAAAATTATGGTTTAAGTTGTGTTAATTTAGTATTTGTATGCTTGGTGAAGTTTATGTGTAATTTGCATTAGTTATTCATGTTAATTAGTGTTGGAATTGAAGTTATAGACAGAAAATTGAGTTGTTCTGTTCTTCGTGGTTGGTTTCTATGAGTTTCGGCGCTCCAGCGTCAAAATTCACGCCCCAGCGCCAAATTTCGCGCCCTGGCGCCAAATCTCGCGCTCCAGCGTCAAAATGGGCCGTAGCTCGCGCCCCAGCGCTGATGCTCGCGCCCCAGCGCCGTAGCTAGCGCCCCAGCGCCACTGTTCCGCGCCCCGGCGCCGAAAAAGTGGCCTAGTTGGGCAGTTTTGGTCTCCTATAGTAAAATGGCCATAACTTTTTCATACGAACTCCGATTGAGGTAATTCAAGATGATTCGGAAAGAGCACGAGTAGACCTACAACTTTCATTCTTTAAGTTTTTTAATTTGAGGTCTGTAACATTAGTCAAAATGGCCATCTTTAAGACTATTGTGTATTTAGAGCCAATCGGAGGGCGTCGGGATGCACAAATGCAAGTGCAACCCTTTGGGTATTAGTATAACTTAATGATAACATGTTGGACATGTATTAGGATGTTGTATTAAGTTGTTAATGTACACGTGGTGCAATGACATGATCATTTAAGTAGTTGTAATAAAGCTAAAAAGTAATGTTCATGAAAGATGTGATGTTGTTTAAACTTAAACTTAGTTAGTAGCTATACTAAGAGTAATAAAGGAACTCATAAAGGTAATGTTAGTGTAACTAATGTGTATTGTCAATGAATATGGTATGTGTAGGACTTGGGGTGAACGTGAATAGTAATTATTTAACCTACACACGAGGCAAGTTCCCTAACCTTTTCTACTTTATTATTCAGCAAGGTTACTTTTCACTGTTATGTTATACTTATGCAAGTTCTCTAACTCAAAAACTTCATTGTGTAAGTTTCCTTAACTCTATTTTTATAACTGAGCAAGTTTTCTAAACCTTATCTTTTGATATTGAACAAGTTATTATTGTCTTTAACTTGTTTCGTTGTATGCAAGTTTTATAAATCTTATCTTTTGATATTGAGCAAGTTTTATCTAATGCTAGAACTTCATTGTAGAAGATTGAATTCGTTAAACACTTTATCGCTTTAATTCCATTTCAATTGTACAAATTGCTAACTTTACACTTTCGTAGAGTTAGATTGTTTATTGTTGCTTAAGCTCGTGTATCTATTGGTTTATGAGGATGCATGTTATGATTATTCCATGATTATGCTATTAAATTATTCCTAAAGCATGATGTTAGTTTATAAATATCAGTTCAACTATGATTATTCCATAGTATACAGTTATGTTGTTTGTAATCAACTAACCCTTAGTTGATTACCGTTGAATTCTAAATTACCCCATGATGGATCAAAATCAAACTCACTTTGGTACGGACTTGTATTCTAAATACTGAGAAGAACAACTCTTTTATAAGAGGTTACGCTTAGCGTTGAAATGATTGTGCACAATACATTGTACGAAGGGTTGATCCCCCTAAGTACGTGAAGTCCTTATAGTCTTATGACTGTTAAAGTTTTAAGTTGAAAAATTACTTATAACTGTGGACATGATTCGTGGTCATTAGACCCTCAGTAATTGATTAAAGTTTTTAGAAAGTAATAGAATTTATTGTTCAGTTCTATTAAACCTAATGTTGGTATATGATGTAAAGTTAACTGATTTATTTATTGTTATTTCAAGTGGGCCTTGTTTGCTCACTCTTGCATGTAAACATTCTTACAGCTAAGGTTAAAACTGGTGATATACCTAGCACCAGTAAAGGGAAAGGAAAGATTAAGCAATGCTGAAGACCTGTAATAGTTAGACAGTTTATTTTTAGACTTTGTTTAAAGATTGTAAAGAAGTTTGTATTAATTTAATTTCCGCATGAATGAATGTTTGTAAAGGTTAGATAACCTTGGAGATTTTTATTTAAGTTTAATCCTGTATGGGCAGGTTTTATTTATTCAATTTTATCAATTGGGTAGTTAGTAATGAATGTTTTGATTACGTGAACACCAAATCTTGAGGAAATGAAGTACCAGGATTTGGGGGTGTCACAGGTTGGTATCAGAGCTTTAGGTTATGAACCTTAGGTGGGGGAAAAAGCCTTAGGAAGTAACCTTTGAAAAGATAGTGAAGAAAACTCTTATCGAGTTTCAAGGAAGAAGTAATAAAACACTTATGTGCTTATGTGTTTATAACTTATGTGCTCGCGAGTGTCGAGTAGAATGATTAATAACTAAAACTTTAAAATTTTGTTGTCAGGATGACTAATGTCGGAGAATCTAATCATACTAGGGAGGAGGGACCTCAAATGCCTATAGAGGAGGAGCCTCGCGACATTCAGATAGTTTGGGAATAACTACTGCCACGGGAGTCAGCCCCGTTGGTCACAGTGGTTGAAGATGAGGATGATGATGTGGAGACGGATGAGGAGGATCCCGTGGAGTTACCACAGAAGGATGAGGATGACGAGGATGAGGAGGAAAGGATTCCGCTCAACTCGATTGCTGGACGTGTATACGATGAGGTGCATGATCGTAACGTGGAACTTCAGGATATAGTTGAGGAGTTACAGGAGATAGTAGCTGAACAACAGGCTGCAATGGCACAAAAAGACAGCGTGATCCAGGATCGTGAGGAACGACTGACAAACGCCAAGGAAAAACTAACACAGACTGAAGGGGAGAAGGAACAGTTGATCGAGATGGTTGCTGAACTGAAGGGCAGGCTGAGAGAAGAAGCGGCTAAGAGGATAAGAGCTGAAGATGCATACGAAGAAGCTTATCAACGAACTGGAAGAGCAGTAAGGGACGCACAAGCAAAGAGGATGAAGATGGAAGAGATGGATAAAGTATTTAATATCGTGATCAATCGAGCTCAAGATCGGGTCATGGGTTATCCAATTCAGTTCGAGACTCTACCATCATACGTGTTGGATCGCCGAACCATGTTCCGTGTTATGGAAGAAGAGCGTCAAAAGGCGACTGATTATCTTAATAGATCATCGTAGGAAATTTGTCTGTTTTGCAAGTAATAAGTGTTAAATAATGTGTAAGTCTCGAGTGTTAAGTAACCATGGGATATGAGAATGATGATGTTGCCCTGAAACTTTTGTAGTTCAGGAAAGTAATGTAGATAGCAGAGATGCTATTGTGTTATGTTTTCAAAAAGTTATGAATAAATAAAAGTTATTATTTTATTCAAAGTGTTATGTGCTATGTGATTATTTCTTTGTTGAGGCAAATTAATTAGAAATACTTAAAGAAGTTGAGTAATGGTCTAATAGATGTTTTCTTTAACATAAAATGCCTCCCAGACGTCAACCAACACGACAGAGAACCACCGAAGAAGCTAACGACAATGTTGATGCGAATCCCGTTCAACAACTAGTGGCACTATTGACAGGAGCATTGCAGAATCAACCTCAAAACCAAGGCACAACGTTTAAGGAGTTTAAGGCGGTCGGACCACCTGAATTTCGTGGGTCAATGAATCCGGTCGAGGCACAAACCTGGATTATGGAAATAGAGAAGGTGTTCGATGTCACTAGGGTAGGGGATGAGCAGAAGACTGCTTTCGCAACTTTCATGTTGAAAGCAGAAGCTAGTTATTGGTGGCAAGCCAATAAAACTCGGGAAGGGCCAGGAGTGATGACCTGGGATAGGTTCAAGGAATTGTTCTTCGAGACCTATTTTTCGGAGAGTTCAAAGAGTCAGCTGGAAGTACAGTTTCTGGACCTGAAGCAAGGGACGATGACGGTATCCGAGTATGCCGCAAAATTCAACGAGTTGGCGAGGTTTGTGCCATATCAGGTTAGCACAGACGAACGCAAAGCGAAGAGGTTTGAACAGGGACTGAAGCCCTGGCTGTACAGTAGGGTTTCCCTGTTCCAGTTGAAGACATTTGCAGCAGTAATGGAGAAAGCAATACTCGCTGAAGGTGGAGGAGAGGCGGTGACCAAATTCAACCAGGAACAAAAGAAGAAGAAGAATGAGAATGAAATGAAGAATAGAGGTGGCAGCAGTGGAAATAACAACAACAACAGCAACAACAACAGCTTGAAGAGGAAGTGGAATGGGAACGGGGGAGCTGGAAACCAGCAGGGTAACCAGCAAAACAAAAAGTTTGAAGCATGTGCGACATGCGGGAAATTTCATAAGGGTGCGTGCTTGATGGGGAAACGAGTTTGCTACAATTATGGCCAGGAGGGTCACATCGCCCCAAATTGCACTCAACTAAAGAAGAAGGCGTGCTTCACGTGCAGATCCAAGGATCATTTTGCTCGTGAATGCCCTAAGAAGAAGGAGGGAGGAACAACCAGAAGCAATGGAGGTAACAATGGAAGTACATGGGCCATTACAGGACCTGCAGCATCAAACAAACCCACAGCCAGAACCTTCAACATGACTGTGCAAGATGCTGTGCAATCAAAAGATGTGGTGTCAGGTATTATCCCAATCAATGATATTAATGCATATGTATTATTTGATTCGGGTGCTACTTGCTCGTTTATATCTGATGAATTTGCCAAGAGGTTAGAATTGCCTAGAGAAGAACTGAATTTTCCTTTGAACATAGAAATTATGAATAAGGAAGTAATCCCTGTTAGATTCGTATACAAGAACTGTAGGGTGAACATTAAGGAGAATATCTTGTTGGTAGATTTGATTCCGATTAGACTCGGGGAATTTGATGTAATTTTGGGAATGGATTGATTGTTCAAATACGGAGCGGTAATTGACTGCCAAAAGAAGTGTGTAAACCTTATGACTCCGTCAAAGGTAGTATTTTATGGTAGCAAGTCGCCTAGACCAATGAAATGACTGACGACTATGCAGGCCAAGAAATTGTTGAGTCAAGGTTGTGTGGGCTATTTAGCTTACGTAGTCGATACTCAGAAGAAGGGGGTAAAACTAGAAGAAATACCGGTAGTGAGAGAATTCGAAGACGTGTTTCCAGAGGATTTGCCAGGACTTTCGCCTGACCGAGAAATTGAGTTCGTAATCGATTTAGTGCCGGGAACAACACCTATATCGAAGGCCCCGTACAGAATGGCTCCGGTAGAAATGAAGGAACTCATGGTGCAACTACAAGAACTACTGGACAAGAAGTATATTCAACCAAGCGTGTCACCGTGGGGAGCGCCGTTATTATTTGTGAAGAAGAAGGACGGATCAATGCGTCTTTGCATTGATTATAGGGAGTTAAATAAGGTCACTATTAAGAATAGGTATCCGTTACCTAGAATAGATGACTTGTTTGATCAGTTGAAGGGTGATAAATACTTCTCGAAAATAGATTTGAGAAGTGGGTATCACCAATTGAAGGTAAGAAAGGAGGATATACCTAGAACGGCATTCAGAACTCGGTACAGACATTACGAATTTCTGGTGATGTCTTTTGGTTTAACAAATGCCCCTGCCGCGTTCATGGATTTGATGAACAGGGTATTTAAACCATTTTTAGACAAGTTCATAGTGGTGTTTATCGACGACATTCTGGTGTATTCCAAAACTCAAGAAGAACACGTGGAACATTTACGTCTGACATTGGAGACACTAAGAAAGAAAAAGTTGTACGCGAAGTTCTCTAAGTGTGAATTTTGGCTCGATCGTGTACAATTTTTGGGTCATGTGATTGACAAAGATGGGATTTCAGTATATCCATCGAAAGTGGAAGCTGTAATCAATTGGGAACAACCAAGAACACCTTCGGAGGTGAGGAGTTTCTTGGGGCTGGCCGGTTATTATAGAAGATTTATACAAGATTTTTCTAAGATAGCCACTCCGTTAACAAATTTGACACGAAAAGCTGTGAAATTCGTGTGGACGGAGAAATGTGAAGAGAGCTTCCAAGATTTGAAGAAGAAGCTAAGTATGGCACCTGTGTTAACCCTGCCAGATAATACAGGAAATTTTGTGGTGTATAGTGATGCCTCACACAAAGGATTGGGTTGTGTTCTTATGCAGAACGGCAAAGTTATTGCCTATGCATCAAGACAACTGAAGGATTACGAGAAAGGTTACCCGACTCATGATTTAGAATTGGCTACAGTGGTATTTGCTCTCAAGATATGGAGACATTATCTGTATGGAGAGAAATGTGAGATCTACACAGACCACAAAAGTCTGAAGTATATTTTCAATCAGAAGGACCTGAACATGCGTCAGAGGAGATGGATGGAATTGATAAAGGATTACGATTGTGAGATCTTTTATCATCCGGGCAAAGCGAATGTGGTTGCAGATGCTTTAAGCAGGAAAGGTCGGGAAAAATTAATGCTGATAACAATTCAGGAGGAGCTCATTTCAGCAATGACAAAGTTAGAACTGGAAATCAAATTTCCACAGGAAACTGACGAACGACTATTTCATCTAGAAGCAGGTCCAACTTTACTGGACAAGGTGAAAAACGCTTAGTTACAAGATGAAGAATGTGGAAAGATAAAAGAGAATATGGTTGATGGTAACAATACGAAATACAAGGTCGATACCGAAGGATTACTACGGTACGAGGGAAGAATCTGGGTTCCAGCAACACCAGAACTGAAAAACGAAATCCTGACCGAAGCTCATAGCTCAAGATATTCGATTCATCCAGGAAGCATGAAGATGTATCAAGATTTACGCCCACATTTTTGGTGGCCGAATATGAAAAGGGATGTCGCAGAATGCGTGGCTAAATGTTTGACATGTCAAAGAGTAAAAGCCGAACATCAAAGACCCAGCGGATTACTTCAACCGTTGGAAATATCGGAATGGAAGTGGGAACATATCACGATGGATTTTGTGGTAGGTCTTCCAACTACTCAGAAAGGATACGATGCAATTTGGGTAATAGTAGACAGACTGACAAAATCTGCACACTTTTTGCCAATAAAGATTAGATTCAATCTTGATCAGCTGGCAAAACTATATATTAAAGAGATCGTTGCAAAACATGGAGTTCCAGTGTCAATTGTGTCAGACAGAGATCCGAGGTTCACATCAAACTTCTGGAAGAGACTACAAGAATGTATGGGAACACAGTTGTGAATGAGTACGGCATATCATCCGGAAATAGATGGCCAAAGCGAACGAACGATCCAGACATTAGAAGATATGTTGAGAGCATGCGTCATGGATTTCAAAGGAAGCTGGGAAGAGCAATTACCGTTGGTGGAATTTGCCTACAATAATAGTTATCACGCAAGCATCGACATGCCGCCTTACGAAGCGTTATACGGAAGAAAGTGCAGAACTCCACTGTACTGGGATGAAGTTGGTGAACGTCAACTGTTAGGACCAGAATTAGTGCAACAAACTGCTGAGGTTATCAAACTCATCAGGATAAGATTGGTAGCAGCTCAAGACCGACAGAAGAAGTATGTTGACCAACACAGGCAAGATCGTGCATTTGACGTAGGAAGCTATGTATTCCTAAAAGTTTCTCCTTGGAAGGGGAAAATTCGTTTCGGTAAAAAGGGAAAACTAAGCCCGAGGTTTATTGGACCCTTTGAAGTGCTGTGAAAAGTTGGAGAGGTAGCTTATGAGGTAGCTCTACCTCCAGAGTTGGAAAACATTCATAATATTTTTCATATTTCGGTGTTACGACAATATAAACCCGATTACAAGCACGTAATCGAGAACGAACCGTTGCAGTTCGAGAAAGATTTGTCTTATGAAAAGGTTCCTATCCAGATAGTCGACAGGAAAGAACAAGTGCTCAGGAATAAAGTGATACCTTCTGTGAAGGTAATTTGGAGGAACCACAACGCTGATGAAGCAACGTGGGAACTCGAAGAGAAAATGTTGAAGGAATACCCTGAGTTATTTGTTTAATCTGTGTCTTCGATTCTGGGGACATAATCTTTATAAGTAGGGAAGAATGTAACGAATGATTTATTTGAATTGTGATTCTGAGGACAGAATCCTTGTAAGGAGGGAATGATGTAATATTCCATAATTTTAAAGCGTGATATTAGATATTTATTGATTTATTTAAGTATTTAATGGATATGTTATTGTTGAATAAATAATTGTTCAATTTGAGTGATGTGATTTATTTAATTATTTGTTGAATAAATAATTAAATATTAAATATTAAATATTTATTGGCAATATTAAATATTTATTGAATTATATGGCAATTTGAGTTGATGTGATTTAATTATTTGTTGAGTAAATAATTAAGGAGCTAAGTAAATTAATTGTTATGAGATTATATAATAATATAATTTAATAAGTAAGCTAGAGAGCTTATGGTGATTTAAATAAGATATAATATTTTAAATGAAAAATTATAATTTAAAATATTAGTTGGGTAAATAAAATTATAATTATAAAAGAAATTATAATTATGTGATAATGATTTATGTGTTAAAGTAATTTAATAGATTAATGTTTTAATTAATTTATTAATTTAATAAAAGTGTGACTAATAACCTTGCTATAAATGAGTTATTAAAATAAATAAAAAGAGTTTAATTTGGTTTTTCTAAACATGTCTTATTGCATAATAAGTCTTTAATTTAATGATGTTTTATCAAACAAGGTATAAGGATTAATCTATTTGTTTTAGTTAGATTTGCCAAACAAGGTGTAAGGATTTAATAGGTTATTTTTATTAAGCTTAGCCAAACAAGCCTTATGGCTTTTGATTTTCAAAAAAATTATAACTGATGTCAGTTAAATCCTATACTTAATATCTATATTATTATTATACGTTATAATATTATACGTATGTTAGAGTTAGGGAGAAGAAAGACTCAGTTGAAGTTTACAGAGAGAAAAAGAAGAAAAGAGGAAAACTAGAGAGAATTTGAGAGTGATTTTAACAGGTGTTGTAGAAAAGAATTTGGAAAAAATAATAATAATCATCTTCCTAATCCAAGGTAGGAGCTCAATCTCTTTCTCTAAAAGTTTCATGTTTTTCTTCTTCCTAAAAAGTTCTCTATAAAATATTTTATGGGATGAATTGTTGATATACATGTATAACTTGGTATGGTACTTGATTATATAGTTATTATATGAGTTTATGATGATTAGAGGTAGTGCTTAAACGAGAATTGCATGATAAATTCGTTTGACAGTAGGAAGAAATAATGTCAGTATATGTATTTCTTATGTAGCTTATGTAAATAACAATTATGATGATCAATTTAGTGTGTGAAATTGAACTGTGACTATATTAGTTAGTTTGTTAAGAATTACAGAGAACTTAGTTCAAAAGAATCAAATTGGTGTATCATTATGATTACAGTATTCACTGTGTCAAGAAATATCAAAAATGGAGTTTTTTGGGTTTTAAAATATGTTATTCTAGTATTTAATTTTTCTAAAATTATGGTTTAAGTTGTGTTAATTTAGTATTTGTATGCTTGGTGAAGTTTATGTGTAATTTGCATTAGTTATTCATGTTAATTAGTGTTGGAATTGAAGTTATAGACAGAAAATTGAGTTGTTCTGTTCTTCGTGGTTGGTTTCTGTGAGTTTCGGCGCTCCAGCATCAAAATTCACGCCCCAGCGCCAAATCTCGCGCCCTGGCGCCAAATCTCGCGCTCCAGCATCAAAATGGGCCGTAGCTCGCGCCCCAGCGCTGATGCTCGCGCCCCAGCGCCGTAGCTCACGCCCCAGCGCCGTAGCTCGCGCCCCAGCGCCACTGTTCCGCGCCCCGGCGTCGGAAAAGTGGCCTAGTTGGGCAGTTTTGGCCTCCTATAGTAAAATGGCCATAACGTTTTCATACGAACTCCGATTGATGTAATTCAAGATGATTCGGAAAGAGAACGAGTAGACCTACAACTTTCATTCTTTAAGTTTTTTAATTTGAGGTCTGTAACATTAGTCAAAATGGCCATCTTTAAGACTATTGTGTATTTAGAGCCAATCGGAGGGCGTCGGGATGCACAAATGCAAGTGCAACCCTTTGGGTATTAGTATAACTTAATGATAACATGTTGGCCATGTATTAGGATGTTATATTAAGTTGTTAATGTACACGTGGTGCAATAACATGATCATTTAAGTAGTTGTAATAAAGCTAAAAAGTAATGTTCATGAAAGATGTGATGTTGTTTAAACTTAAACTTAGTTAGTAGCTATACTAAGAGTAATAAAGGAACTCATAAAGGTAATGTTAGTGTAACTAATGTGTATTGTCAATGCATATGGTATGTGTAGGACTTGGGGTGAACGTGAATAGTAATTATTTAACCTACACACGAGGCAAGTTCCCTAACCTTTTCTACTTTATTATTCAGCAAGGTTACTTTTCACTGTTATGTTATACTTATGCAAGTTCTCTAACTCAAAAACTTCATTGTGCAAGTTTCCTTAACTCTATTTTTATAACTGAGCAAGTTTTCTAAACCTTATCTTTTGATATTGAACAAGTTATTATTGTCTTTAACTTGTTTCGTTGTATGCAAGTTTATAAATCTTATCTTTTGATATTGAGCAAGTTTTATCTAATGCTAGAACTTCATTGTAGAAGATTGAATTCGTTTAACACATTATCGCTTTAATTCCATTTCAATTGTACAAATTGCTAACTTTACACTTTCGTAGAGTTAGATTGTTTATTGTTGCTTAAGCTCGTGTATCTATTGGTTTATGAGGATGCATGTTATGATTATTCCATGATTATGCTATTAAATTATTCCTAAAGCATGATGTTAGTTTATAAATATCAATTCAACTATGATTATTCCATAGTATACAGTTATGTTGTTTGTAATCAACTAACCCTTAGTTGATTACCGTTGAATTCTAAATTACCCCATGATGGATCCAAACCAAACTCACTTTGGTACGGACTTGTATTCTAAATACTGAGAAGAACAACTCTTTTATAAGAGGTTACGCTTAGCGTTGAAATGATTGTGCACAATACATTGTACGAAGGGTTGATCCCCCTAAGTACGTGAAGTCCTTATAGTCTTATGACTGTTAAAGTTTTAAGTTGAAAAATTACTTATAACTGTGGACATGATTCGTGGTCATTAGACCCTCAGTAATTGATTAAAGTTTTTAGAAAGTAATAGAATTTATTGTTCAGTTCTATTAAACCTAATGTTGGTACATGATGTAAAGTTAACTGATTTATTTATTGTTATTTCAAGTGGGCCTTGTTTGCTCCCTCTTGCCTGTAAACATTCTTACAGCTAAGGTTGAAACTGGTGATATACCTAGCACCAGTAAAGGGAAAGAAAAGATTAAGCAATGCTGAAGACCTGTAATAGTTAGACAGTTTATTTTTAGACTTTGTTTAAAGATTGTAAAGAAGTTTGTATTAATTTAATTTCCGCATGAATGAATGTTTGTAAAGGTTAGATAACCTGGGAGATTTTTATTTAAGTTTAATCCTGTATGGGCAGGTTTTATTTATTCAATTTTATCAATTGGGTAGTTAGTAATGAATGTTTTGATTACGTGAACACCAAATCTTGAGGAAATGAAGTACCAGGATTTGGGGGTGTCACAATGATACCGCACTATATTTACAGTCCGTTGAGGATTCCGTCATTTGGTGATTTTATCATACTACATCATACCATAGTGGGCTGACGATCCTTAGATCACATCCAACACTAGGTAATACTGCATTGATGACTCCATCATTTTTTTTTTATCTTTGCACCAGGTTACATGATGCATTAATGATATAAAATACATTTTGATATATTGCAAATCATTTTTGTCTAGCCGAAGCAATTAGCATAGACATACGAATAATAGTATTGTTGTTAAAACTCATTGGTTCCATCATTTGATCCAATATTTTTCAAAAAATAGAAGTGTAAACATCAGCACGAAGTCAATAAATTTCGAAAGTCTAGCATAGCTAGTAGATTTAGAATACCTATGCTTCCACCATCAACTCCACTTTCTATAATGATCCATTGCTTAATAGGTCTATCTATTTCTATCATCCTCAACACTCTATTCACACTTATCTATACTCAGTTCGTCAAACTTACCACACGTTATGAGTTCAGGAACTTGCCACAATCATATGAGTTTAAGAACTTATCCTAGTCAGACCATAGGCGTCCATTCGCTGAGGGGTTCAAAAATATACCATATAATTATGAGTCACGAACCTACCATAAGTATGAGTTTTAAGAACTTGCACTTAACCTTATAATATTCTCTAACTATACTCTACCTATTTGTTATACACATGAGAAAAGAATCACCTTCTCAACAGACATACAACAAATAGTGCGACACAAACATTCCAATGATTATCAATGTGATAAACTGAGTGCAAGCACAAAACCCTCGCCCATACAAAGATTTGTACAACTCAGCCATCACAGGAGTCCTCAATTGAAACCCCACCTAACTCTATATTGCTCTTAACTTGCTCTTTGCTCGATTCGAATTTCTCGTATCACATCATTTATAACTCCTCGTGAGTTATCTCGTACTATTTCATAGTACACCATCTTCATAGCATTAAGCTATAATTATTCAAACATTACAGGCCATCTTTCTTCTATAACTTAAACAGATCACGTCGTGATCTTATTCTATAATCATCTCCCTTAAAATTCTTTTCTTAACTCGTGATCGTTTTGTTTTACGATCCTCTTTCTTTCTCTTTTTCATCATTTACGACATTATTCGCTATCTTGGCTTTTTTTTATCTTTATATCTCTTCAAGATTCTTCTTTGAATCTTCTTGTTTATATAACAATTCTTCCTTTAAGAATTTCTAACTTCATTTACATTGCTCAACATTTCATTCAAGTTCTACACTTTCATCATACGTATCCACTTTCTACACTTGGTACACATCGAGTCTCTAACAATTTCAATATGGTACGCTGAATGGTTTCCCACAAACAACCAACAAACTAGGTTCCGAGTTGCTAGTTCGTATATACCTCCGCTCTATGAAGGAATCGTTTAGCCCAGATACCATACATCAACTACTAAAGAGTACAATTGCACCATACTTAAATATAACTCTCTATTCTTAACTTCTTTATCATTCTCTTTTTATAGACATTGTCTATTTACTATCACTTTACATCCTTATTATTGGAGTTGGGTAACCCCACATTCATATTCCTTAAAACTCTGCGAGATTCTTCTTTGAATCCTTTCACGCATGTTTTAACCCCTTCTTTATAAATTCTTAAATTACTTCTTATTGTTCAAACTCTATTTGAGCTTATTCGTTTATTATCTTCACCTCTCTTTTCTAAGGTTATAGCCTACGGTACTCCTACCTAAGGCTTCTAACCTACAGCTCTGATACCAACTGTAACGACCCCAAAATCCATACAATTTAAATCTCAACTTCGGTCGTTAACCACACATTAAATCTCAAATTTTACATCATTATTCGATATTAAAAATACTAAAATTGCGGAATATTTAGAACGTTTATACATTTCCTTCTTTCTTGCCCTGAATCGCAACCTTTACATTACATCTCTTTGATTCAATCTTATATCATGAATCGTTACAACAAAATGACTATACAACGTCTTACATCATAACTAAATATCCATATACATTGGATAACCCAACTTACAATTCAACATGTTACGTTCAAAATATGAAATACATTTCTCATAAAACATAAGTAATCTTCGTGAATATAGATCTCTATAACTCACTTAGCACATATCTTTAACTTAAAATCTTGACCTACAAAAGTGGTTATTTGCAAGAGTGAGCTCGACAGCCCTGCAAAGTCTAACAGTTTTCATGCATCACATAACACATAATAACATGCTCGATATATATCTCATTAAGGTAACATGGCATACATGCTTTTAATTCATATAGCAAATATAAAGATTGAGTTCCTTACTCAATCATCATTACTTAGCCAAAACAATACAGTCATATATTGACTTAAACATTTTATGATTTCAACATGTATAACATATCATACAATTTAAAACAGTTCATCAAGTCCACGTAACAAATAGGAACCGAAAGACTTGCCTTGATCGTTGTTTACCAATAACAGTTTAACAGCTTACAGTTATCTTCACTTCACGTGCCCTACACAATTATATAATCATACACATCAACTATTAGTCACATAACAACACATAGTAATTGTAATGTAAACTCTACTCCACATCTCATAATCTTTTCTATTAGTTAACACACAATGTTCAATTAGATTGTGTTAACTTTTCGACTTATGTAATATTCGAAATTCATTAAAGTGTTCAAATTTTGCTAGGAATCATTATTGGTTTTATATTAAACCCATTTCATACTTTATAATATCCATTTCATTTGACTAAAAACACTTTTTACATTCATTAACAATTATCACGGCGTTTCGACATTTATTCGTCACACGCCCGATTTGCATCTTTTGTGTATGCTTACTATGCTTCTATAACTTATCTAATACATCATTATATTAATGTTAAGCATCATTATATTTACTAACATTCATGTTTTATAACTTAGAACAACATCTTTTATTGTCAAGAGCAATACACTAGCATACGTGCATGTCTAACGCCCTCTGAAAACACAATAGTCCTAAAGATAACCATTTTGACCCTTCATAACGATTTTAAATTGAAAACCTTAAAGAATAAAAGTTGTAGGTCTACTCGTCCTCGTTCCGGATCATCTTGAATCATCTCAATCAGAGTTCGTATGAAAAAGTTATGCTTATTTTAGTAAACTATGTCCGATCAGTTTTTTTTTCTTCCAAATTTTTGTCTTGACAGAATACCCCCCCGCGGGGGTGGGGGTTTTTACACTAGGGGGGCCCGCCGGGGCGGGGGTCTCTGCTACGACTTCGCTATTTCAGCTCTAGAACACTACGGAAAGCCAAATTAGGCCTCCAAGCTCCTTTCTAACAACCATACCAACCTACCCAATGTGTAATAGGTTTACAGAAACATAATCTAATGTTTTCTAACGCGTTTCTAGCCATTTAAACAACACAAACATCAAAGATTACAACCTTTAATTTCACTATTTCTCTTCTTTCTTCTTCTTTTAACATTCATAGCGAAATTATTCACTGTGAATTCGTTTTTAAACCAATTCAAGTAATTCCAATTGTGATAACTCATATTCTTAACATACTAACACAATACATGATCAATTTCAATAATAAATCATAACCAAACATCAATTTAATAGTTTAAAAAGCCATTTTTCAGAAATTATTTCATAGAAAAACATTATGAACCCAATTCCTCTTGTTTATCAAAATTACATGGATTGAATTGCTAGAACAACCATATAACTCATAATCAAACACTATGAACATGATTTCATCATGTTCATCATATCTTTGTGAATTGAAACTTTTGAACAACTATAAAACTCTAAAACTATGAAAACATAGAAGAACATGATTTTAAAACTTGTTTTTACAATACTTGTATTGTGAAAATCCTTTCATGTCATACAATCACATTAGAACACCATATATACATATAAATACATAATCATGAAAACCTAATTTTACAAAGACTAAATACATAACATCTTAATTTAGTATAAGTGTTAGTTTGATACCTTTCTAGGTTAAATTAGGAGAAAATATGGAGATGATGAAAGCTTTTCTTTTGTTTTCTCAAGGTTTCCCCTTCTTCTTCTTCTTCTTCTTCTTCTTCTTCTTCTTCTCTGCATTCTCTCTTCTTCTCTTTGTTCTTAGTTTAGACTTAGGTTTAGAAAACTAACGTAACTTAGTGTATATACAATATACATATAACACATATAATTATAGAATATGTAACTCCCAATATAATTACATATACTAATTATCAATTTAATATATAAGTTACAAAATTAGAATTTTAAAAGCCCTAAGGCTTGTTTGGCAAAGCCATATTAAAATAATGATTTAATCATTCCTTAAGCCTTATTTGGCAAAACAAGATTAAAATAAGAATTTCAAAAGCTCTATGAGTTTGTTTGGTAAAACCAAATTAAAACTCTTTTAATTTATTTTCATAAGTCACATATAATATAGTTTATTGTCCCACATTGTTTACTTGGATTTTCATATCCAATCTTAATTAAATAAACTAATTACCACATACTAAATAAATTTCCCACTTGACCAAATATCACAAAATTATAATCTCATTATAATTTTATTTAATAATTAATATATCACTTTAATTATTAAATTACGACATCAATATAGCAACTCATAAAATTTTTTTAACAACTCTCTAACTGTTAAATTAAATTAGAGTATTATCTAATAAATTTAATTCACAAGTATATACTAACAACAATCACATAAATAAAATATTTATTTAATTTCATAAATATTTTAAATTACAAATAAAATTTTGGATTGTTAATAAAATTCTGGATTGTTACATCATTCCCTCCTTACAAGGATTCTGTCCCCAGAATCACAACTCAAATAATTCATTCGTCACATTTTTCCCTCCTTATAAGGATTCCGTCCTCGGAATCACCAAAACCCTACCTTACTTAGGTTTTCGTCAAATCTCTTCGTTGAATAACTTCAACACATGACCTTAATATTTGTTTTATATTTCCTACTACATTCATTTCTTAACAAATTCTAGGTTTCATTTCATAACTTTCACTTGAACTCAATTATATTCTGAGTATTATATTCTTAACTCCTTCATTTCGTTTTCTAAGGATCGCTATCACAAACACTCAGGATATTACATTCACCATTTCTTCTAAGAATTTCGTCCTCGAAATTTTATTTATTAATCTTCAATCTATCAAAAATAGATTTTACGTTAATACCTTATTCATTCATTGGATTCTATAACGACTTCCTTTCCATAAAGATCTTTCTACAATTATTAAACTTTTATATTAAGAGATTTACATTATTCTTTGATAACTCATCTCCTTCTAATATCAACACTTCTTTTCTCACTTATTCAATATTTTCATCATTCAGTGTCGCATTCTACGACTTACTTCTTTCTAAGGAATATCATCCTTACCACATTCGCCTTTTAGAATAGCAAGAATCTTTCATAATTGCTCAATAATTAGGAAGTAGTATGAATAACTCAGGAATTTAAAAGATTCCAAATCATGCTGAGGGGTCACAAGACCGTGAACTCTATTCTCAGTTTACTAGTGCTTCAACTCAATCCTTCACACTGCAAACCAGAGTGTTTATCAATCACAAAGATTGAAAACACCCTCTTTACGTACACTAGGTGGCCAGCCTATTGTACCACTACGTTGGGCCGCAACGTAGTGTTTTGTAACGACTATATGCGTTACGCTCGGAACCATTGTCCCCGAAAACATGTCCCCTTATAGGGTTGTTCACCTCAGCTTTTCAACATCTGAATCCGCACCAAAATAATTTGGTTTGGCATAACTTTTCAATAAACACTTGAATTTCATGAACATCTTTCAATATTCGTCTAGCTGAATCAAATAGCATAGACCTCTACAATAATTCGGACATCAACCGAAATATACATATACATACATAGATATGAATTCTCATATCTTAAAGAAATCTCAAAAATCTTTTTATGACGTCATGATACCGCACTGTATTTACAGTCCGTTGAGGATTCCGTCATTTGGTGATTTTATCATACTACATCATACCATAGTGGGCTGACGATCCTTAGATCACATCCAACACTAGGTAATACTGCATTGATGACTCCATCATTTTTTTTCATCTTTGCACCAGGTTACATGATGCATTAATGATATAAAATACATTTTGATATATTGCAAATCATTTTTGTCTAGCCGAAGTAATTAGCATAGACATACAAATAATAGTATTGTTGTTAAAACTCATTGGTTCCATCATTTGATCCAATATTTTTCAAAAAATAGAAGTTTAAACATCAGCACGAAGTCAATAAATTTCGAAAGTCTAGCATAGCTAGTAGATTTAGAATACCTATACTTCCACCATCAACTCCACTTTCTATAATGATCCATTGCTTAATAGGTCTATCTATTCCTATCATCCTCAACACTCTATTCACACTTATCTATACCCAGTTCGTCAAACTTACCACACATTATGAGTTCAGGAACTTGCCACAATCATATGAGTTTAAGAACTTATTCTAGTCAGACCATAGGCGTCCATTCGCTGAGGGGTTCAAAAACATACCATATAATTATGAGTCACGAAACTACCATAAGTATGAGTTTTAAGAACTCGCACTTAACCTTATAATATTCTCTAACTATACTCTACCTATTTGTTATACACATGAGAAAAGAATCACCTTCTCAACAGGCATACAACAAATAGCGCGACACAAATATTCCAATGATTATCAATGTGATAAACTGAGTGCAAGCACAAAACCCTCACCCATACAAAGATTTGTACAACTCAGCCATCACAGGAGTCCTCAATTGAAACCCCACCTAACTCTATATTGCTCTTAACTTGCTCTTTGCTCGATTCGAATTCCTCGTATAACATCATTTATAACTCCTCGTGAGTTATCTCGTACTATTTCATAGTACACCATCTTCATAGCATTAAGCTATAATTATTCAAACATTACAGGCCATCTTTCTTCTATAACTTAAACAGATCACGTCGTGATCTTATTCTATAATCATCTCCCTTAAAATTCTTTTCTTAACTCGTGATCGTTTTGTTTTACGATCCTCTTTCTTTCTCTTTTTCATCATTTACGACATTATTCGCTATCTTGGATTTTTTTTTATCTTTATATCTCTTCAAGATTCTTCTTTGAATCTTCTTGTTTATATAACAATTCTTCCTTTAAGAATTTCTAACTTCATTTACATTGCTCAACATTTCATTCAAGTTCTACACTTTCATCATACGTATCCACTTTCTACACTTGGTACACATCGAGTCTCTAACAGTTTCAATATGGTACGCTAAGTGGTTTCCCACAAATAACTAACAAACTAGGTTCCGAGTTGCTAGTTCGTATATACCTTCACTCTATGAAGGAATCGTTTAGCCCAGATACCATACATCAACTACTAAAGAGTACAATTGCACCATACTTAAATATAACTCTCTATTCTTAACTTCTTTATCATTCTCTTTTTATAGACATTGTCTATTTACTATCACTTTACATCCTTATTATTGGAGTTGGGTAACCCCACATTCATATTCCTTAAAACTCTGTGAGATTCTTCTTTGAATCCTTTCACGCATGTTTTAACCCCTTCTTTATAAATTCTTAAATTACTTCTTATTGTTCAAACTCTATTTGAGCTTATTCGTTTATTATCTTCACCTCTCTTCGCTAAGGTTATAGCCTACGGTACTCCTACCTAAGGCTTCTAACCTACAGCTCTGATACCAACTGTAACGACCCCAAAATCCATACAATTTAAATCTCAACTTCGGTCGTTAACCACACATTAAATCTCAAATTTTACATCAATATTCGATATTAAAAACACTAAAATTGCGAAATATTTAGAACGTTTATACATTTCCTTCTTTCTTGCCCTGAATCGTAACCTTTACATTACATCTCTTTGATTCAATCTTATATCATGAATCGTTACAACAAAATGACTATACAACGTCTTACATCATAACTAAATATCCATATACATTGGATAACCCAACTTACAATTCAACATGTTACGTTCAAAATATGAAATACATTTCTCATAAAACATAAGTAATCTTCGTGAATATAGATCTCAATAACTCACTTAGCACATATCTTTAACTTAAAATCTTGACCTGCAAAAGTGGTTATTTGCAAGAGTGAGCTCGACAGCCCAGCAAAGTCTAGCAGTTTTCATGCATCACATAACACATAATAACATGCTCGATATACATCTCATTAAGGTAACATGGCATACATGCTTTTAATTCATATAGCAAATATAAAGATTGAGTTCCTTACTCAATCATCATTACTTAGCCAAAATAATGCAGTCATATATTGACTTAAACATTTTATGATTTCAACATGTATAACATATCATACAATTTAAAACAGTTCATCAAGTCCACGTAACAAATAGGAACCGAAAGACTTGCCTTGATCGTTGTTTACCAATAACAGTTTAACAGCTTACAGTTATCTGCACTTCACGTGCCCTACACAATTATATAATCATACACATCAACTATTAGTCACATAACAACACATAGTAATTGTAATGTAAACTCTACTCCACATCTCATAATCTTTCCTATTAGTTAACACACAATGTTCAATTAGATTGTGTTAACTTTTCGACTTATGTAATATTCGAAATTCATTAAAGTGTTCAAATTTTGCTAGGAATCATTATTGGTTTTATATTAAACCCATTTCATACTTTATAATATCCATTTCATTTGACTAAAAATACTTTTTACATTCATTAACAATTATCACGGCGTTTCGACATTTATTCGTCATACGCCCGATTTGCATCTTTTGTGTATGCTTACTTTGCTTCTATAACTTATCTAATAAATCATTATATTAATGTTAAGCATCATTATATTTACTAACATTCATGTTTTATAACTTAGAACAACATCTTTTATTGTCAAGAGCACTACACTAGCATACGTGCATGTCTAACGCCCTCCGAAAACATAACTGTCCTAAAGATGACAATTTTGACCCTTCATAACGATTTTAAATTGAAAACCTTAAAGAATAAAAGTTGTAGGTCTACTTGTCCTCGTTCTGGATCTTCTTGAATCATCTCAATCAGAGTTCGTATGAAAAAGTTATGCTTATTTTAGTAAACTATGTCCGATCAGTTTTTTTTTCTTCCAAAATTTTGTCTTAACAGAATACCCCCCCGCGGGGGTGGGGGTTTTTACACTAGGGGGGCCCGCCGGGGCGGGGGTCTCTGCTATGACTTCGCGATTTCAGCTCTAGAACACTACGGAAAGCCAAATTAGGCCTCCAAGCTCCTTTCTAACAACCACACCAACCTACCCAATGTGTAATAGGTTTACAGAAACATAATCTAATGTTTTCTAACGCGTTTCTAGCCATTTAAACAACACAAACATCAAAGATTACAACTTTTAATTTCACTATTTCTCTTCTTTCTTCTTCTTTTAACATTCATAGCGAAATTATTCACTGTGAATTCGTTTTTAAACCAATTCAAGTAATTCCAATTGTGATAACTCATATTCTTAACATACTAACACAATACACGATCAATTTCAATAATAAATCATAACCAAACATCAATTTAATAGTTTAAAAAGCCATTTTTCAGAAATTATTTCATAGAAAAACATTATGAACCCAATTCCTCTTGTTTATCAAAATTACATGGATTGAATTGCTAGAACATCCATATAACTCATAATCAAACACTATGAACATGATTTCATCATGTTCATCATATCTTTGTGAATTAAAACTTTTGAACAACTATAAAACTCTAAAACTATGAAAACATAGAAGAACATGATTTTAAAACTTGTTTTTACAATACTTGTATTGTGAAAATTCTTTCATGGCATACAATCACATATGAACACCATATATACATATACATACATAATCATGAAAACCTAATTTTACAAAGACTAAATACATAACATCTTAATTTAGTATAAGTGTTAGTTTGATACCTTTCTAGGTTGAATTAGGAGAAAATATGGAGATGATGAAAGCTTTTCTTTTATTTTCTCAAGGTTTCCCCTTCTTCTTCTTCTTCTTCTTCTTCTTCTTCTTCTTCTTCTCCGCATTCTCTCTTTTTCTCTTTGTTCTTAGTTTAGACTTAGGTTTAGAAAACTAACGTAACTTAGTGTATATACAATATACATATAACACATATAATTATAGAATATGTAACTCCCAATATAATTACATATATTAATTATCAATTTAATATATAAGTTACAAAATTAGAATTTTAAAAGCCCTAAGGCTTGTTTGGCAAAGCCATATTAAAATAATGACTTAATCATTCCTTAAGCCTTATTTGGTAAAACAAGATTAAAATAAGAATTTCAAAAGCTCTATGGGTTTGTTTGGTAAAACCAAATTAAAACTCTTTTAATTTATTTTCATATGTCACATATAATATAGTTTATTGTCCCACATTGTTTACTTGGATTTTCATATCCAATCTTAATTAAATAAACTAATTACCACATACTAAATAAATTTCCCACTTGACCAAATATCACAAAATTATAATCTCATTATAATTTTATTTAATAATTAATATATCACTTTAATTATTAAATTACGACATCAATATAGCAACTCATAAAATTTTTTTAACAACTCTCTAACTGTTAAATTAAATTAGAGTATTATCTAATAAATTTAATTCACAAGTATATACTAACAACAATCACATAAATAAAATATTTATTTAATTTCATAAATATTTTAAATTACAAATAAAATTTTGGATTGTTAATAAAATTCTGGATTGTTACATCATTCCCTCCTTACAAGGATTCTGTCCCCAGAATCACAACTCAAATAATTCATTCGTCACATTTTTCCCTCCTTATAAGGATTCCGTCCTCGGAATCACCAAAACCCTACCTTACTCAGGTTTTCGTCAAATCTCTTCGTTGAATAACTTCAACACATGACCTTAATATTTGTTTTATATTTCCTACTACATTCATTTCTTAACAAATTCTAGGTTTCATTTCATAACTTTCACTTGAACTCAATTATATTCTGAGTATTATATTCTTAACTCCTTCATTTCGTTTTCTAAGGATCGCTATCACAAACACTCAGGATATTACATTCACCATTTCTTCTAAGAATTTCGTCCTCGAAATTTTATTTATTAATCTTCAATCTATCAAAAATAGATTTTACGTTAATACCTTATTCATTCATTGGATTCTATAACGACTTCCTTTCCATAAACACAACAAACCTCAAAATAAGTAAATAGGGCAGTAATTAATAACCTCAAAATATTAATAGTGGTGATCCATTAATGAAGTACTAAATACAATTCTCCAAACAGAGTCAAAATAATCAAAAACTTAAAATTCGAATCAACCTAATTTGTCAAAGGCAAAACTCTCATCACACTAACCCTGAATCACCCCTGCAAACCTGCCGGAAGAAAAACACAGCATGAGCCAATTGCCCAGTACGGATACAGATATACAAAAGATATACGAAAACAACTTAGATAAAATACTGAACAAGCCTCAAGTGTAAATACTGACGAAAATATAATCTCCAAATATCTGAATGAAATATATCGTAATCAACAGAATTGATGAAACCAATAGAAGAATAAAGAAATAACGAACTTAAGTAACTAACTCAATGAATTGAACTGAACAGAAACAAACAGAACTAATACAATGAAATAATAGGCTGAATAAAATGGTTGAGTTTTATTTCATACCGAGTGAGCTCAGAAATATACCTTGTCACACAGGCAAGTCAAAATAATGCCACACAGGCAAATCAAATGATGCCACATAGGCAACCAAAATAATGCCACACAGGCACATCAAAACAATGCCACACAGGCAAATCAAAATAATGCCACACAGGCAATCACACATTGGACCGCGAATCCAAAAGTATGTAAATCGGATAGGTGTGTTTGGCACAACATCACCAATTCGCATAACAAAAATCTAGGGTTAACCCATACGCCTCCCACAACAAAACACCAAATGGCCCACTTCCTCCGGAGCCTAAAACGGAGACGCCGTGGACTAATCACACCGCCACGGAAAGTGTCATGCCTCTCGTGCCAAGACGACATGCCTGTGGTACCCCCACAGGTGGTTATAGCTCAGGTATAGCCTACGGTATATTCTAACAAAAATATCATGTCACAACACATGCGACATAATACTAACAAAAGGGTTCTATATGTAAATGTTGAACCAAATCAAATTATAGTCACAAGGTTTCAAAAAGAAGGTAGCAACATGTACCGCTCTACAATTATCAAAATAAATATTAGACATGATAACCTCATTCAAAGAGTACAAGTACGAGTCCAATGTGTCAACTCCAAAATGAAATAATTATATCAATTTCACAAGAAACAATTATGTGAAATAATAACCGAAATTCAAAACGAGGAACAAAACGAACAAAACAAATTTAACAAAGGTATCGCTGAAAGAGTACGAAATCCGTACCTGATACTTCCAAACCATTTATAGCACACTCCACCAAATGTTACCCTTAAATGCCAATGATATCAAATACGAAACGTTATTCACCACCTAAACATATTCACCTCAAATTAAATATAATCCAACTCATAAACTCCAAATAATTCACAATTCATTCAAGTACATTTAATCATCGCCTTAAATCAATTATTAATACTCCAAAATTTATATTCCAAATATAACTCTTTAAATTCTCTCCGTTCGATCTAATTAAACAAAATAATAATAAATATAAATACGCTTGCAAGATTATTCTTCCATCTTTAAAATAAACTCAATTTATAACTAATAATAATAATATTATTATTATTAATACTATGGTTCTTTACATTCTTCTAAAATTTTGTCTGGTGGAAAAGTGCATATATATAGTGCCTCCCTGATTACCGAATTCTTTACTATTAAAAATCAAAATTCTTACACAGGAACCTTTACCATGGTGCAGATCAATGTATAAAGAAAAAAAAATGTTGTGCCGCCAATTTTGCTATTAGGGTATTGAAACTTAATTTATTTAATTAAACTCATTAGTTATCATAATTATTACCATAAAATAATATGACTAGTTCATACATGAATCAGGCGGATTATACCCACTGGCCACTGCCTTCCGTTTTTCCCAAATTGATAAGTACATATTATATATACAAACTAAATTCAATAATCATAACTTAAAAGTCTAACATTACTTGTATAATAATTTAGATAGCCACATGATTCCGGCTGAAGGAAAGGTACTCCCTAACTTCAATTTAATATCTAAATCAATTAGATACCCCCACCATATATGTGATGATACAAATCATAAAAAAAATGATAATTGCTAACAATTTACCTGATAAAGAGCAAAACTATGATTCTCTTCTTCCTTTCACAACCTAGCCGCTACTTCTTTTTTTTTTTTCTTTCCAGATTGTATAATGAGGGTAAGGGTAGGTTTAGTTATTTATATATTTTATTATCTCTTTTAATTTTAATAAAATTTAAATTACCCAAATACAAAATTAGGCCAATTAGTGTAGTCCACATCATTAAATACTATTTGACCCAAACAAATGACAAAGTCCAATTAATATGTTTTAAAACAAGAAATTTTTATTATTCACTATTTCTTTATTTATAAATTTTTACCGGGTATTACATCACCTATACCTTAAAAAGGATTCCGTCCTCGGAATCAAAAGAATGGAACGTACCTAATTTTCAAAGAGAGGCGGACACTCCGCTCAAATACTCCCCTATCTCAAGTAGCTTCCCGCTCCGAATGATTTTACCACCAGACTTTTAAAAAAAATTTATCTTCCTCAATTTTAATTTAATCAGTTATTTAATTATTTACTAAAAGACTTTAATTTTCCAAACAAAACAAGGAAGAAAAGAGGGGAAAAAATTCATTCACCTTTTCTAATTTAAATACAATTGTATAAAAAAAATCATTTAATATTTAATTATATAATATAAAAAAATGGGTTGTTACATTTTTCACCTCTAAAAAATAATTCCGTCCTCGAAATTCAAATATGCTAAAAAATTTTAGTTACGACGTAGCGCCGCCATTTGTAATGATCAACGCGGATAAGTCATCGGTTCACGTAATTATCAATGTATTTGTAAAAGATTCGTCAGCTACCGTGCCAAGCCTTGGTAAGGTTCTTCGCGTTGCATCAAATTAAATCACATGATCCACCGTCGGTGTGGGCCCCTCGTTAATATCTTTGAGCTTCATTCTTGCAAACATACGTACTCTTCGGAACATAATTCGAAATCACACAAAAATTTCTCTTCATCTAAATACGATTCGAATACCCAAAATATTTAAAATTATTTTTAACTTGTAAAATGTTTATGTTCCACACATGACAAAGATTTAACAAATTATCTTTATTTAATTTTACATAAATTCATACAAAACTTTAAAGACATCAGATAAACAAAACAACTATGCAAACTATATTACCAACTCTCCCCAAGTCCTCAAGAGCTTCAAAATATCTCATCCTCAATTTGAACTATTCATCAAATAATATTACACCAAAGAATATATTTATAACCTCAAATCAAATTAGTTCTCAAATATTATTACACCAAAAATATACTAACAAGATCTCCTTATCACCATATCAAACTTCAAGTCACATATTTTACTATCTGTATAAGCCAACTATAACTATTCAAGATCTCTCACAATCAATTGAATTTCATCACTTGCTATCTAATCATATAATAAATCAATCATCCCTTATTGCAAACCTTATTCTAATAAATTTCAATGTCTCCCCATACTATCATAAAGAAAATTTATAGAACATAACTCCAATATCCTACTAAAAAATAGCCACAAAATTGATCATTAACTCCAAATGATTAATCTAATTACTTCAATATATTCACAACTTAACAAAAATCAAAATCTAACCCAAATCAAATTCTCAATTCCAAAATCATAATGATTGTCACAAAATAAAATAACTCTAACAAATAATTTTTCTAAAATCAAATTCTCGTCGATACAAATACTCACATCATAATCGTATAATCCTTTCTTAACTAATTAAAATATGAAATTTTTCTCCTTAATGATCCAATCACAATCCTTAACTAATATTATTGCTCCAACGCATAACAATAATAATCTAAAAAAAATGATCTCGCCTTTCTCAAATCAACTACAACTTAAAGAGCTAAAAACACTTGGCTAAAATCAAGACCAACCAAATAAAGAACACAATCGAATCAAACGCCTACGTCTACCCAGTGGTTTACCCACAATTCACAGGTCAAACCTAAATAGGTTTTTTACAAGAAAGAACCTAAGCTCTGATACCATCTCTGTAACACCCCCTTCCCGAAAAGGAAAGGGGAGGTCGCGTGCAAAGCACAACAAACCTCAAAATAAGTAAATAGGGCACTAATTAATAACCTCAAAATATTAATAGTGGTGATCCATTAATGAAGTACTAAATACAATTCTCCAAACAGAGTCAAAATAATCAAAAACTTAAAATTCGAATCAACCTAATTGGTCAAAGGCAAAACTCTCATCACACTAGCCCTGAATCACCCCTGCAAACCTGCCGGAAGAAAAACACAGCATGAGCCAATTGCCCAGTACGGATACAGATATACAAAAGATATACGAAAACAACTTAGATAAAATACTGAACAAGCCTCAAGTGTAAATACTGACGAAAATATAATCTCCAAATATCTGAATGAAATATATCGTAATCAACAGAATTGATGAAACCAATAGAAGAATAAAGAAATAACGAACTGAAGTAACTAACTCAATGAATTGAACTGAACAGAAACAAACAGAACTAATACAATGAAATAATAGGCTGAATAAAATGGTTGAGTTTTATTTCATACCGAGTGAGCTCAGAAATATACCTTGTCACACAGGCAAGTCAAAATAATGCCACACAGGCAAATCAAATGATGCCACATAGGCAACCAAAATAATGCCACACAGGCACATCAAAACAATGCCACACAGGCAAATCAAAATAATGCCACACAGGCAATCACACATTGGATCGCGAATCCAAATGTATGTAAATCGGATAGGTGTGTTTGGCACAACATCACCAATCCGCATAACAAAAATCTAGGGTTAACCCATACGCCTCCCACAACAAAACACCAAATGGCCCACTTCCTCCGGAGCCTAAAACGGAGACGCCGTGGACTAATCACACCGCCACGGAAAGTGTCATGCCTCTCGTGCCAAGACGACATGCCTGTGGTACCCCCACAGGTGGTTATAGCTCAGGTATAGCCTACGGTATATTCTAACAAAAATATCATGTCACAACACATGCGACATAATACTAACAAAAGGGTTCTATATGTAAATGTTGAACCAAATCAAATTATAGTCACAAGGTTTCAAAAAGAAGGTAGCAACATGTACCGCTCTACAATTATCAAAATAAATATTAGACATGATAACCTCATTCAAAGAGTACAAGTACGAGTCCAATGTGTCAACTCCAAAATGAAATAATTATATCAATTTCACAAGAAACAATTATGTGAAATAATAACCGAAATTCGAAACGAGGAACAAAACGAACAAAACAAATTTAACAAAGGTATCGCTGAAAGAGTACGAAATCCGTACCTGATACTTCCAAACCATTTATAGCACACTCCACCAAATGTTACCCTTAAATGCCAACGATATCAAATACGAAACGTTATTCACCACCTAAACATATTCACCTCAAATTAAATATAATCCAACTCATAAACTCCAAATAATTCACAATTCATTCAAGTACATTTAATCATCGCCTTAAATCAATTATTAATACTCCAAAATTTATATTCCAAATATAACTCTTTAAATTCTCTCCGTTCGATCTAATTAAACAAAATAATAATAAATATAAATACGCTTGCAAGATTATTCTTCCATCTTTAAAATAAACTTAATTTATAACTAATAATAATAATATTATTATTATTAATACTATGGTTCTTTACATTCTTCTAAAATTTTGTCTGGTGGAAAAGTGCATATATATATAGTGCCTCCCTGATTACCGAATTCTTTACTATTAAAAATCAAAATTCTTACACAGGAACCTTTACCATGGTGCAGATCAATGTATAAAGAAAAAAAAATGTTGTGCCGCCAATTTTGCTATTAGGGTATTGAAACTTAATTTATTTAATTAAACTCATTAGTTATCATAATTATTACCATAAAATAATATGACTAGTTCATACATGAATCAGGCGGATTATACCCACTGGCCACTGCCTTCCGTTTTTCCCAAATTGATAAGTACATATTATATATACAAACTAAATTCAATAATCATAACTTAAAAGTCTAACATTACTTATATAATAATTTAGATAGCCACATGATTCCGGCTGAAGGAAAGGTACTCCCTAACTTCAATTTAATATCTAAATCAATTAGATACCCCCACCATATATGTGATGATACAAATCATAAAAAAAATGATAATTGCTAACAATTTACCTGATAAAGAGCAAAACTATGATTCTCTTCTTCCTTTCACAACCTAGCCGCTACTTCTTTTTTTTTTCTTTCCAGATTGTATAATGAGGGTAAGGGTAGGTTTAGTTATTTATATATTTTATTATCTCTTTTAATTTTAATAAAATTTAAATTACCCAAATACAAAATTAGGCCCAATTAGTGTAGTCCACATCATTAAATACTATTTGACCCAAACAAATGACAAAGTCCAATTAATATGTTTTAAAACAAGAAATTTTTATTATTCACTATTTCTTTATTTATAAATTTTTACCGGGTATTACACCTGGAGTTTACTTCGTGGCAGTTGATCGCATTTTACTGCTTTATTTACTTTTCTGGTCCCCCAAGGAGTTGCTTCGTGGTGGTTGATCATGTCCATATATATATATATATATATATATATATATATATATATATATATATATATATATATATATATATATATATATACACTGGGGTTCTTAGGCGGACCAAACAGACGGGCCAAGCAATGGACTAGAAACATGCGGGTAAAATTAGCATCTATTCGGGTCTAAAAAAAACTATTCACAGAACTCTTGCTGCTCTCCAGACCAAACCCTTCATCTCGCTGCTCTCCACAGAGCTGAATCCACCAGAAATTTATCTACTCTCCGTCTAACCAGAATAAAAGGGGCGCGATTCTTGAGGATTGAACCCGAATACTCCCTCGCGAAGGGGAGATTTGCTCAGAGGTGAAGCAAAGGGGCTATTTTTGCACAACAATTCTCGCTGAAGCCACCAAAACTCTCGCTGCTCTCCGTCTAACCATAACTCGCGAATCTCCGTCACAACAGAGCTCTCGCGACTCAGGCGAACTCTCACCCAACTAATTTTCAACAAAAATATCTGAAGCAGACGAGGTAAACTTATGTGCTTACCCTGCTCTTACCCTGCTTTTACCCTGCTTTGTGCTTACCTTGCTTTGTGCTTCTGCTTTGTGATTTGTGCTTACCCAAATTTGATCATTATAGGTTTTAATAAAAATGGATAATGTTGAAGCAGAGTATGGTATGGGAGAAAATTTAGAGCGTGAAGAAGGGGGGAATGTAGACTTTGAATTAGAGAGTGAGCTAAATAAGGAGCAATATGTTGATTTACATCCTAATTTTTCAGATAATATGTATAATCCTCAAGTAGCACCAGAGTTGAAACCATAAATAGGTCAAGAATTTCAAACAATAGATGATGCTTTTAGTTTCTACAATGCATATGCAAAAGCGAGTGGCTTTAGTGTTCGAAATTGGTCTGAAAAAAAGAGACGGGGAAGTAGTGAGATCATAAGGAAAGAGTTTGTTTGTTGGAAACAGGGGAATGCTACAACAGTAGCGAACATTGAGGCAACAAGGCGTAGGGGATCAATCAAAGAGGGTTGTAAAGCAAAACTTGCTATTGTGATGACACCTTCAGACTTATATGTTGTTAGTATATTTGTTGAGGGTCATTGTCACCCATTAACAACTCCACGAAAAACACATTTGCTGCGATCTCACCGCAATATATCAACTGCCCAAAAGGCCCTGAGTCAACAGCTTCAGATGATAAATATACCATCGCATCAACAATTTAATTTGCTTGGAGTGCAATCGGGGGGATTTGAGAATATTGGTTGTACGCAAAGAGATTTGTATAATCTCGAAAGAGATAAGCGCAATGAGATGAAAGGACATGATGGGCATATGTTGCACGAGTTTTTAATGGGTGAACAAGGAAAGAATCCATCATTTTATTTTAAAATTAAGTCAAATGATGAAAACATGATTACTCATTGTTTTTGGGCTGATTCAACCTCTAGACGGGCTTACAATTTTTATGGTGATGTAGTGATCTTTGATACTACGTACAACACTAATCGGTATGGATTAATTTTTGCGCCACTAATGGGGGTTAATAATCATGGTCAAACAATAATATTTGCATGTGCATTCTTGAATAATGAGACCATAGATTCATTTGTTTGGCTTTTCAACCAATTTTTGGAAGCAATGTCAAGTGATGCCCCTAAGATGATCATTACTGATCAAGATCCTGCTATGACAAATGCAATTTCACAAACTCTACCAACAACATTTCATAGATATTGTAGTTGGCACATTTTAACTAAATTTTCTGAGAAGATAGATTCAGTTAAATACAGTGCTTACTATAAGGAGTTTTCAAATTGCATATGGAAAACAGAGATTAAGGAAGAGTTCGATTTGAAATGGATAGAGTTGGTTGAGAAGAGTGGGTTAAATGACAACAAATGGCTACAATCAATGTTTGAAATTCGTGCTAAATGGGTGCCGGCATATACGAATCATGTTTTCTCGGCTGGAATGTCAAGTAGCCAACGAGCTGAAAGCTCTCACTCATTCTTCAAAAAATATGTTTCAAAAAATAATTCATTGGTGGATTTTATGATTCAGTTTGGTAGGGGACTTGAGCGTCAACGTCATGAAGAATTATTGGCGGATCACAAAGACATGATTGAGAAGCCTAAAATGAAAATGCTTCACGACTTTTTGGTGCATATGGTTGATATCTATACACATGATATATTTTTTAAGTTTCGGGATGAGATGTGGGAGAGCTTGACTTTTAAATTTGAGCTTATAAATGAGGATGAAGATCACTGTGTGTACAACATTTCAAGAAAAAGTGGCGGTAATTATCCATTGCGACAAATTCATTATGACAAGGTTAAGGATTTTGCTTCATGTACTTGCAAAAAATTTGAGAGCATGGGAATTCCTTGTAGACACGTGTTGGGATATTTGCACAAAATGCATGATTATGAAATATTGCCAAGTCAATACATTTTGAGTAGATGGACAAAAACAGTTAAATCTGGGGTAGTCGTTGATGGTAGTGGCATTGAGATAACTGATAACAGGTCATATCTACTGAAGCGGAGTCAATTAATGCAACTAGCCTTAGATATGGTTGACAAGGCCCTTACTAGCAAAGAAGCAACTAAGGTCTATATTGATGCTTTGAGTGGTGCACATGATAAAATTAATCAAATGATTAGTTGTGGTACAAGTTTTGTTGATACTGTAGAAAGAAGTCAAATTCCAAGTGTAGTTGCTTCAGGGAGTGGGGGTAGCAACTACTACAACGAACCGAGTCAAGTGCGTGCAAAGGGTTGTGGTAAAAGGCTTAAGGGAGGGAAAGAGAAAGCATTAGGGGGACCAAAAAAATCTAAAGTTAGACGGTGTAATGGGTGTGGTTTGGTTGGCCAAACACACGACAAAAGAAATTGTCCCATGCTTACAAATCGGTAAGAAATTTGAAAATTTTGCATTAGTTTTCATAGATATTGTTGTATCTAATTGTGCTTATTAGATGTAATTTTTGTTGCAGGAATTCACCTTGTCATGACGGCGCAACTCCCAACCCAAGTGTAGATGTTGATAGTTATTCATCTCTAGGTGATTGTATTTTGTCAACTAACATTGTATTTTGTTACTGGAATTATGTACTGATTATGTACTGCAATTATGTAATGTTTTCAAATGCAAATATGTACTGATTTGAACTGGAACTGGAACAGGAGCAGTATGAGGGAATGAACTGGAACTGCAATTATGTACTGCCTGTGCTTCGACCGTAAAATCAATTCTGAAGATGTACTGAGGGAATGAACTGCAATTATGAGGGAATGAACTACAATTATGTACTGATTTACAACTGCAGAAACTGTATTTTTTTACTTTTGGATATTAGACTATGAATGAATACATTGGTTTTATGACAGGGTCTCTGTTTTCTTTGTGCTTGAAGTAATTTTTTACTTGTTTTTCCTATGTTGAGGCAGGGGGTTCTTGTTTCCATTGAGTCATCATGTTGGTTGTGCATGTTCAAATTGGTATCTTGGTGGACAATAGCTGTTTTGACAATAGGTGAGAATTTCTCTGTCTCGTCTCTTGTCTACTTATCCCAACGTTGTTGGCTATGGCGTCACATTTTTTGGTTACTTGTCGGTTGCGTCTCTGGCATCAATTCTCTTCTCAGACTTGGTTCAGTCGTTTCTTTTTCTGCTCTTGTCGTTGTTTTTAGCTGGGTTGCTGCTACATTTAGTTCAGAAGAGATTAATGGGTGAAATTGGAGGATTCAATAACCTAAGCAGGTGCATCAAAAGATTTTTTTACTGGTGTTTTTATGGACAACAGAGATATTCTTCCGATGTCCACCAATTTATAACAGTCCTGGTCTAGTGTCAAAATTATGTATCCATTTCATGTGTAGCAAGTAATAGTTTTGTTTTGGCAAAATAATTTGCAGGTTAAGGATTTCGGAGTTTAAAATTAGTGCATGAGTCCCTATGGAGTGGTTATCATGTTAATCCATTGTTGTGAATTTGTGATGTGTTTTAATACTAGTTTGCAGAGATGGAAGAATTCTCTTATTAGCACAAAATAACATTGAGATTTTTAGGCCAAAAGCAAAAGCAGGTTAATTGGTAAAATAGTAACAATTTTAAAGATAAATCCATGAGAAATGTATTTATTTATTTATTTAAAAAGGGAACCAGTTGTTTGATAAACATTTGTTTTCAGCTCCACGAAGTAGAAGAAAAACTTTTTTGCTCTAGGTACAGATTTAGTGACATTGTAGCCAACTGGGCATGCCATCAGCCAAAGGAACTAGAGCTAAACAAGCAACAAGACTTTGGAGCTATGCGTTATTGGAAAAGTAGTAGCAGACCACAAAACAATTTTAGAACAATTATCCAAATGAATTAGGAAGAATAATACAATTACTCGCAATATTTCAATACAGCCAGTAAGAGCAATATAATAATGCTAGTCTAGTCGCAGTTTGATGTACATACCAATAAAATATTTCTAACTTTCGGGCCAAATTTATTAGCCTCACTTAAATGAAAGAGTTACTCTCTTTCCCTCCACTGCAAACTTCTGACTGCCTTCAAGCTGCATCAATAAAACAAAACTATCAAGGCTGACTAAATAAGGATTTTTTTTAATTAAGATCGAGTATTATGGTTCATCTTCGTAATGCAGAATACCAAAACTATAGCATGAGCTGACAAAATTGTTCCACTAGTAGCAATGCAGTAACTTCTGTTTCAAGAAAGTAAGAGCCTCTCTTCTTGAAGAGAAAATGGAAAAAATAGAAGATTGTTCATCCATAAGAGCTTTTAGCTGTTTCAGCTTTAATGACTCTCCGGGAACCTATAAACAAGAAATTAATCAGGGGAAGAGAAAGAAAAGATAAATTTTAGAGAAGCTCACAAAATCAGAGAATGCACTTGACCAAGAACTGAAGAAGCTGTCTACACAATTTTTTTAGCTTTACTTTTGGTTCATCTCTCTTGCACTTCTCTGACGTGAATTGTCGCACATCTTATTTAGCAAAATAAAAAATGCATTAAAAACTGGAATAAGAAATAGTGAAATACACAAGAAGAGATTCAGAAACTTAGAAGTGTAGGAAGCACAGATCTGAGATCTTCGTCCCCGAAAAAAAAGTAATACAAATACTACAATACGAAAATGGATATAAAAAATGTAAATGCCTTACTAATGGAGTGTAGAGTCCCATCACAATGCACTGATAAAATTGTTTCCCCACAAAAGGGGCAAAGAACACAGAAAGAAAATCCCAATGCCAGAAATACAGAAACAGCAACTACTCCAAGCACTTGGTGGGAAAAGGAAAGCATAAAAAAGAAGTCTCTTGGTGGTACAAGTACTCCAAGGTTCTTTCATCAGAACCTGAACGTCAGTACAATAAAAACTTTAGTGATATACACACCTTCTAGCTTCTTCATCCCGTAGTTTAGCATCCATCTCTTTGTTGGGAGGATATTTTGGAAGGCTTGAAGGGTCACAAGCAAAAGGTATGGTTGTAAAAAACTGAAAAACATACAGATAAAGATATGGTCACAAAGTATTAATATACTACTAAACTCTGGGATCAAGAAAGAAACAATATGCAGGCAAGATGTTTTGATGCATCAAGTTCTACTACAAACTGTTACAAGTGTAAAACAGGGCATGTCCTTACTAGTTCTGCAATATCCATGTAAAACAGGGCATGTCCTTACCAGTTCTGCAATATATACTGCAGATTCAAAATAGATGCCCAAATTAACAATACGAACATACCAAAAAATAGGAACATACCAAAAAATTCCAAAACAATCAAACACAAAATAACATAAAAAACGAGAAAAAAAAATAAGAGCCAAAAGCAGGGATTAAAGAACTATAACTTCCAAATCAAATTCACATAATAATATCAAAAAACTAAGAAAATTATGATTGGAATTAGAAATACAAACCTAATCCAAGATAGCTAAATATATAGAGCAATTGCAATTATGCAATTTCACAATATATGCGTATCACGTACAGTACATACAAGCTAGATAAGGAAGAAAAGACTTTTTCAAATTTCTTGCCTGTGGCTACTACCGCTTTGTGTGGTGGGGCTTGTAAACAGAGCACAAAATCACCAATACACTTCCCCCAAAAACAAACCCTAGATCTTTGTAGCAAAACAAACCCCAAAACAGAAATTACAAAATTAAGTAGCAATCTTTACCTTCCGATTCTCTGTAGAAACCTTTCGCTTCCAATTTGCAACAGAACCTATTCGAATACCTTCTTGCCTTCCGATTTGCTTTAGGCTTGCTTTGAGAGATGGGGAGGGAAAGGTCGCTTTGAGAGAGAATCGGAAGATTGGGTTTGCCAGAGGGAGTCTTCTGAATCGACTATTTTGAAACGCGGGTGAGGGAGTCTTCTGCTCGCTTTGAGAAATGGGGAGGGAAAGGTTACTTTGAGAGAGAGAGAGAGAGAGAGAAAGCGATTCTTTTTGTGACCCGGGTCTTTGCTTCATCCCCTTTTTAACCCGCGTGTTTTTTTTCCTTTAGTCCGTTTGGCAATCCGTTAATTTGGTCCGCGGCAGATCCGGACTCTATATATATATATATATATATATATATATATATATATATATATATATATATATATATATATATATGAAATATATATGAAATATACGGTTGAAATATATTTTAAAATATATTGAAATAAAAAAAATTGCAGACGCTCATGGTCAACATACAAAATCAGAACAGTAGAATAACCTACTTACTTTAATTTTGTCAGGTTCTCCTTCTCCTACTTCCTGTTGCAACCAACTCTCATATACCCCAATGTCTCATATATATATATATATATATATATATATATATATATATATATATATATATATTGTGAGACCCCAGATTTTATGAATAAATATTTAATTTTCTCGAAATATTTTTTTTTTTTTTTTAATATTATGGTGTGGATTTGAGATAATGTTATAGTTGTGGGTAGTATTTATAAATTTTGCAAAGTATGCAAGTTGTCATATTATATTCGATTGGTCAGGGAATATTCTTTGTGTCGGGGAATATTCGTACGATGACACAATCATTGGTGGACCCCACAACGGAATTATTGTCGGATTGAGAAAAACGACAAAAATATTTTTATGAAAATAACTGCGAAAGTTTTATCGTTAATACTGTTGAACTACTTGGTAGTAAAAGTACAGTAATACGCGTGGTTGCATAGTAGCACACGGTATTGATTATTAATGCTTATGTGAGAAGTTACTCAATTTTGCTTATTTTATAGACTCCCATTTACCTATTTTTCAAAATAATCGTTAGAATTTATTTAAAGGTGGGGCCCACATGTGGGGGCCATATGTGGGGCCCATATGTGTTGAAAAACTGATTTTAGAAATAGGGGTGGGAGAGAGTTACGTATGGGGAAGGAGTTTATATATATAAGATTGTGATGTGTGTGTATATATATAATATTATATTTGTTAGTGGAGAGTGGTGGGAGAAAAAGGAAGAGTGAAAGTGATGTATGTGAGTGGAAAATGGTGGAAAAGTGGTAGTGTGATAGTGATGTGTAAGAGTGTAGTGAATTTGATTATTGGTGGGTGGGGGATTGATGTTGGTTATGGGGGAGAAAAATTAAGTGGTGTATATATAATATTGATTTATATAATATGAAAACATGTGTTTATATATATGTATTATATTTTAATTTTTGTTGTGATTTTATTGGTTAGATGATTGACTTAATTGTTAGTTGATTGAAAAATAATTTTGTAAAATTATTTCATCCATGAATAGTGCCTTTCTATTCTCCTATAAATAGAAGCTCATTCCTTCATTATTTCTTACAAATTCACTGAAACTCTAAAGAGAGAAATTATAGAGAAACTATAGAAAAGTATTCTGCTACTTCCCTACTCTTATATCCAGTTTTTTTACGGTAAGGGGTGTTATTCTTTCTTATTCATGAAGAGAACTTTTGTTATACCATTTCTTATTATTCTGTTGGAATAACCTGTATACGCGGTCTACCCTATACTTGGTGACATTCTTCTATTATTCTGTTGGAACATCCTGTCTGTGTGTTTTACACCGGACCTGGTTCCGTTTTTATTATTATTCTGTTGGAACATCCTGTCTGCGTGTTTTACACCGGACCTGGTTCCATTATTTATTATTCTGTCGGAATATCCTGTCTGTGTGTTTTACACCGGACCTGGTTCCATTATTTATTATTCTGTCGGAATATCCTGTCTGTGCGTTTACGCCGGACCTGGTTCCATTATTTATTATTCTGTTAAGAATAACCTGTTTGTGCGGTCTATCGCATGCATGGTGATTTCTTTTGTTATTCCATTCTTTATTGTACTCAGTTGGTTAAGTTTTGACTTCTATACTCCATGAAATTTGTGGAATATCCTTGATAATTGCGGTTCATCCAGTATCTTTTCATGAAAATATTCTTCTAAGTATTCTTGAATTTTACTCCACAAAGCAATATCATGTTGACAATTTGGACGTTGTTAATTCTTGGATAAATTAATTCTTGAACTTGTTTTATTGAATTCTTATATCATTGTCATCATCCTCATGTTATAAAATGTTGAAAGTCATCTGTGGCCTGTAGTGCATAGATGGACTTGGTATGATTATGACCAGGGATTATTCGGTATAATCATGACCGTAATGTTACAAATGATGTGGTAAAAGTCCTCATTGGCCCGTAGTGCATTGATGGACAGTTTTTGGTATGATTATGGCTATGGATTCTCTTTGGCCGTAGTGCAGAGATGAATTGTTTTATGGCATGATCATGACCGTTGATGAAAACATGATTATCTTTAGCCGTAGTGCATGGATAATTCGTGGTCGTGATACTAAAGAATATCCTTGGCCGTAGTGCAGGGGTGATTCGATGATGTGGATTATTTATTAGCTGAGTCCCAGCGATAAAAGTGTTGAAAAACCTTTTAAATCATAAAAGATAGTAGATTTTATTCTCTACTTGACTCTTTTAATGGATTGCTTGTTCCGCTGCAGTTAAACTTGATGTCTATTGTATTTTATCAGTATTTATCAGTTTAACATTGTTGAAGGCTAATGATAATTTATTCTTCATTATCTTAGTCATAATATTTCTTACTGGGCTAGTTGAGCTCACCCTTTCTTTCACTGTTCTCTTCAGGAAATGAGAACGTAGCTGGGGCAAGTCGGGGAACGGAGTGATGATCCGAATGATAGTATTAGTTAGTAGTCCTCACTATTCTATGTAATAGTGTGTTAATAAATGTAATGAGGACTCCTTTTGAGTATGAATACTCTCTAGAAAATAATATTTGTATTCAAACTCACAGTTTATGTTTTGTCGTATTGTACACGACAGTTGTATTAGTAAGTTGTATTTGGATTTATGTACCATGTAAGTGGCGACCCAAGATGGATGACGTATACCTAATTTTGGGGGCGTCACAGTTGGTATCAGAGCTTAGGGATATGATCCCTGGCTAGGATGTGAGAATAGAACTAGGAGGGGAGAGACAGAGAATTCCTTCGCTAGTATGACCTACCTAAGTTTATTTTGTATTTAATTGGTCGGTCAGAATATAGGGATAATATGTTACATGTCAATTAACCTTTGTTTTGTGACAGTGATTGGGAATGGCAGTTGAAAATGTTTACAATGGAGTGAATGAGACCGTGGAGACACCTATAATCACCAACCAGGTTAATGTGATTAGAGATATCTATGTGGTGATTGAGGAATTAAAAGTTGCACTCAAGTTAGTCGCAAAGGTAGCAACTGAGAGTGAGGAAGAAGAGGAACCTGAGGTTAATTTATTAGAAGAACTTATTGATCAAAATGTAGAATTACAAAATCGTATTCATGAGTTAGAAGAGCAGGCTGAAGAACAACAGGCGGTCGTAGAACAAAGGAATGCAACAATTCAAAATTGTATTAACCGATGTGCGATGGTTGAACAGAAGCACTCTTTGGCAGAGTATATGATATTAAAGCTAGAATCTGAGAATTCAAATGTCAAGGAGCAGCTGAAAGAAGAAATAACTGAACGAGTGAGAATGAAAGATGCATGGGTAAAAGCCGCACGACGCGTTGATATTGTGGAAAGAGAAGTCCGATCCAAGAAAGCTAAAATAGATGATATGTAATTTTTCGACAGCAATTGGGAAAATCCAGCATCGAGTTTTGAACTATCCTAACGAGGAATCGAACGAAGTTATCATGGGTTAGTTAATTATAAATTCTTGCGAAGTCTATACCTTATTAGATACCGGTTCTACCCATTCTTTTATCTCTCTTTCTTGCGCTCAACGTTTAAATTTGACTCCAGAGAGATTAGACTTTGACTTATCGATTGAAACTTCGTTAGTAGAAACCTTCATTTCATGTGCTATCCAAGTCTAGGATGAGGGTCACAGTTTTGAATGATATTTCTATTGTTAATAAATTTCCTGACGTATTCTTGAAGACTTCTTAGCCTACCCCTAGAGCGTGAAATCGAATTTTGTATTGACCCCAGTACAAAACCCATTTCTTAAACCCTCAAATAATTCTTCAACCAAAACGAACGTATAATGCGCCAAAGAAGTTGGCTCGAGCTGTTGAAGATTACGATCGTACCATGCAATATCATCGTGGAAGTGCGAACGTGGTAGCTGACGCATTGAGTAGAAGATCGTATGCTGTTACAAGTGTGAATATACGAATCCACGTAAAGATAACGAATATACGAGTAGAATCGACTTTAATCGATAAAGTTAAAGCCGCTCAAGCTACATACTAAGAGCTGATAAATGTGAAGAAGAAGGTTCAAGAGGGCGTTATTCTAGAAGCAAGAATCAACGAAGAGAGGAAATCTCAACCCTCGATTTAATTGGCCCATTTGAAATCCTCGATGAAGTAGGAACTGTGGCTTATAAACTCGTTTTACCGCCAAGTATGTTGCGTGTTCAGAACGTTTTTTTTTATGTAAAAATGTGGACGACCCGAACCATATTATTAATTTAGAACCGGACGAGATAACAGAAGATTTAACGTATGAGGAGATACGTGTTAACATCTTGGATAAGAAGGATCATATTCAACGCTCAAAGGTTATACCTGAAGAGTTCGAAGTCAAGATATCCTCACATGTTCGACATACCAGGCACGCACGTAAATTTCGAGGGCGAAATTCCATAAGGAGGGGAGATTGTGAGACCCCAGATTTTATGAATAAATATTTAATTTTCTCGAAATATTTTTTTTTTTTTTTTTAATATTATGGTGTGGATTTGAGATAATGTTATAGTTGTGGGTAGTATTTATAAATTTTGCAAAGTATGCAAGTTGTCATATTATATTCGATTGGTCAGGGAATATTCTTTGTGTCGGGGAATATTCGTACGATGACACAATCATTGGTGGACCCCACAACGGAATTATTGTCGGATTGAGAAAAACGACAAAAATATTTTTATGAAAATAACTGCGAAAGTTTTATCGTTAATACTGTTGAACTACTTGGTAGTAAAAGTACAGTAATACGCGTGGTTGCATAGTAGCACACGGTATTGATTATTAATGCTTATGTGAGAAGTTACTCAATTTTGCTTATTTTATAGACTCCCATTTACCTATTTTTCAAAATAATCGTTAGAATTTATTTAAAGGTGGGGCCCACATGTGGGGGCCATATGTGGGGCCCATATGTGTTGAAAAACTGATTTTAGAAATAGGGGTGGGAGAGAGTTACGTATGGGGAAGGAGTTTATATATATAAGATTGTGATGTGTGTGTATATATATAATATTATATTTGTTAGTGGAGAGTGGTGGGAGAAAAAGGAAGAGTGAAAGTGATGTATGTGAGTGGAAAATGGTGGAAAAGTGGTAGTGTGATAGTGATGTGTAAGAGTGTAGTGAATTTGATTATTGGTGGGTGGGGGATTGATGTTGGTTATGGGGGAGAAAAATTAAGTGGTGTATATATAATATTGATTTATATAATATGAAAACATGTGTTTATATATATGTATTATATTTTAATTTTTGTTGTGATTTTATTGGTTAGATGATTGACTTAATTGTTAGTTGATTGAAAAATAATTTTGTAAAATTATTTCATCCATGAATAGTGCCTTTCTATTCTCCTATAAATAGAAGCTCATTCCTTCATTATTTCTTACAAATTCACTGAAACTCTAAAGAGAGAAATTATAGAGAAACTATAGAAAAGTATTCTGCTACTTCCCTACTCTTATATCCAGTTTTTTTACGGTAAGGGGTGTTATTCTTTCTTATTCATGAAGAGAACTTTTGTTATACCATTTCTTATTATTCTGTTGGAATAACCTGTATACGCGGTCTACCCTATACTTGGTGACATTCTTCTATTATTCTGTTGGAACATCCTGTCTGTGTGTTTTACACCGGACCTGGTTCCGTTTTTATTATTATTCTGTTGGAACATCATGTCTGCGTGTTTTACACCGGACCTGGTTCCATTATTTATTATTCTGTCGGAATATCCTGTCTGTGTGTTTTACACCGGACCTGGTTCCATTATTTATTATTCTGTCGGAATATCCTGTCTGTGCGTTTACGCCGGACCTGGTTCCATTATTTATTATTCTGTTAAGAATAACCTGTTTGTGCGGTCTATCGCATGCATGGTGATTTCTTTTGTTATTCCATTCTTTATTGTACTCAGTTGGTTAAGTTTTGACTTCTATACTCCATGAAATTTGTGGAATATCCTTGATAATTGCGGTTCATCCAGTATCTTTTCATGAAAATATTCTTCTAAGTATTCTTGAATTTTACTCCACAAAGCAATATCATGTTGACAATTTGGACGTTGTTAATTCTTGGATAAATTAATTCTTGAACTTGTTTTATTGAATTCTTATATCATTGTCATCATCCTCATGTTATAAAATGTTGAAAGTCATCTGTGGCCTGTAGTGCATAGATGGACTTGGTATGATTATGACCAGGGATTATTCGGTATAATCATGACCGTAATGTTACAAATGATGTGGTAAAAGTCCTCATTGGCCCGTAGTGCATTGATGGACAGTTTTTGGTATGATTATGGCTATGGATTCTCTTTGGCCGTAGTGCAGAGATGAATTGTTTTATGGCATGATCATGACCGTTGATGAAAACATGATTATCTTTAGCCGTAGTGCATGGATAATTCGTGGTCGTGATACTAAAGAATATCCTTGGCCGTAGTGCAGGGGTGATTCGATGATGTGGATTATTTATTAGCTGAGTCCCAGCGATAAAAGTGTTGAAAAACCTTTTAAATCATAAAAGATAGTAGATTTTATTCTCTACTTGACTCTTTTAATGGATTGCTTGTTCCGCTGCAGTTAAACTTGATGTCTATTGTATTTTATCAGTATTTATCAGTTTAACATTGTTGAAGGCTAATGATAATTTATTCTTCATTATCTTAGTCATAATATTTCTTACTGGGCTAGTTGAGCTCACCCTTTCTTTCACTGTTCTCTTCAGGAAATGAGAACGTAGCTGGGGCAAGTCGGGGAACGGAGTGATGATCCGAATGATAGTATTAGTTAGTAGTCCTCACTATTCTATGTAATAGTGTGTTAATAAATGTAATGAGGACTCCTTTTGAGTATGAATACTCTCTAGAAAATAATATTTGTATTCAAACTCACAGTTTATGTTTTGTCGTATTGTACACGACAGTTGTATTAGTAAGTTGTATTTGGATTTATGTACCATGTAAGTGGCGACCCAAGATGGATGACGTATACCTAATTTTGGGGGCGTCACATATATTGTCAATTTGGGAGGGGATTTGCTAGTTTGGTTAAGCCTTTTGCCCAAGAAAAATTAATACCTTTACATAAAAATAACTTTTTCTTATACTAATATTTATAAATATTAAAAATATGATTTTATTTTATATTTATCTCTAAATTCATAAGTTCGTTATTTATTCTGTTCCAAAATTAGAAATACAATTTGACTTTTAAGATCTAACGACGACATATTAAATTTTAAATTGGCGTGAATTTATTTAATTTTAGTTGATACAATTATTATAATTGTATAATATATAGCAAAAACTATTAATCACAAAATTTATTTCATTCTAAATTTTTATGAATTATACCGATTTTAAAATTTAATATGTCATCGTCTGAACTTAAAAATCAAATTATATCTCTAATTTTGGAAACGCTGAAGTATTTATTAGTGATAATTTGATAAGAAATTATGAAGATACATCTGACACATTATATTATTTTATATTTTATAAATGCAACATTTTTTAGACTCCAGTAACAATTAATGCAAAAAAATTACATAAGGATACTGAAAAAAATGAGTTATCCAAGTAGGAGAACCTGTATGCGAAGCAAAGTGGGTTTATTATTTATTTTATTTTATTATGGCCTATGATGTTTTTAAAGTGCAACATTGTATCCTTTTGCTTTTGAACATTTACATTTTTATAATTAAGCAATGCATATTTCTTATAATATTTTCTTAATAGGTAAATTAGGAGAGGATTTAGGAAAAATTTAGGCAAACATCACTTTTTCACCACTGTGGTTGTAGTGTTTTACGCAATTAGTCATTGTATTTTTAAAATATTCAATTACCCCACTGTACTTTTTAAAAATATTCAATCAAGTCATTCCGTCCAATTCTGTAGACGGACGTTAAAAAATTGGGCTGATTTTCCTACGTGGCTTTTGAAGAAAAAAAAAAGAAAAACAAGTTATTTCCTACGTGGCAAGCCAGTCAGCCAAATTCCTAATACTATTGAGCCACTGCACTTTTAAAAAAATGCAATTGACCACTGTGGGTTTAAAAATATTTTTATTTTCTTTCTTTTTCTTTACCTAAATATTTATAATATGTATAATATTAATAAAAATTAATATTATAATATTTATAATATGTATGTTTTATTTTAAAAATAAAAATAAAAATACTTTTATGCTTTAAAATACTTATAAAATTTTTAAAAATAGAAATATTTTTATGTTTTATTTTCTTTCTTTTTCTTTACCTAAATATTTATAATATGTATAATATTAATAAAAATTAATATTATAATATTTATAATATGTATATTTTATTTTAAAAATAAAATAAAAATACTTTCATGTTTTAAAATACTTATAATTTTTTTAAAAAAAAATATTTATATGTTTTTTTAAAAAAAATATTTATATTTATAATAATTTTTTAATGGATTTTCTTTATAATTTTTTATTCTCAAACAAAAAAATAAAATAATAAAATCATTATGTGGTAAAAATAATAATAAAATTAAAATAAATATTTTAATTCATTTTTTTATAATTTTTTCTTTTTTCTTTTTCTTTTCCTTTCTTTTTATAATTGCTTTAGTTCATGAAAAGAAGAGGGATTTTGCTGCAATGATAGATGTTAAAGCCAATGATGGAAGGAAACAGTATCTAAGGTCTGATTTAAAAGTTTATAACGATGACGAACCTTTAATGTCACCTAGTTCTGTAGCTCGGTTTAATCCAATTCCAGAATCTGATGAAAATGGAGATGAAGAGAATGAAAATGGAGCAGAAGGATTTCAGGGCTTTTTCGTGAATGCGAGTACTGGTCCAATTGAAATAAACTCTTAAGAACGTTGAAGTTAGATTATTGCCCGAGGCGGCAACGGTTTCTATTGGTCGGAGTTATGAGACATGTGCGATTATTTTAAAGGTGAGAGCTCCTCTGGCGCCGGAGAAGGCAACGTCTAGAACTCCGATCGATTTGGTGACTGTACTTGATGTCAGTGCACGGGTCGGGTTGACCCGAATGAGGAAGAAGATGAGCCACATCAGCATTTACATGTCATTTCTTTTATTTTTATTTTACTTTTGAACTGCCACGTGTGTAATTATTTGACGTCCGTCCTCTTGGACGGAATGGGTTGATTGAACATTTTTAAAAAATACAGTGGACTAATTGAATATTTTAAAAACACAGTGACTAATTGCTTAAAACACTACAATCACAATGGAGTAAAAATATTTTTTGCCGAAAAATTTATATCGACTCTATGTGGCCTTACATAGTAAAAAATAAATTTAAAAAATACATTTACCACTAAGTTATCGATCAATCACTTTTTGTTGTTTATCTTATTAATCACTTCTATAAAACATATGTAAAAATAAGAATTAAATTTTTTTTTTGTGATAATGCTAACTATAATTATTACTTTCTCTGTTTTATAAAAATAATTTTGTTATTATATCAAACTATCAAATTAAGAACATATATGCAGTGAGGATCTAGGGCTGAGCAAAAAATGGATAAAATTGAATAACCGATCACAACTGAAAAAATTGAATTATTTCGATTATTCAGTTATTTTCATTAATTTGGTTATAACCGTTTTAATATTCCGACATTCGGGTATAGATATGGGTATTGAAATATTGTTATTCGATTAACCGAATAATCGAAAAATAATTGAAGTACGGAAGAAATGAAAAACAATTCGAAATAGAGATGAAGGCATGGATTAAAATTGTCTGTTTCTGACTTGGTCCTCCTGTGTTTCTTAATTTTCGTTATTTACCGAAATAATCGAATTGAAAATTCAGTTATTCGGTATTCGGTAATTCGGTTATTTTTTATTTCGATTAATTATTCGGATAGTGAAATTTATAATATTTTGGTATTCGGTTATATCCGAATAAGTTATTCGGTTCGGATACAACCGAATTGCTCTCCCCTAGGTGGATCAATTGACCCCACTGAATTTTTAGGGGGTAATTTGTTCTTCTCTCCTCACCCTTTTATATAAAGTGTTTACCTAAAAAATTAATGAATGTATCAAATTTATACACACTTTACTCTTCTTCTTTTTTTTAATATCTAGCCACAATGTTAACCCATCAAAGAAATTTTTTTTAAAGCATATTATAATTTTTTATATATATAATTTTACAAATTTAGTAATTTTTGTAAATTTTTATAATTGTTTAAAATAAGGCTATCATGATATTTTTACAACAACGTTGACCCATAAAAAAAATAAAAATTCAAAGATGAATAGATGAATGATCGTTTAATTAGTAATTTATATTATTGAACATGATATTTTGTAATTACTAAAAATGGCACTTTCATGCAACAATTTCAAGTTTTATAGTCTCAAAAAATGTTATTGTAAATAGTATATGAATATTGTTTAATTTTGTGATTTTTTACACTATATTTTTATTTATTAGTGAGAATATTTCTTTAAATTTGATCTCTCTCAATTAAGGGCCTGAATCCGCCCTACATATATGAAAAAGTATATAAAAAATATGACCACCTCTCTTGCATCCAAATAATAACACAAAAGGTTATTAAATATTGCGATTGAGATGCCTTTAATGGAACTGGAGTAGTACTAATATTAAATTTTATTACTTTTACACGAGTTTGTTTGAATAATGGTTTTAATAATTTGTCAGACATTCATGTCAAAAGAATAATACATAATTTAGTAATTATTTTTACCTGTAAGTGCCTAATAACAATAATTAAATAGTGATATTTGAGTTTAATTGGAATACTAATTCCTAAAAAAAAATTGCGCTAAATTAAATTGATTATAGTAATATTTGAGAAAGAAAACCTAGCTATACTATATATTTCAATTAATTAATTTAATAATGATATTTTCAAATTTTAAATTGGCTATATCTAAAAATTGAATGTCTTAATAAATTATAATAATTAAATTATCTTACATAAATTTTGTAAGACCCCAACTTTTATGAATAAAGATTTAATTTTCTCTATATATTATTTTGAAGAGTAAGGTGTTGATTTGATATAACGATATAATTATGGGTAGTATGTGCAAATTTTGCAAAGTAACCAAGTTGTCATAAAATTAAATATTCGTTTGGTAGAGGAATATTCTTTTTGTTGGGAAATATTCGTACGACGGCGCAATAACTGGTGGACCTCACAACGGAATAACTGTCGGATATAGAAAACGACAAACATAATTTTTTTAATAAAAATAACGGTAAAATTTTTATTTTTAAACTGTTGAAATATCCGATGATAAAAGTACAGTAATATGCGTTGTTGCACAGTAGCAGACTGTATTGCACAATAACTCTAATTATTGATGCTTACGTAAAAAGTCACTCAATTTTATTCAATAATTGTCACAGTAGTTGTTGCATAGTATCTCATATTATTGATTCAATTATTGTCACAGTATCATCTGCACAATATTTTATATTATTAAATCAATAATTGACATGACACAGTTGTTCATATTATTATTTGTATTATTGATAATGTCTAGAAAGTTTTGTCGAGGAAATGAGTTAGGTTATTTAATTGCGGAGAAATCCTTATCGGAAAGCCCCCTCTTTCCCGAGAAAAATTTGATTGTCAATATTGTGAGTTATAATATTAATGATGAATAATTGTTAAAAGATTAAAAATGTGTCGATGGAAGATAAGTGAATTGTGGTAAATATTTATTCAATTTTTGATATAAATAGAAGGGTTTGTCATGAGACGTTTTTTGTAAGTTTGGTTTATTCTATGGGACCCATAAGTCATCATCTAAGAGTCACTTTCGTCAATAGTACTTGCCTTTATCAGACGTCAAACCACTTGCTTTTTTACATTACAGGCGTTAAACCACTTATTTTTTCACATTACCAGACGTCAAGCCACTTGCCTCTTCACATTGCAAGGGCCAAGCTAGAATTCTTTTACAAATAGAAACTCATTTTGTAAGACCCCAACTTTTATGAATAAAGATTAATTTTCTCTAAATGTCATTTTTGAATATTATGGTGTGGAGTTGATATAATGTTATAGTTGTGGATAATATTTATAAATTTTGTAAAGTAAGCAAGTTGTTATAAAATATTTGTTTGGTCGGGGAATATTCGTACGACGACACAATCATTGGTGGACCCCACAACAGAATTATTGTCGGAGTTAGAAAACGATAAAAATATTTTTATGGAAATAACGGCGGAAGTGTTACCGTTAACACTGTTGGAATACCTGGTGGTTAAAATACAGTAACACGCGTTGTTGCACTGTAGCACACGGTATTGCACAATATTTTTGAATTATTGATTCTTACGTAAGAAGACACTACTCAATAATTGTTACAGTAATTACTGTTTAACATTTTATTTTATTGATTCAATAATTGCTACGTTGATATTTTTGATTCAATAATTGTCATTACACAGTATTTCAAATTATCAAATCAATAATTCATTTAAATATATTATTATAATATTATATTATAGTAGTATGATGTGATTATATGATAGTATATTTTTTATAATTTGAATGGTAACATTATTATAGTAAATTCATGGTATAAAAGTAAAATGAGGTGGAAGAGAACAAATTGAATTTGAATTCTGATGATGTAAGCGATGATGTCATCGGAACGATGAGGTAAGCAATGATGTCATCGGAAGGATGATGTAAGCAATGATGTCATATGATCGATGATATAAGCAATGATGTCATATGATCGATGATGTAAGCGATGATGTCATAAATTATGGCGAAAAGACTATTTTACCCTTACTCTACCAAGCTTATAAATAGAAGCTCATTCCTTCATTATTTTTCACGAATTCACTAAAGCTATAGAGCGAGAAAGAATAGAGAGAATAAGAGAGAAAGAAGAAAAATCTTCTGTTACTACATTATTGCGGTATTTAATTTCCTACTAATGTAAGGGTATTATTTCTTTTGTATTCATGAAGAGAACTTCTGTTATTTCATTCTTTATTATTCTATTGGAATAACCTGTATACGCGGACTACCCTATACTTGGTAAAATTCTTCTGTTATTTTATTCTTTATTATTATGTTGGAATAACTTGTTTATGCGAAGTACTGCATACATGGTGAAATTCTTCTATTATTCTATTATTTATCATTCTGTTGGAACAGCCTGTCTGTGCTTTACGCATGACCTGGTTCCATTATTTATCATTCTGCTGGAACATCCTGTCTGTACTTTACGCATGACCTGGTTCCATTATTTATTATTATGTTCGAATATCATGTCTGTGCGTTACGCATGACCTGGTTCCATTATTTATTATTCTGTTGGAATAACCTGTATGTACAGTCTATCGCATGCTTGGTGATTTTTTTTGTTATTTCATTCTTTATTATACTCAGTTGGTTAAAGTTTTGATTTATACACTCCATAAAATTAGTGGAATATCCTTGATATTTTCGCTTCATCCAGTATCTTTTCATGGAAATATTCTTCTGAGCATCTTGAATTTTACTCTAAAAAGAAGTATTATGTTGACAATTTAGACGTTATTGGTTCCTAGATAAATTAATTCTTGAACTTGTTTTATTGTATTCTTATATCATTGTCATCATCCTCATGCTTATATTATGATAAAAGTCATCTTTGGCTTACGTGCATAGATGGACTTGGTATGATTATGACCAGGGATTATTCGGTATAATCATGACCGTAATGTAATGAATGATGTGGTAAAAATCTTCATTGACCCGTAGTGCATTGATGGACAGTTGATGAAATGAACATGACCAACTAGTGATAATAATGAATATCCTTGGCTCATAGTGCATGGATAATTCAGTGATGTGGTTTATTTACTAAGCCGAGTCTCAGCGACAAAATTGATGATAACTATTAAATCATAGAAGATAGTAGATATCATGCTATATTTGACTCTTCTAATGAATTATTTGTTCCCCTGCAGTTAAACTTGTTGTCTATTATATTCTATCAGTTTAACACTGTTGAAGGCTAATGATAATTTATTTGCATAATCTTAGTCATAATATTTCTTATTGGGCTAGTTGAGCTCACCTCTTTCTTTCATTGTTCTCTTCAGGAAATGAGAATATAGCTGGGACTAGTCGGGGAACGAAGTGACGGTCCAGATGGGTGTCGTAGTAGTCCTCACTATTCTATAAAATAGTGTGATAATAATTGTAATAAGATTGAATTTGAGTGTGGATATTGTCTAGAAGATAATATTCGTTTTTAAACTCTCAGCATATGTTTTGTCGTATTTACACGACAGTTGTATTAATTAAGTTGTATTTGAATTTTGTATCATGTGTTTGACGACTCAGAATGGGTGATGTATACCTATTTTGGGGGCATCACAGTTGGTATCAAAGCTTAGGGATATGATCCCTAGCGAAGATGTGAGACTAGAACTAGGAGGGGAGAGACGGGTAATTCCTTCGCTAGTATGACCTACCTAAGCTTATTTGTTATTTAATTGGTCGGACAGAGTATAGGGATAATATGTGGCATGTCAATTAACCCTTGTTTTGTGGCAGTATTTGAAAATGACATCCGAGAATGTTGAGATAAGCAATGGAGCACATGAGACCGTTGAGTCAACAACGATCAATACCCAGGATAATGTGCATCAAGAAGGCCATAATCCTCAGATAAACAACAATACCGATCAAATAACGAATGATGAGATGTTCAAAAGCTTTATGCAATTCATGCAACATCAGGCGAGAGCGGCTCCTGTCCAAAATACAGGTAGAAATACTGACAACTCTCGGACGGTCATCGCTAAGCAGTTCAAGGATCTGGGACCACCGGAGTTTATTGGAGAGCCAAAACCACTTAACGCGGAGACGTGGATAAAGTAGATCACCAAGATATTTGATATCTTGGGATGCTCCAAGGAGCAAAAGGTTCTCTTTGCCACCTTCATGTTGCGAGGCGAGGCAGATTACTGGTGGAAATCTGTAAAGCGTACTCAACCTGCCGCACTGAAGATGACTTGGGATAAGTTCCAAGAACTGTTCAACGACAAGTACTTTCCTAAAAGTATTCGTCACATGAAAGAGGTAGAGTTCATTAAATTGGAATAAAACAACATGACCGTGTCGCAATACGAAGCCAAGTTTGCCGAATTGTCCCGGTTTGCATCCCACTTAGTTGATAACGAGGAGAGAATGACACGGATGTTTCTAAGAGGTTTAAAACCCGAGATACGTCAATACCTTATCTCTCACAAACTATGTTTGTATTCTGATGTTGTAAATAGGGCTCAGTTATTGGAGCGTGATAATGAGTTAACCCAACTAAGAGAGAGCAGCCGACAAGTCGATAATACCAATGGTAGTAGTCATCGAAGCGATGACAACAAACGTGGAGAAAATCAACATGCTAGAAATGGTAACCACTTCGGTGGTAATCATGGCCAATATAATAGAAGTGGAAATTTCAAGAAGAGGAGATTTAATGATGATGGAAAGACGTCAGCACCAGCACCTGTTGTTAAAGAAGGAGAACGACCACCGGTCGTATGTTTCAAATGCGGACATGAGAGACACATCAGTCCAAATTGTACGCAGCAGTCCAAAACATGTTATAATTGTGAAAAAAGAAGGCCACCTAGCCCGATTTTGTCGTGCACCAAAGTCAAGTCTAGTTGGGATGGATGTAACGACCCCAAAATAGGTCCATTCCATCCAACCTATTCTGAGTCGCCAAATACATGGTACAGAAAACAACTACAATTTTATTACAACAATTGTCGTGCAAAATACAACAACATATATGCTGTGAGTTTGGATACAAATATATACCAAATGTGACTCATGTCCCAACCGTGGACAGCACCTCACAATGACACCTTACATAAAGGTATAGTCAAAAACTATTTTAGAAATTAGAATCTTTGGGAAGTGCTCAAGGAAACCTTCGTACATGGGAGGCCATGCTTCTAGGTTATGATAGATATCATATGGCCACAGAATTATCCTTGGTTGACCCAATAGACCCCAAAGAAAAACGAGAAGATTACTATCATATTCTTCCCAATGGTGAGTCTTCTCTTGACTTATCATTATCTCCAATGTATCTAACTGAGAATTATACTTCAAACAAACACCAAGATTATATAGGTAGTGCTCGTAAATATACTCAGCAAGTGGATGAGCACATCTCTGTCTTATGATGATACGAGGTTGTATGTCATTAGACATCTTGTATGATAGTGGCAAAAACACATTTCCAACGTTGGGTACGCCTTACCCTATTGGATTCACCAAATATAACTACTAAATAAACTTTTCTATACTGCTTAGGGAGAACTCCACAGCTAGAGACCACCGTTCTATTCCCTTGTTACTCCCGCTCGACCCAGCTACACTCTTATTACCTGAAAGGAATTGTGAAGCAAAAGGGTGAGCACAACTAGCTCAGTAAAGAATATCATGACTAAAGATAATTAAATTATCAATAGCCTTCATTAGTAATAAATTAGAGATTTAGAACATATGGTAGATAATAAAAATTTTCAACCATAGTTGCAGCGGAACGAGCAAACCATTAGAAGAGTCAAATAGACCATAAAGTCTATTATCATAATTGTAATTCTAAATTCCTCTTCGCATCCAGGACGAAGATAATTTTCCTCACATGTCTTTACCTGAAACATCAAAGATCATGGTTATACCAAATCACAGTTCATGTTCATAATCATATTAATAAATTCATCTTTGCACTACAGGCCAACGATATTCGTCAACAGTTCATCTTTGCACTACTGGCCAAAGATATTCAACAACAAGTCATCTTTGCACTACAGGCCAAAGATATTCCTCAGCAGTTCATATTTGCACTACAGGCCAAATATATTCATATGTCAAAGAAATATATAATCATTTCAGAATTTATATACACCATAATTATAACCATGTTAATCAATTCATCTTTACACTTAAGCTAAAGATATTCAATTATAAATTCAATGGTCATGATCATACCAGTTAACAATTCATCTTTGCACTACAGGCCAAAGACATTCCTCAGTCACGATCATACCAATAATTTACCCATCTTTACACTCAAGTGAAAGAGAAATTCAACATCAGGGTTATAAAAATGTTATATATGATAATAAAAACAATATGATCAACATCTGTATTTATTTTCGAGAGCAACAATCATAAATCAACGATAATTTGGTCAGAAAAAGAAACCAATTTTTATCGTGAATAGTACCCGTGAATAGTAACTCGTGAATAGTAACTCGTGAATAGTAACTCATGAATAGTAACTCGTGAATAGTAACTCATAAATAGTAACTCATGAATAGTACTCCGTATTCGTACATAGTATCGTATACGTAAATAATGTCATTTACGTAAATAGTGCCATATACATGAATAGTGTCGTATACGTGAATAGTATCGTATACGTGAATAGTAACCCCGACTCAAAAAGGTAGAAATTCCATAATAAAATTCATACTAATATTTCAGTATAATGATATTGAAAGAATAACATCATTATGAAGAATATAACATCCCTTAATATCCCTTACTATCCCTTACTATCCCTTATAATCCCTTACTATCCCTTACCTCAAAAGAGCAGTATTTCTGACCGGAATGTAAAGCCGAAGGAACCTTGCACTGAATAGCAACTCTCAAAGTATCTAAAAACTCACAAAATATGCTTCATAATATAGAGAGAGAAAGAGAGAAAACTTATGTTTCTGGTGTGATTTTCAATTCTAACCTAGCCCTCTATTTATAGGAAAATATTAGCACGCCGAAGCAGACTTAACCTGCAACCTGATGGCTTTACCTGCTACTATTCCCACCCACCACATTTGAATAAAAAATCTCAGCACATTTCTTCACCAACCAAGAGTGGGGCCCACCAATTCTAGAATTTTCCACCAAAATGATTAACTCCGAAAATTCAACAATTTCTGAACCAGTCATCTCGTAAAATTCATAACAAATCATACGTTCATTTTTAACGGTTCAAAATTTGTGGACATATACTCAACTTATATATATATAACATATCCAAATATTACCACGATCCAACGGTCGAATTAAAAATTATAACCCTCGCAAAATATCTCAAAAACCCTAATTTGATTTTCAATACCTCCGTTCCGACAAAAATATAGATAAAACACCTCAACGTTAACTCCTTCATTTATAACCACATAAATAAATCCATCATTTATATACACATTAAATAAATATTTCATTATCATAAAAATCAATAATTAATTATTCACAAATAATATTACAGAATCACAATAATGACAACTAGGCCGTTCCCAGGAAAGAGGCGGCTTTTCAATAAGGATTTCTCTTTATTGGCGCGCAATTAGATAACTAAACCTCTCCTTAGACAGAACTTTCTAGACATTGCTAATAATGCTATTTAATAATATTATTCAAATAATATGAATTATTGATCTGATAATGGAAATGATGTGCAGCAATAATTATTGAAACAACAATAATATAAAATATCAACGCAGCAATTATTAAATCAATAAAATAAAATATTGAACAGTAATTACTATGACAATTATTCAGTAGTGTCTTCTTACGTAAGAATCAATAATTTCAAAAATACTGTGCAATACCGTGTGCTACTGTGCAACTACGCGTATTACTGTATTTTAACCACCAGTTATTCTAACATTGTTAACGGTAACAACTACGCCGTTATTTATAAAACTTAAATTTGTCGTTATCTTCATCCAATCGTTTTCCGTTATGGGGCCCACAAATAGCTGCGCCGTCGTACGAATATTCCCCGACAGAAAGAATATTCTACGACCACATGAATATTCACCGACAATAATGAATATTTTATAACCACTTGCGTATTTTTGAAAAAAAATCATATATCACTCTTAACTTTAACTTTTTATCAATTTAACCATTTACTGAATTGTAATTATAAGAAAAATTGAATACTTTTATTTCATAAAATTCGGGATCTTACAATGGAGGCATCAAAAGTAGTCCCAGACAAGACAAAACCGGTAGTTCAAGGGAGAGCGTTTGTCGTAATCTCCCAAAAAGCGAGGAATCCGAACGAGGTGATCAGGGGTAAGCTAATCATAAACTCTAGCGAAGTCTATACCTTATTTGATACTGGTTCTACCCATTCTTTTATTTCTACTACTTGCGCTCAACGTTTAAATTTGACTCCAGAGAAATTAAACTTTGACTTATCTGTTGAAACTCCGTTGGGGGAAACCTTTATTACATCCACGGTTTATAAATCTTATTTGATTTAAATAGGCACCCTCACATTGCATGTCGATCTTATCTCCTTAAAAATACTTGCATTCGATGTGATTTTAGGGATTGATTGGTTAACCACTCATCATGCTAAAATTGACTGTTTTCGTAAGGTTGTTGGCTTTCATATTTCTAACTAACCTATTATGCGAATTCAAGCAACTAAACCATTAAAGTTAATCACTGTCATCTCAAGTCACAAAGCCGTTCGTTTATTGAAAAATAGATGTCAAGCCTTCTTAGCCCATGTCACGGATTTAAATAAAAATACGTCAGAGTTAAATGATATTTCTATTGTTAACAAATTTCCTGACGTATTCCCTGAAGAACTTTCTGGTCTACCCCCGGAGCATGAAATCGAGTTTTTTATTGACCTTGAACCTGGTACAAAATCCATTTCCAAAGCCCCATATTGAATGGCTCCTATTGAACTTCAGGAGTTAAAAATCTAACTACAGGAATTGTTAGACATCGGTTTCATTCGTCCTAGTACGTCTCTATGGGGTGCTCCTGTTCTGTTCGCGAAGAAGAAAGATGGAAGTATGCGACTTTGTATTGATTATCGGGAGTTAAATCATGTCACCATCAAGAATAGGTATCTGTTACCTCGCATTGATGACCTGTTCGACCAGTTGCAAGGAGCACAATTCTTTTCAAAGATCGATCTTCGTTCGGGATATCATCAGCTGAAGATTAAAACTGAGGATATTCCGAAGACTGCCTTCAGAACTCGGTACGGACATTATGAATTTTTAGTCATATCTTTTGGATTGACTAATGCTCTTGCTGCTTTCATGGATATGATGAATCGAGTATTCAAGGAATATTTGGATCACTTTGTGGTCGTCTTTATTGATGACATCCTCATTTACTCCAAAACCCGTGAAGACCATGAGCAACACCTGAGGCTGATACTCCAAAAGCTACGTGAAAATAAGCTATATGCCAAGTTGAAGAAATGCGAGTTCTGGCTTGAGGAAGTTGCATTCCTTGGGCACGTGGTGTCAAAATATGGAGTATTTATTGACCCAGCAAAGATTGAAGTAATACAAAGCTGGGAGCAACCTAAATCAGTGACCGAAATACGTAGCTTTCTCGGCTTAGCTGGTTATTATCGAAGATTCGTAGAAGGGTTTTCTCGAATCACTACTCCATTAACTCAGCTGACTTGGAAAGATACAAAATTCGGTTAGACCGAGGAATGTGAGAAGAGTTTTCAAGAACTCAAGAGAAGAAACATTTCGGCACCTGTTCTGGCAATGCCATCTGAATCCGAAGGATTTGTCATCTACAGTGATGCTTCAGGCAAGGGTTTAGGATGTGTTCTCATGCAATATGGGAAAGTCATAGCATATGCCTCACGACAACTTAAATAATATGAGAGGAATTATCCTACTCATGATCTAGAGTTGGTAGCTGTCGTTTTTACACTTAAAATTTGAAGGCATTACCTGTATGGGGAGAAGGTGGAGATCTTTACGGATCATAAAAGCCTCAAATATTTCTTCACCCAAAAGGAACTCAATATGCGGCAACGACGTTGGCTTGAACTGCTGAAAGATTATGATCATACCATTCAATACTATCTTGGAAAAGCGAACGTGGTAGCTGATGCATTGAGTAGAAGATCATATGCGGGTACGAGTGCGATATTGTCAACGCAAAGGCCCATTTTGTATGACTTGCAAAGGATGGAGATAGAAATAAAGACTCTAGGGACCCACATGATGATGACAAATATACGAGTAGAACCGACTTTAATCGATAAAGTTAAAGCTGCTCAAGCTACAGACCTGGAGCTGATGCGCATGCAGAAAAAAGTGCAAGAAGGTGCTATTCCGGAAGCAAGAATCGATGAAGAAGGAATACTTAGAGTCAACTCCAGACTTTGTGTTCCTAACGACTCTGATTTGAAGTATAAGATCATGATGGAGGCGCACAACACACCATTTGCAATCCATCCCGGGAGTACCAAAATGTATTGTGATCTTCGACATACATTTTGGTGGAGCAATATGAAGAGAGAGATAGCGGAGTTCATCTCAAGGTGTCTAACTTGTCAACGAGTCAAGGCGGAGCATCAAGTACCAAAAGGTCCATTGCAACCACTTGAAATTCTAGAATGGAAGTGGGAACACATTACCATGGGTTTCGTTACTGGTCTTCCCAAGGTTTCTCAAGGCATTTATGCGATTTGGGTCATTGTTGATAGATTGACCAAGTCTGCTCATTTCTTACCTATACGAGAAACTTATACACTTGAATGTCTTGCTCGTATTTACATAAATGAGATTGTAAGACTGCATGATATGCCAGTATCCATAGTTTCTGATCGAGACCCAAGATTCACTTCACGATTTTGGGTAAGTTTGTAAAAAGCTATGGGCACGGATATACGATTTAGTTCGGCATATCATCCTCAAACGGACGGACAATCAGAGAGGACTATTCAGACTCTTGAGGATCTATTAAGACTTTGTGTCCTTGACTTCAAAGAAAGTTGGGACAAGTTCTTGCCATTAGTGGAATTCTCCTACAACAATAGTTATCAAGCTAGTATCGGCATGGCTCCATTTGAAGCGTTGTATGGAAGAAAGTGTCGTTCTCCAGTATGCTGGGATGAGGTGGGTGAAGCAACGTTGTTGGGACCGAAATTAGTATGTATGACTACGGAGAAGATTCAAATGATCCGCCAACGTATAAAAATCTCACAAGATCGACAAAAGAGTTATGTTGATCTTTATCGAACGGACGTGGAATTCAATATTGGAGAAGATGTGTTGTTACGTGTTGCTCCATGGAAAGGAGTAACAAGATTTGGAAAGAGAGGAAAGCTTAATTCTCGATTCATTGACCCATTTAAAATCCTTGACCGAGTAGGAACTGTAGCCTATAGACTCACTTTACCGCCAAGTATGTCTCGTGTTCATAACATTTTTCACATATCCATGTTACGTAAATATGTGGAGGACCCGAACCACATTATTGAGTTAGAATCGGACGAAATAGCGGAAGATTTAACGTATGAAGAGGTTCCTGTTAAAATCTTGGATAAGAAGGAACATATTCTACGCTCCAAAGTTATACCTCAAGTCAAAGTTTTGTGGAAAAACCACGATGTTGAGGAAATGACTTGGGAGTTAGAATCTGAAATAAAATCAAGGTATCCTCACCTCTTCGTCATACCATGTATGTACCCTAATTTCGAGGATGAAATTTCATAAGAAGGGGAGGTTGTAAGACCCCAACTTTTATGAATAAAGATTAATTTTCTCTAAATATCATTTTTGAATATTATGGTGTGGAGTTTATATAATGTTATAGTTGTGGGTAATATTTATAAATTTTGTAAAGTAAGCAAGTTGTTATAAAATATTCGTTTGGTCGGGGAATATTCTTTTTATCGGAGAATATTCGTACGACGACGCAATCATTGGTGGACCCCACAATAAAATTATTGTCGGAGTTAGAAAATGACAAAAAATATTTTTATGAAAATAACGACGGAAGTGTTACCGTTAACAATATTGGAATACCTGGTGGTTAAAATACAGTAACACGCGTTGTTGCACAGTAGCACACGGTATTGCACAGTATTTTTGGATTATTGATTCTTACGTAAGAATGCACTACTCAATAATTGTTACAGTAATTACTGTTTAATATTTTATTTTATTAATTCAATAATTGCTACGTTGATATTTTTGATTCAATAATTGTCATTACACAGTATTTCAAATTATCAAATCAATAATTCATTTAAATATATTATTATAATATTATATTATAGTAGTATGATGTGATTATATGATAGTATGTTTTTAATAATTTGAATGGTAACATTATTATAGTAAATTCATGGTATAAAAGTAAAATGAGGTGGAAGAGAACAAATTGAATTTGAATTCTGATGATGTAAGCGATGATGTCATCGAAATGATGAGGTAAGCAATGATGTCATCGGAAGGATGATGTAAGCAATGATGTCATATGATCGATGATGTAAGCAATGATGTCATATGATCGATGATGTCATAAATTATGATAAAAAGACTATTTTACCCTTACTCTACTAAGCTTATAAATAGAAGCTCATTCCTTCATTATTTTTCACGAATTCACTAAAGCTATAGAGCGAGAAAGAATAGAGAGAATAAGAGAGAAAGAAGAAGAATCTTCTGTTACTACATTATTGCGGTATCCAATTTCCTACTAAGGTAAGGGGTATTATTTCTTTTGTATCTATGAAGAGAACTTTTGTAATTTCATTCTTTATTATTCTATTGGAATAACCTGTATACGCGGACTGCCATATACTTGGTGAAATTCTTCTGTTATTCCATTCTTTATTATTATGTTGGAATAACCTGTCTATGCGAAGTACTGCATACATGGTAAAATTCTTCTATTATTTCATTATTTATCATTCTGTTGGAACAGCCGGTATGTGCTTTACGCATGACCTGGTTCCATTATTTATCATTCTGTTAGAACATCATGTCTGTGCTTTACGCATGACCTGGTTCCATTATTTATTATTATGTTAGAATATCATGTCTGTGCGTTACGCATGACCTAGTTCCATTATTTATTATTCTGTTGGAATAACCTATCTGTGCGGTCTATCGTGTGAGACCCCGAATTTTATGAAATGAAATTATTCAATTTTCTTATAATTATTTTATTTAGTAAATGATTAAATTGATAAAAGGTTAAAAGTTAAGGATGATATGTGAAATTTTTTCAAAGTAGACAAGTTGTCATAAAATACCCGGTTACTATTCACTCTAGTATTATTCACTCGGGTATTTAGGATATTTTTCGTGTCGGAGTACTATTCACGAGTTACTATTCACGAAATACTATTCACCCGAAAAATATATTTATTTTCGGTCGAAATCATTTTTGGGTATAATATTATTCCATGAGGAGATGTGCTAATTTTTCAGACCGTTGGTTGAAATTACAATAGTAAATCAATATGGATCGCTGGTTTAAAGTTTTAATAGTAAAATCTTTTTATATAAAACAGAATACTTTTATAAAGTTATTTATTTTATTAGACTATAAATAGAATATATTATATTCTATTATGCATAGTATTTTGCATAGTAAAATCTTTTTATATAAAACAGAATACTTTTATAAAGTTATTTGTTTTATTAGACTATAAATATAATATATTATATTCTATTATGCATAGTATTTTGCATAGTAAAATCTTTTTATATAAACATAATACTTTTATAAAGTTATTTGTTTTATTAGATTATAAATAGAATATATTATATTTTATTATGCATAGTGTTGCATAGTCCATGCATAGTTTTTTGCATAATAAATTTTTTTATATAAAACAGAATACTTTTATAAAGTTATTCGTTTTATTAGATTATAAATAGAATATATTATATTTTATTTAAAAGATTTTGTTTTATTAGAATATTTTATTAATACTGCCTAGTAAACCAATATGGACCGTCCGTTTAAAAGCAAATTAATCTGGACCGTTCATGAATTAGTTACTATTCAGTCCATTCTCCTATAAATAGAAGCTCATTCCTTCATTATTTCTTACGAATTCACTGAAATTCTAGATAGAGAAACTATAGAGATAAAGAAGAAAAGTATTCTGCTACTACACTATTCCAGTATCCAGTTTTCTTCTAAGGTAAGGGATATTATTATTATAGTAAGGGGTATTATTTCTTTCGTATTCATGAAGAGAACTTCTATTATTTCATTCTTTATTATTCTGTTAGAATAACCTGTATACGCGGACTACCCTATATGCGTTTACGCATGACCTGGTTCCGTTATTTATTATTCTGTTAGAATATCATGTCTGTACGTTTACGCATGACCTGGTTTCGTTATTTATTATTCTGTTGGAATATCTTGTCTGTGCGTTTACGCATGACCTAGTTCCATTATTTATTATTCTGTTGGAATAACCAGTCTGCGCGGTCTATCGCATGCCTGGTGATTTCTTTTGTTATTCCATTCTTTATTATACTCAGTTGGTTAAAGTTTTGGCTTTTATACTCCATGAAATTAGTGGAATATCCTTGATATTTGCGCTTCATCCGGTATCTTTTCATGGAAATATTCTTCTGAGCATTCTTGAATTTTACTCCACAAAGAAGTATCATGTTGACAATTTGGACGTTATTGGTTCCTCGATAAATTAATTTGTAAATCTTTAAAATTAATTCTTGAACTTGTTTTATTGAATTGTCATCATCCTCATGCTTATATTACGTTGAAAGTCATCTGTGGCCTGTAGTGCATAGATGGACTTGCTATGATTATGACCAGGGATTATTCGGTATAATCATGACCATAATATTACAAATGATGTGAAAAAAGTCCTCATTAGCCCGTAGTGCATTGATGGACAGTTGTTTGGTATGATTATGACTATGGATTCTCTTCGGCCAAGGGTGCAAAGATGAATTGTTTTATGGCATGATTAGGACCGTTGATGAAAACATGATTATCTTTGGCCCGTAGTGCATGGATAATTCGTGGTCGTGATACTAAAGAATATCCTTGGCCTGTAGTGCATGGATGATTCGATGATGTGAATTAATTATTGAGCTGAGTCTCAGCAATGAAATATTAATTCATGGATGTGATAATAATGAATATCCTTGGCCCGTAGTGCATGAATAATTCATGGATGTGATATTAACGAATATCCTTGGCCGTAGTGCAGGGGTGATTCGATGATGTGGATTATTTATTAAGATGAGTCTCAGCGATAAAATTGATAATAAACTTTTAATTCGTAAAAGATAGTAGATATCATGCTCTACTTGACTCTTCTAAAATACAGTTGTATGTCTTTGGCCTATAGTGTAAAGATGAATTGTTAATGAATATCTTTGGCCGTAGTGCAAAGATGAATTTATTAGTATGATTATGAGCAGAAATTGTGATTTGGTATAATCATGATCTTTGATGTTTCAGGTGAAGATAGGTGATAAAAATTATCTTCGTCCTGGGTGTGAAGAGGAATTTAGAATCACAATTATGATTATGAGTTATTCATATGATTGTGGATAGGAATTGTTGAATGATGTTACATGGATAAAATATTATTGGTGGACTTTTAACATGGAGAAGATAATAGATCTGATGGTCTATTTGACTCTTCTAATGGATTGCTCGTTCCGCTGCAACTATGGTTAAAATTTTTTATCATCTACCATATGTTCTAAATCTCTGATTTATTATTGACGAAGGTTATTAATAATTTAATTATCTTTAGTCATGATATTCTTTACTGGGATATTTGTGCTCATCCTTTACTTCACAATTCCTTTCAGGTAATAAGAGTGTAGCTGGGTCGAGCAGGGATAACAGGGAAATAGTGTGATGGTCCGAGACTGTCAAAGTTTCTCAATACATTATAAAACGGCATGACATGCAACAGATAATTATATTAAGGACCTAAGATGTGTGTGTCGTATTTTATACGTCACTTAATAATTGATTTTGGCGAACAACAATAGGGTGATGAGAACCCGACTTTGAAAGCGTCAAAAGTGCACCTCATTATAATGAATATGATAGTAATCTTCTCGTTCTTCTTTGGGGTCTTAAAATATTTGCTGCTGTATTTTATATGGCATTGTAATAATTTGAGTTTGGATAATGTCTACGAGACAATATTGTATTAAAACTCACAGCTTATCTGTTGTCGTACTCTGCACGATAGTTCAACAGTTGTATATATAAAGTTTGTATTTAATTTTTATAGTGTAATATATGGCGACTCAGATTGGGTCGTGTGGACCTATTTTGGGGGCGTCACATATCGCATGCTTGGTGATTTCTTTTGTTATTCCATTCTTTATTATACTCGGTTGGTTAAAGTTTTGATTTCTATACTCCATGAAATTAGTGGAATATCCTTGATATTTGCTCTTCATCCAGTATCTTTTCATGGAAATATTCTTCTGAGCATTCTTGAATTTTACTCTATAAAGAAGTATAATGTTGACAATTTGGACGTTATTGGTTCCTAGATAAATTAATTCTTGAACTTGTTTTATTGAATTCTTATATCATTGTCATCATCCTCATGCTTATATTGTGATGAAAGTCATCTTTGGCTTACGTGCATAGATGGACTTGGTATGATTATGACTAGGAATTATTCGGTATAATCATGACCGTAACGTAATGAATGATGTGGTAAAAATCCTCATTAGCCCGTAGTGCATTGATGGACCGTTGTTGAGATGAACATGACCAACTGGTGATAATAATGAATATCCTTGGCTCGTAGTGCATGGATAATTCAGTGATATGGTTTATTTATTAAGCTGAGTCTCAGCGATAAAATTGATGATAACTATTAAATCATAGAAGATAGTAGATATCATGCTCTACTTGACTCTTCTAATGGATTATTTATTTCACTGCAGTTACACTTGCTGTCTATTATATTCTATTAGTTTAACACTGTTGAAGGCTAATGATAATTTATTTGCATTATCTTAGTCATAATATTTCTTACTGGGCTACTTGAGCTCACCCCTTTTCTTTCATTGTTCTCTTCAAAAAATGAGAATATAGCTGGGACTAGTCGGGGAATGGAGTGACGGTCCAGATGGATGTCTTAATAGTCCTCACTATTCTATAAAATAGTGTGATAATAATTGTAATAAGATTGAATTTGAGTGTGGATATTGTCTAGAAGGCAGTATTCGTTTTTAAACTCTCAGCATATGTTTTGTCGTATTTACATGACAATTGTATTAATTAAGTTGTATTTAAATTTTGTACCATGTATTTGACGACTCAGAATGGGTGATGTATACCTATTTTAGGGGAGTCGCACATTTCTTCCTTCATTCTCACCAATTCACTAAAGTTATAGAGAGAAACTATAGAGAGAATAAGAGATAAAGAAGAAGAGTATTCGAGAATCAAGCACACACCACCAACACAAAGTTTTGCTACTACACTAGTGTCGTATATAGTCTTTTATTAAGGTAAAGGATGTTATTTTATTCATACTCACAAGGGTTGTCATTTCATTCCTTATTAATATGTGGGAATAACCTGTTTACGCAGATTACTGCATGCCTAGTGAATAACCCTTCGTATTCATTCTTTATTAATCCGTGAGAATAACCTGTCTACGCGGATTACCGCATTCCTGGTGAATAACCTTTCGTATTCATTCTTTATTAAGTTGTGAAAATAATCTGTTTACGCGGATTACCGCATGACAGGTGAAAATTCATTTGCAGTTTCGTATATTCTTTTATACTTGTATGAGATATCATTTCTTTTGTACTCGTGAAGGGATATCGTTTTCTTTCATATTTTTTTTCATTTATGGTAAAAATTTATTGTTTGTTTCCATAACCTTATTGTTAAAGGGGTAAATATTTTTGAGGCCACTCTACTTTAGGTCGACTTACAAATGGGTCACTGAATTTTTTTTCTTACAGTCAAGTCACTGAACTTTAGTTTACTAACAAAACGTTTGCAATTCCGTTAAGTCTGTTGGCTTTTAACGGAATTTGACACATAAGTAGCTAAGTTAAAAAAAAAAGTTTATGTGTCAATAATTATCCCACGTGGCCTTGATTATGTAGATCTATAAGGGAAGATTTATACCAAATAAATTTTTATTTAATTCTTTACAAATAATAATATAAATTAGAAAAGTTTGTCAAAAAATAAGAAAATAAATAAAATATATATTTAAATATTTTTGTAATTAATATTAAATAAATTTTTGTTTAATTATTTACAAATATAATAATATAAATTAGAAAAGTTAGCCAAAAAATAAGAAAATAAATAAAATATATATTTAATTATTTTGTAATTAATATCAAATAAATTTTTATTTAATTCTTTACAAATACAATAATATAAATTAGAAATAGTATATTTAATAATAAAATAGTCTCACTTTACAGACTCTTGAAGAACAAATCCAAAGCCTTTAGGAAAAACACGACCATAAAGGAAAGTCAGGAGCTTTTATTAGGCCGATATGAAATCAAAAAACTACTCGACCATGGCACCTTCGCCAAAGTCTACCTAGCTCGGAACATCAAAACCAACAAAAACGTAGCAATCAAAATTATTGACAAAGAACAGATCCTCCAAGGCGACCTAATTGCACACATCAAGCGCGAGATCTCAATCCTCCGACGAGTTTTACACCCGGACATTGTACATCTGATCAAGGTTATGGCCACCAAATCTAAGATATTCTTCGTAATGGAATATGTCAAAGGGGGCGAGCTCTTCAATAAAGTAGCCAAAGGGAGATTAAAAGAAGAAATCGCCAGAAAATACTTCCAACGGCTAATTTCAGCTGTAGGATTTTGTCACGCGCGAGGTGTTTTTCATAGGGACCTTAAACCCGAAAACATCTTACTTGATGAAGATGAGGACCCTAAGGTTTCAGATTTTGGGCTCAGTGCCATTTCTGAGCAAATTCGTGGGGATGGATTGTTTCATACTTTTTGTGGGACGCCGACTTATGTTGCGCCGGAGGTTTTGCGACAAAAAAGGTATGATGGACCTTATCAATATATTTTATTAATTAAAAATATATTATTTCTAATTTATATTATTATATTTGTAAAGAATTAAATAAAAATTCATTTGATATTAATTACAAAATAATTAAATATATATCATTTATTTTCTTATTTTTTGGATTACTTTTCTAATTTATATCATTATATTTGTAAATAATTAAACAAAAATTCATTTGATATTAATTACAAAAATATTTAAATAAATATTTTATTTATTTTCTTATTTTTTTTGACAAACTTTTCTAATTTATATTATTATTTGTAAAGAATTAAATAAAAATTCATTTTGTAAAAAAATTTCCTTTTAGATCCACATAATCAAGGCCACGTGGGATAATTATTAACACAGGCTTTTTTTTTCAACTCAGCTGCTTATGTGTCAAATTGTGTTAAAAGTCAACAGACTTAACGGAATTGCAAACGTTTTGTTAGTAAACATAAGTTCAGTGAGTTGATTGTAAGAAAAAAAAAAAGTTCAGTGACACATTTGTAAGTCGACCTAAAGTAGAGTGACTTAAAAAGTATTTATCCCTATTGTTAAATGGTGAAAATACCTGAAATTAATAGAATATCTTTAATAATTTGCGCTTAACCTAATATCAGTTCATTGGAATATTGGTCTGAACTTTCTTATTAAATTTTAATATTTTCACTCGGAGTACTATTCACGACAAAATTGGTTTATTTTCTGTCCAAATTATTTTTAAAACATGAATATTAGTTTTGAATTTTACTCCACAATTGGTGATCATGTTGACAATTTAGACATTCTTGAATTCTGGATAAATTAAATTATAAATCTCTAATATTTATCCTTGATCTCACTTGATTGATTCTTTATATTGTCATCATCCTCATGCTTATATTGTGTTGAAAGTCATATTTGGTCTGTAGTGCAAAGATAGACTGTTGATTGGTATGATTATGACCAGTAATTGTGTATTAGTATAATTATGGCCTTTAATGTTACAGATAAAGGTTTGTGCTGAAAGTACTCTTTGGCCCGTAGTGCATAGATGGACAGATGTTTGACATGATCCTGACCATTGGTGATACAAACGATTATCTTTGGCCCGTAGTGTATAGATAATTCGTTGATTGTAAATAATTATTAATTGGTATTACAAGGGTAAAATATTGATGATGAGCTTTTAAATCATAGAAGATAGTAGACATCATGTTGTACTTAACTCTTCCAATGGATTACTATTTTCGTTGTAGTTGTTGATCTAAAATTTGTTATCTATTGTATTCTATAAGATTTTTCTCTGTTGAGGACTAAGGATAATTTGTTTTACATTATCTTAGTCATAATATTCTTTACTAGGCTAGTTGAGCTTACCATTTTCCTTTTGGTTTCATTGTTCTTTTCAGGAGGCGAGAATGTAGTTGGGACTAGTCGGGGAGTGGAGTAATGGTCCAAGATGGTTATTATAGTAGTACTCACTATTGTAATGAGGACTTTATTTGAGTTTGAATATTGTCTATGAGACAATATTTATATTAAAACTCACAGTTTATGTTATGTCGTATTTTATACGACAGTTAATAGTTGTTTATAGGAAGTTTGTATTTGAATTCGAATTCTGTACCATGTATTTGATGACTCAGGATAGGTTGTGTAAACCTATTTTGGGGATGTCACAAAATTGGTCAAGATATATTATCTTAAACAATTTTTTTAATAAAAAAATATTATAATAAGTTTGGTAAAACGAAAAATAAAAAATATTTTAGACTTACCTTCTCTTGTTAGAGAATAAAAATAAAAAATTATTTATGTATATCATCATTTGTGTATTTATATATAAGAATAGAAGAATAGATGAGTTATCGAAGTAAGTGAGTTAACTCGCTTAATTAATTAAGAGTGGACTCAACAATTTTTTCAATTGATTTGATTTGATGATGTCATCATTTAATAAATTTTTCCAATTGATTTGATTTGATGATGTCATCATTTATGTGTATTTATATAATTGACTATATCTAAAAATTGAATATCTTAATAAAAGTATAATAATTAAATTATCTTACATAAAATTGGTCAAGATATATTATCTTCAACAATTTTTTTAATAAAAAATAGTATAATAAGTTTGGTAGAACAAAAAATAAAAAATATTTTAGACTTACCTTCTCTTGTTAGAGAATAAAAATAAAAAATTATTTATGTGTATCATCATTTATGTGTATTTATATATAAGAATAGAAGAATAGATGAGTTATCGAATTAAGTGAGTTAACTCACTTAATTAATTAAGAGTGGCTCAACAATTTTTCCAATTAATTTGATGATGTCATCATTTATGTGTATTTATATTGAAGTATTGATATGGGTCATGTTATTAATTTTAAGATTAAGAACTTAAAAATCAACATAAAAGAATAAAATGAAAATATTTTTATGAAATAAACAATAATATTCTCTGCATTCTAAAAAGAAAAAAGAAAAAAAACAGAAGAAAAAGGTTTCGTATATAAAAACAGAAGAAAAATGCCTCATTAAAAAATGAAATATAAAATCAACATATTTGTCCAAAATAAAAAAAATATAAAATGTCTTAATTGCACGGGCTCCAAAAACGACACCGTTTGCTATCTTTTGTCAATAAAGTGATGATATTGAACGACATTGTCCCACTTCCATCACCACCGAATCATACTAAAGTTTTGATTTGATTTAAGAGCTATGGGCCGGGGTGGACCCACCCCAATGATAATTATCTTATTATTGGAGAAAGAAGCATACGTGCATCGGTGACATGAAAACTTATGTCACTTCACAGTTCACCCTTAAAAGTATATTCCACTAAAAAATTAACAAAGATTAAAAATAAAAAATTAAATATTTTCTATATCACTATATTTTATGTCAACTTATAAATGAGTCACTGAACTTTTTTTTATAGTCAACTCACTGTACTCGACTTTTCTAACACAAAGTTAAAAAAACCGTTAAATACTTTGACTTTAACAGAAAAAGACAGTTAAGCTGCTGAGTTGTCTAAAAAAAAACTGATGTGGCGTCCTTGTATGACGTTACAGTGATTATGTAGATTTGGAGGAAAATTTTATGAAGAAAATGAAAAAAATTATTTTAAAGTATTATATAAATTTAAAAAGTGTGCCAAAAAATAAGAAAATAAAAAATATATATTTAATTATTTTTATAATTAATATCAAATAAAATTTTGGTTATAGTTAATCCATTTATAAAATAAAAAATCTAAAAATATGCTAATTAAAATTAAGGGGAATGTGAAATATATTTAGGGGGAAATGAAAGAAAATTATAATAAAATCAGATAATTTAGCAAAAAATACATGGTAGAAATTAAAAAATAAAAAGAGTTATTTAGTTATTTTTGTAATTAATAGAAAATGTTTTTTTATATAATTAATAACAAATATAATTGAGGAAATTATAAAATTAAAAATATTTTAAAATTAAAAATCTTTTCAAATTCGGATATTAAAATTATAATTGAGTCAATTTGGTGATATTTTTTTTTCTAACTAGGATAAATAAGTTTGTACTTTTACATGCAAATAATTTTTATTGTACTTTTATTTTTATCAAATAATTTTTATTTTAAAATTATACAAAATTTAAATTTTATAATTTAATTTAATCAAATTTAAAAAATAATCATCTTTTTAAGAGCAAGAAAAAAAAAATAAACTGCTCTCTCTCTCCTTCTCCTCTGTTCCCCTTCCCCCTTTTCCCTCCCTGTTTGACCCTTCCCTCGCCGTCATCTGTTCTCCTCTTCCCGTCCCTCCATCCCCCGTCCTTCTTTCCCGGCCACAATCTCCCCCTTCCTCGTCCTTCGTCCCTTCCCCGCCATACCTCTCTCTTCTTTGATTTCTTTCTTCAACAAATCCAAATCTAAGAAATAAAAATTAAAAATTGATTTAAAATACGCAGATTTTGTCAATTTTATGGATTAATTTTCTATTTGGGCGTAAAGTGACGGCTTGGACTTGTGGTGATTCATTAATGGCCTTGAACTGTGCATCTGGTTTGAGATGGTAAGCTTGGTAGTTTTTTGGGAGATTATTTTTTGATTTATGGTGGTTTGTTTCTATAGATCCGATTCTGGGGTTGGATGATTCAATGTTAAAATTTAATTTTTCGGCAGGTTCAGGTTCGGATGATTCGGATTCAACAACAGCTAGTTCTGTTAGTGAGAATTTGGGGATAAATGACAATGTGGCCAGTGGTTTGGAATAGGAAAGCCTGAGTGAAGAGAGAGCGTGTGGAGGAGGAGAAGGAGATAGAAAGCTGAAATTGGTAATGGAGAGAGAAAGGGTTGGTGGGTTAAAATGGTTACGAGGAAGTGTAGATGACAGAACAAGAGGAAGAGAGGGTCGCCATTTTTTAGGATTTCTCGGTGCTCCTTTTTTCTGTGTAGATGATATTTTGAATGTGATTATTTTTGCAAGTAAAAAATATCATTTAATTTTCTTATTTTATTAAAATTTATATTATATATTTAAACATTTGTTTTATTTCACTTTTTAACATTAAATTTTCATGTATGAAGAACCATGTCATCAATAGATACCACATTCAAAATATTAATTTGTATTAATATTTTGTTTTATTTTTTGCTATATTGAGTGAAATCTAATTATATTTCACATTCCCCTTAATTTTAATTAGCATATTTTTGAATTTTGTATTTTATAAATGTCTTAATTATAAATAAAATTTTATTCGATATTAATTACAAAAATAATTAAATATATATATTTTTTATTTTCTTATTTATTTGAACTTAGAACCTCTAGTTTGAAATTTTAGCCCAATGACCACTCGAGCTCTAAGGCATAGTTGTTTTCATTTTACAAGGATTAATATTTATAACTAAACAATTATATCCCCAAATTAAAAGACAAAACAGATAGTAACAATAATTTAATTTCCGGTGTAAATTATGTAATATTTCATAGAGCTTTGGTGTTAATAATAATAATAACAATAACAATAATAACAATAATAACAATAATAATGACAATAATAATTATAATAATACTAATACTAATTATACTACTACTACTACTACTACTACTACTAATAATAATAATAATAATAATAATAATAACAACAACAACAACAATAATAAAACAATAATAATAATAATAATAATATTAATAATAATTATTATTATTATACTAATATTAATAATAATAATTATACTAATATTAATAATAATAATAATAATACTAATAATTATACTAATAATAATAATAATAATAATAATAAGAATGTCTTTGTTCAGAAATTGAAAAGGAGCAACAAAGTCTTTCGTATATGTGAATTTGGTACCACCCTGGATAAGGCTAGGGCTGAGCAAGTAATCAAATTGGAACCGAAACCGCACCAAAAATCGCACGAACCGCACCAATTAAAACCGCACCAACGGTTCCGGCGTATGTGGCGGTTTTAGGTGGGTTGAATAACTAAATTTATGTTTCCGGTTTGGTTACTAGCCAAAACCAAACCGTATAAAACCGAAACTGCACCATGTGTGTGTATGTATGTATTATCTCTAGTAAATTCTAAAGTTACTTTTCACTTGAACACGCTCAGAAAAAATTCTAGTCTTGCATTGTCATTTTTTCACCAATTGAAAGAAGATGTTAGAGGTTATAGACTCAAAAATTAAGCAATTGGGTTTTGAAATTTTGAATTTGTTTGGTGCGTTATTGGAGGGGCTTATAGTTGAGGGGCTCGAGCACTTGATGCATTGGTTAATGTCAATGCTATAATTGTAATAGTCTAATAGATTATTTTTAGTCCTCCCTGCAATATATTTTATTTTATCTGCAGTATATACTTTTAATTTTTGGGGAACTAGATAAACATTCTTGCTTGTTATCGAATAGTCTCCGTTGTTTTATATAGCGCATATTTTAATTTTAAAGCATGCTTGATATAATTCTCATTGTCGACTTTGTCACTAAGTTAATTGCTCGATGTAAGTTTTATGTTAAATTTTATTGAAGGCTTAAACTTTTTTGTTGTTTCAATTGGTTTTGGAACCGAAACCGCACCAATTAAAATCGCACCGCACACTTTAAAACCGAACCGCACCAATCACAAGCGGTTTCGGGTGCAGTTTTAAAATTTTCAAACCGCACCTAAGCGGTTTCGAGTGCGATTTGGACTTCAAACCGCACCAAACCGCACCATGCTCACCCCTAGATAGGGCAAATACCTTCAACAAGAGAATAAAATGTACAGATTAATTTCCTGATCGACCACACTGTCCGCATAGCTTAGTTACGGCTTGAATATATATATATATATATATATATATATATATATATATATATATATATATATATATATATATATATCAGAGGAGATCCTGTTCGGAATCTCGGACTGTACAGATATGTTTTGTTATATGCACCCAAAATACTAAATTATGCAAAAATTCAAGTTCCATAATTTATTTATTTTTTTAATTATTTTTTAAAAAAAAAGCAAAAAAAAAAAAATAAGGACCGAATTTTAAACCTGTCCGGGAGTCCGGACAGGATCCGGTTCCATATATATATATATATACACACCTTTTTTCTAAAAAAATATCTCTTTTATGTCATATTATTAATATTATTATTATTATTATTATTATTATTATTAATATTAGTATAATTATTATTATTATTATTCCGCATAGCTTAGTTACGGCTTGAATATATTTATATATATATATATATATATATATATATATATATATATATATATATACACACACACACACACACATACCTTTTTTCTAAAAAAAATTATCTCCTTTAAGTAATATTTTTAATAATAATATTAATATTAATAATAATAATATTATTATTATTAATATTAGCATAATTATTATTATTATTAATATTAGTATAATTATTATTGTTATTATTATTGTTATTATTATTATTGTTATTATTATTATTATTAACATCAAAGCTCTATGAAATATTACATAATTTACACCGAAAATTAAATTATTGTTACTATCTGTTTTGTCTTTTAATTTGGGGATATAATTGTTTAGTTATAAATATTAATCTTTGAAAAATAATAACAACTAGTCTTTGGAGCTCCGGTGGTCATTGGGTCAAAGTTTCAATTTAGAACTTCTAAGTTTAAACCTGGGGCTCAAAGTCCAAATTTTTTAATAAAAAGGGGTTCAATTTGCGTTGACCAAAAGAAAATGGTTCAATACCCAAAAATCCCTAAATTTCAGTGGTCAACTTTGCATTTTACCTCTTTTTAAATTTATATTATACTTTAAAATATTTTCTACATTTTCTTCATAAAAAATTTCCTTCAAATCCACATAATCACTGCCACATCACACAAGGATGCCATATCAGCTTTTTTTGGACAACTGAGTAGCTTGGCTGTCTTTTTCTGTTAAAGTCAGTATTTAACGATTTTTTTAACTTTTTTGTTAGAAAAGTCGAGTACAATGAGTTGACTGTAAGAAAAAAAAGTTCAGTAACCCGTTTGTAAGTTGACATAAAGTACAGTGACTTAGAAAGCATTTAACCCTGAAAATGAATTATAAAATAATATGAAAAACTGTATTTTAAAAAAATAAGTAATTGGGACTTATAATTATAATAATAAAAACAAAAAAAATTCATTTTGTTTATCCACTTTCTTTTGTTTGATTAGACTCTGGCTATGTTTATTTGTAAGTATTATAATCCCAAAATTATAATTCATGAGATTATAGTCCCAAGACTATTAATTCTAGGATTATAATCTCGGAATTATAATTATAATTACAAGACTATTAAGTCATTTTATAATCCCTAAACTAATACTTCTAAGTCTAAATTTAAAAATAAACAAGACGCTTGAAATTAATAGTCATATCCCAAGTAAAATTCTTGCAAACAAACATATCATTTGTGTTTAATAAAATTGAATGTTAAGATATGAAGAGTTGATACATCTAAATAATAAAGAACATCTATTTAAAATTGGGTAAAATGCAAAGTCGACCCCTGAACTTTAGGAGTTTTTGAGTATTGAGTCTTTTTCTGTTGGTCAACGCAAATTGAGCCCCTTTCTATTAAAAAATTTAAATTTTGAGCCCCATGCGCCACATGTGCGTTGGCTTGCCTACGTGGCGCCTATGTGGCACACGTGGCAGATATGACGTGGACATTTTTAATTTTATTTAACATATGGATAAGCTGACGTGGCACCTTTTTGAAATTTTTTCCAAAATTATGTAGATGCACAGATTCAAACACAAAATCTCTAATTTGGAAAATTGGCCCAATGACCAACTGAGCTACATGGGTCTTCTTGTTATTATTTTGCAAAGATTAATATTTATAACTGAACAATTAAATTCCCAAATTAAAAGACTATATATCCCAAGCAGTTCCATAACAAACCTTAAGGATATATTTACCGGAAAAAACATATTTTAATTAAATATATTACCTAAAATATTACATAATTTTCGGTAAATATTTTTTTAATAGTAATAATAATAACAACAATACTAATAATAATATATTTTAGGTAATATATTTAATAAAATAGTATTATTATTAAATATAATGTCACTACTACAACATTTTTAGCAAACTTTGAGGATATATTTACCGGGAAAAAATATTTTAATTAAATATATTACCTAAAATATATTTTTAATTTACCTAAAATATATTTTAATTAAAATATATTGATTATTACATTACTTTAATATTATATAATTTCCGGTAAAATATATTTAATATTGTACATATATTTCGGTAAAATATTAAATATTATATTTAATATTTTTGCGCCAATTTTGTTTTTTAAATATTACATAATTTTCGGTAAATATTTTTTTAATTTACCTAAAATATATTTTAATTAATCATTAATTAAAATATTAAATATATTTCCGGTAAAATATTAAATATTATATTTTATATTTTTGGTAAAAACCAATTGAAGCTTCTGGCCATTATTTGTTGGACAATTCGGGTGATATTATTATTATTAATTATTATTTATTATTATTATTATTGTTATTATTATTATTATTACTACTTTTATTGATATTGTTATTATTAGTACTATTATTATTATTATTTTATTTTATTTTTATTTTTATTATTATTGTTAATATTATTATTATTATTATTATTATTGTTAATATTATTATTATTATATTTATTATTGTTATTGTTATTAGTATTATTATTATTATTATTATTATTATGACTGTTATTATTAGTACTATTATTATTATTATTATTATTATTATTATTATTATTAGGGTAAAACTTTTTGTTTTTTCTTCTTTTTTCCCCAGTTGGAACTAAAAAAGGGGGGCGGGGAAAAATGATAATTAGCTTGAGATCTGTTGATGAATAATTAAAATTCTTTTCTGTTTTTTTTTTGAGTTCAAAGATTAATTCTTGTAAATCTATAACAACTAGTCTTGGTTGCTCAGTTGGTCGTTGCACCTAAGTTTCAAATTGGAGGTTCCTTGTTCAAATCTGTCCAACAACATAATTTTAAATCCCAATCAGGTTAGGGTATATGCGTAAAAGTTGTGACACCCCCAAAATAGGTCCATTCCATCCAACCCATTCTGAGTCGTTCGACAGAAAACAACTACAACTTTATTACAACAATTGTCCATGATACCTTACATAAAGGTACAGTCAAAAACTGTTTTAGAAATTAAAACCTTTGGGAAGTGCTCAAAGACTGTTTTAGAAATTAAAACCTTTGGGAAGTGCTCAAAGAAACCTTCGTACATGGGAGGCCATGCACAGAAAACAACTACAACTTTATTACAACAATTGTCCATGATACCTTACATAAAGGTACAGTCAAAAACTGTTTTAGAAATTAAAACCTTTGGGAAGTGCTCAAAGACTGTTTTAGAAATTAAAACCTTTGGGAAGTGCTCAAAGAAACCTTCGTACATGGGAGGCCATGCTTCTAGGTTATGATAGATATCATATGACCACATAATTATCCTTGGTTGACCCAATAGACCCCAAAAATATAATGAGAAGATTACTATCATATTCTTCCCAATAGTGAGTCTTCTCTTGACATAACATTATCTCCATCGTCTCTAATTGAGAATTATACTTTAACCAAACTCCAAGATCATATAGGTAGTGCTTGTAGATATACTCAGCAAGTGGATGTGTACAACCCTGTCTTATGATAACTCGAGGTTGTATGTCATTAGACATCTTGTATGATAGTGACAAAACACCATTCTAAAGTTGGGTTCGCCTCACCCTATTCGGTTAACCAAAATTAAATATCAAATGACGTATACAATACGACACACTTATCTAAAGTTCTCAATAAAATTATTTCCATACTATTTAGGGAGAACCTCAACAGCTATAGACCACCGTTCTATTCCCTGTTATCCCCGCTCGACCCGGCAACACTCTTATTACCTGAAAAGAATTGTGAAGCAAAAGGGTGAGCACAACTAACTCAGTAAAGTATATCATAACTAAAGATAATTAAATTATCAATAGCATTCGTCAGAAATAAATTAGAGATTTAGAACATATGGTAGATGATAAAATTTTTCAACCATAGTTGCAGCGGAACGAGCAATCCATTAGAAAAGTCAAATAGACTATAAAGTTTATTATCTTCTCCACGTTAAAAGTCCACCAACAATATTTTATCCCTGTAACATCAATCAACAGTTCCTTTCTACAATCATATGAATAATTCATAATCATAATTGTGATTCTAAATTCCTCTTCGCATCCAAGACGAAGATAATTTTTATCACCTGTCTTTACCTGAAACATCAAAGATCATGGTTATACCAAATCACAGTTCTTGTTCATAATCATACTAATAAATTCATCTTTGCACCACGGACCAAAGATATTCATTAACAGTTCATCTTTACACTACATGCCAAAGATATTCAACAACAAGTCATCTTTGCACTACATGCCAAAGATATTCAATAACGGGTCATCTTTACACTACGGACCAAAGATATTCATCAAAAATTGATCTTTGCACTACATGCCAAATATATTCATATCTCAAAGAAATATATAATCATTTCAGAATTTATATAAATCATAATTATAACCATACATGTTGATCAATTCATATTTGCACTTAAGCTAAAGACATTCAATTATAAATTCAATGGTCATGATCATACCAGTCAACAATTCAACTTTACACTACTGGCCAAAGAGAACCTATAGTCATGATCATACCAATAATCTACCCATCTTTACACTCTAGTGAAAGAGAATTTCAACATCAGGGTTATAAAAATGTTATATATGATAATAAAATCAATATAATCAATACATAGTTTTAATCTCCAGAGTAATATTCATAAATTAACTATAATTTGGTTAGAAAAATAAACCAATTTTATAGTGAATAATACCCGTGAATAGTAACTCATGAATAGTAATTCATGAATAGTAACCCGTCGTGAATAGTAACTCGTGAATAGTAACCCTGACATGAAAAAGTTCTAAATTTGATAAAAAGTTTCAACCAATATTTTGGCATAATGATATTGAAGAAATAATATCACTTACGAAGAAAATAACATCCCTTACCTCAGAAAGAATAGTACTTCTAACTGGAATACTGGATATAGTGCTGAAAGAACTTGTACCGTATAGCAATACTCAAAGTACTAAAATATTCACAAAAGTACGCTCAATATATCAAGAGAGAAATATAGAGAAAACTGCAGTTTCTGGTGTGATTTTTAATTCTAACCTAGGCACCCTATTTATAGGAAAATACTTAGAACACCAAAGCAGAAAATTTAATATAATATTAATATATTTAAATTTTTGTCAAGCCCACCTTTGAAGATCTGAATTCAGCACTTAGCATGTGCAAGTGAGGGCCACCAAAGTGCGAAAAACGTTTTTCTTAAATAAAACAATTAAAACTTCTAAAAATCAATTATTCTGGAATTTCAGAACTTCAATAATACATAATAAATAGCCCTTTTATCAGAAAATTTGAATCTCACGACTTTTTATAGGAAATTCAATTCTCTACAATTTTGCAGAAGAAAGTTTTTCCAAAATCCAAATAAAAATTGACCGAAATCCACATACGAACGATTTTACAAGCTATAATCAAATTTCAGTCAAGAAATGGGGTCCACCGACACACAAAATATGTGTTAATCATTTAATGTAACAAAAATACTCTTTTTCCTCATACACTCATATATTCCACACTCATTATAAAAATATCATCATTATTATATTATAATAATATAATAAAATATTATTTTATCAGAAAAGATAACATATCAATTTTTAACAATTGTCACTTTAAAATTTTTTCCATCTATATCCACATAAAATTAATATTTTCCTCATCATATAAATCAATAATTAATTATTCACAAATAATATTACAGAATCATAATATTGACAACCAGGCAGTTCCAAGGAAAGAGGGGACTTTCCAATAAGAATTTCTCCTTACTGGCGCGTAATTAGGTGACCAAACCTCTCCTTCGACAGAACTTTCTAGACATTGCCAATAATACTATCTAATAATATTATTCAAATAATATGAATTATTGATTTGATAATAGAAAATACTGTACAGTGACAATTATTAAAATAACATTAATATAAAATATCAACGCAGCAATTATTGAATCAAAAATAAAATATTGAACAGTAATTACTGTAACAATTATTGAGTAGTGCCTTCTTATGTAAGAATCAATAATTGGTGCAATACCGTGTGCTATTGTGCAACAACGCGTATTACTGTGTTTTAACCACCGGGTATTCCAACAGTATTAACGGTAACAACTACACCGTTATTTATAAATAACGTATACTTGTCGTTTTTTTCATCCAATCGCTTTCCGTTATGGGGCCCGAATAAGGCTACGCCGTCGTATGAATATTCTCCGACAGGAAGAATATTCCACGACCAAACGAATATTCTCCGACAATAATGAGTATTTTATAACCACTTGCTTATTTTAAAAAAATTTCATATATCACCCTTAACTTTAAACTTTTATCAATTTAACCATTTACTGAATAGTAATTATAAGAAAAAATTGAATACTTTTATTTCATAAAATTCGGGGTCTTACAATCTCCCCTCCTTATGAAATTTCGTCCTCGAAATTTACGTACCTGGTATTTCAAAGAGTTGAGAATACCTTGCTTTCATTTCAGATTCCATCTTTCCTGTCATCATGATTTCTCCATTGTTCATCTCCTGTATTTCAGATATTATTCTAGAATACAGCTTCAAAAATAAAGGTTAATTTAACAAATTAACATATCACATAATATCCCAATATTATGACTGATCAACAAATAAGCTTAGGTAGGACACACTAGCGAAGGATTTACTCGTCTCTCCCTTCCTAGTTCTATTCCCTGATCTCCGCCAGAGATCATATCCCTAAGCTCTGATACCAACTGTGACGCCTCCAAAATAGGTCCATTCCATCCAACCCATTCTGAGTCGCCAAATACATGGTACAAAAAATAACTACAACTTTATTACAACAATTGTCGTGCAAAATACAACAACACATATATTGTGAGTTTTGATACTAAAATATACCAACTGTGACTCTAGACACCAACTTGGATAGCACGTCAGCATGACACCTTACATAAAGGTACAGTCAAAAATTATTTTAGAAATTAAAACCTTTGGGAAGTGCTCAAGGAAACCTTCGTACATGGGAGGCCATGCTTCTAAGTTATGATAGATATCATATGGCCACAGAATTATCCTTGGTTGTTCCAATAGACCCAAAAAAAAACGAGAAGATTACTATCATATTCTTCCTAATGGTGAGTATTCTCTTGATATATCATTATCTCCATCGTCTCTAATTGAGAATTATACTTTAACCAAACTCCAAGATCATATAGGTAGTGCTTGTAGATATACTCAACAAGTGGATATGCACAACCCTGTCTTATGATAACTCGAGGTTGTATGTCATTAGACATCTTGTATGATAGTGACAAAACACCCTTCCAAAGTTGGGTTCGCCTCACCCTATTCGGTTCACCAAAATTAAATATCAAATGACGTATACAATACAACACACTTATCTAAAGTTCTCAATAAAATTATTTTCATACTATTTAGGGGGAACCTCAACAGCTATAGACCACCGTTTTATTCCCCTGTTATCCCCGCTCGACCCGGCAACACTCTTATTACCTGAAAGGAATTGTGAAGTAAAAGGGTGAGCACAACTAACTCAGTAAGAATATCATAACTAAAGATAATTAAATTATCAATAGCCTTCGTTAGAAATAAATCAGAGATTTAGAACATATGGTAGATGATAAAATTTTTCAACCATAGTTGCAGCGGAACGAGCAATCCATTAGAAGAGTCAAATAGACTATAAAGTTTATTATCTTCTCCACGTTAAAAGTCCACCAACAATGTTTTATCCCTGTAACATCAATCAACAGTTCCTTTCTACAATCATATGAATAATTCATAATCATAATTGTGATTCTAAATTCCACTTCACATCCAAGACGAAGATAATTTTTATCACATGTCTTTACCTGAAACATCAAAGATCATGGTTATACCAAATCACAGTTCCTGTTCATAATCATACTAATAAATTCATCTTTGCACCACGGGCCAAAGATATTCATCAACAGTTCATCTTTGCACTACATGTTAAAGATATTCAACAACAAGTCATCTTTGCACTACATGTCAAAGATATTCAATAACGGGTCATCTTTACACTACGGACCAAAGATATTCATAAAAAATTGATCTTTGCACTACATGCCAAAGATATTCATATCTCAAAGAAATACATAATCATTTAAGAATTTATATAAGCCATAATTATAACCATACATGTTGATCAATTCACCTTTGCACTTAAGCTAAAGATATTCAATTATAAATTCAATGGCCATGATCATACCAGTCAACAATTCAACTTTGCACTACTGGCCAAAGAGAACCTATAGTCATGATCATACCAATAATCTACCTATCTTTACACTCCAGTGAAAGAGAATTTCAACATCAGGGTTATAAAAATGTTATATATGATAATAAAATCAATATAATCAATACATAATTTTAATCTCCAGAGTAATATTCATAAATCAACTATAACTTGGTTAGAAAAAAAAACTAATTTTGTAGTGAATAGTACCCGTGAATAGTAACTCGTGAATAGTAACTCATGAATAGTAACTCATGAATAGTAACCCGTCGTGAATAGTAACTCGTGAATAGTAACTCCGACATAAAAAAGTTTTAAATTTGATAAAAAGTTCCAACCAATATTTTGGCATAATGATATTGAAGAAATAATATCACTTACGAAAAAAATAACATCCCTTGCCTCAGAAAGAATAATACTTCTGACTGGAATACTGAATATAGTGCTGAAAGAACTTGCACCGTATAGCAATACTCAAAGTACTAAAATACTCACAAAAGTACGCTCAATATATCGAGAGAGAAATAGAGAGAAAACTTCAGTTTCTGGTGTGATTTTCAATTCTAACCTAAACACCCTATTTATAGGAAAATGCTTAGAACACCAAAGCAGAAAATTTAATATAATATTAATATATTTAAATTTTTGTCAAGCCCACCTTTGAAGATCTGAATTCAGCCATTAACATGTGCAAGTGAGGGCCACCAAAGTGCAAAAAACGTTTTTCTTAAATAAAACAATTAAAACTTCCAAAAATCAATTATTCCGGAATTTCGGAACTTCAATAATTCATAATAAATAGCCCTTTTATCAGAAATTTGAATCTCGCAATTTTTTATAAAAAATTCAATTCTCTACAACTTTGCAGAAGAAAGTTTTTTCAAATTCCAAACAGAAATTGACCGAAATCCACATACGGACGATTTTACAAGTTATAATCAAATTTCAGTCAAGAAATGGGGTCCACCGACACATAAAATATTTGTTAATCATTTAATGCAACAAAAATATTCTTTCTCCTCATACACTCATATATCCCACATTCATTGTAAAAATATCATTATTATTATATTATAATAACATAATAAAATACTGTGCAGTGACAATTATTAAAATAACAATAATATAAAATATCAACGCAGCAATTATTGAATCAAAAATAAAATTTTGAACAGTAATTACTGTAACAATTATTGAGTAGTGCCTTCTTACGTAAGAATCAATAATTGGTGCAATACTGTGTGCTACTGTGCAACAACGCGTATTACTGTGTTTTAACCACCGAGTATTTCAACAGTATTAACGGTAACAACTACACCGTTATTTATAAACAACGTATACTTGTCATTTTTTTCATCCAATCGCTTTCCGTTATGGGGCCCACATAAGGCTGCGCCGTCGTATGAATATTCCCCGACAAGAAGAATATTCCACGACCAAACGAATATTCTCCGACAACAATGAGTATTTTATAACCACTTGCTTATTTTAAAAAAATTTCATATATTACCCTTAACTTTAAATTTTTATCAATTTAACCATTTACTGAATAGTAATTATAAGAAAAAATTGAATACTTTTATTTCATAAAATTCAGGGTCTTACAAAAGTCCTATAGGAAGAGCGTAAACGAAAATATACGACATTATCCGTATTCATATATCTAACTAATTTTAAAAATATTATCCATATCCAATATTCAAAATATTATCCGATTACAAATAATATATAATACCGTTTATTTTATCTGGATAAACATATAATACGTAAACGAAAATATACGACACTATCCGTATTCATATATCTAACTAATTTTAAAAATATTATCCATATCCGATATTCAAAATATTATCCGAATACAAATAATATATAATACCGTTTATTTTATCTGGATAAACATATTATTGGAATATTCGGACATCCGAATTCATTTATCAGTCACCTAATATAAATTTCATTCAAATAATTTACAAAAAAAAATTTGAATAATTAATCATCACCAATCACAATTTAAAGTTTATACCATTCATATTAATTAAACATCATCATACACTATTGATCATAAAAATTAAAATTTAACCATATTAGAGAAAGTATCAAATTAACATCATTGAAAAGATGGTGAAACTCTTGTTCTTTTGCAATCATCCTTTCATTAATTTGCATCTTTACTTGCAGCTACAAGAGAAAAATAAATAATATTAGTATAATGTTAGTCTAAAATAATTAATATAATGTTAAGTATCAACTTTTACAAGATTTCATGTAAAAGTTCATGGCATCATTATTACAATAATTAATATAATGTTATGGCATGAACTTTTTTAACCTGCAATTAAACTCAGTTAAGAGGCATGCAACCAAATTTTCTTTTTCATTTTACAGATATTAGACCATTAAAATGCCCAAGCTGGGAAGAAAAGAATGAAACCAAATAAGAAAAATAATAAAACTTGCCAGTCTAGGAAATTTAGATGTACTTGTTTTCATTTCTAATACATGGTTTATTTCTTCCCCCCCCCCCCCCACCCCCCCGCAAAAAAAAAATCAAACAACCACAACTGAGAAGAAAAACATGCCATCAAAGAAACCCTGCAGACTACACAAAACACACTAGAAAGGAAGCAACCTCGTCCCATTCATGTCCAATCAAATAAGTATATATTCAATAATCATCAAACACTTGCACAATTTGATTGAAGGCAGATGATATGATATGATATATATATATATCTATATATATATATATATATATATATATATATATATATATATATATATATATATATATATATATATATATTAACTGACAAACATGAAAAGAGAAAATTATAATTCATTTTCATCCCTTCCCTTCCGTTTCTTTCTAAAACTCACAAACATGACAAGGGAAAATTATAATTCATTCTCATCCCTTTTCATCATTTCCCCTCCTATACTTTCCCTTCGCATCTCATCACTCCAAACACATAAACGCAACATATATAAGAGCAGGGAAATGTATAGCATTTTGTTCAATTCAAAGAATAGTGGATTCTAATTAAATTAGATTTTATGACAAATTTAATACTCCCGTGTGCTTTGAGAGTAGGAGTGAGCAAAAAACGGATAAAACCGAATTACCGAACACAACCAAATTTTTTAAACCAAATTATTTCGGTTTTTTGGTTTTTTTTCTAATTTCAGTTATATCTGATTTATTGTTCGGTATTCGGTTTTAAAAAATAGGTTATTCGGGTATCCTAATTGTGACGCCCCCAAAATTAGGTATACATCACCCATCTTGGGTCGTCAGATACATAGTACAAAATACAAATACAACTTACTAATACAAATGTCGTGTACAATACGACAAAACATAAACTGTGAGTTTGAATACAAATATTATCTTCTAGAGAGTATTCATACTCAAAAGGAGTCCTCATTACATTTATTAACACACCATTACATAGAATAGTGAGGACTACTAACTAATACTATCATTCGGACCATCACTCCGTTCCCGACTTGCCCCAGCTACGTTCTCATTTCCTGAAGAGAACAGTGAAAGAAAGGGTGAGCTCAACTAGCCCAGTAAGAAATATTATGACTAAGATAATGCAGAATAAATTATCATTAGCCTTCAACAATGTTAAACTGATAAAATATAATAGACATCAAGTTTAACTGCAGCGGAACAAGCAATCTATTAAAAGAGTCAAGTAGAAAATAAACTCTACTATCTTTTATGATTTAAAAGATTTTCCAACACTGTGATCGCTGAGACTCAGCTTAATAAAATAATTCACATCATCGAATCACCCCTGCACTACGGCCAAGGATATTCGTATATTCATTAATGGTCATGATCATGCCAACAACTGTCCATCAATGCACTACGGGCCAATGAGGACTTTTACCACATCATTTGTAACATTACGGTCATGATTATACCGAATAATCCCTGGTCATAATCATACCAAGTCCATCTATGCACTACAGGCCACAGATGACTTTCAACATTTTATAAACATGAGGATGATGACAATGATATAAGAATTCAATAAAACAAGTTCAAGAATTAATTTATCCAAGAATTAACAACGTCCAAATTGTCAACATGATACTGCTTTGTGGAGTAAAATTCAAGAATACTCAGAAGAATATTTTCATGAAAAGATACTGGATGAACCGCAATTATCAAGGATATTTCACTAATTTCATGGAGTATAGAAGTCAAAACTTAACCAAGTGAATATAATAAAGAATGGAATAACAAAAAAAATCACCATGCATGCGATAGACCGCACAGACAGGTTATTCCAACAGAATAATAAATAATGGAACCAGGTCCGGCGTAAACGCACAGACAGGATATTCCGACAGAATAATAAATAATGAAACCAGGTCCGGTGTAAAACACACAGACAGGATATTCCGACAGAATATTAAATAATGGAACCAGGTTCGATGTAAAACACACAGACAGGATATTCCAACAAAATAATAACAAGACGGAACCAGGTCCGGTGTAAAACACACAGACATGATGTTCTAACAGAATAATAATAATAACGGAACCAGGTCCGGTGTAAAACACACAGACAGGATGTTCCAACAGAATAATAATAAAAACTGAACCAGGTCCGGTGTAAAACACACAGACAGGATGTTCCAACAGAATAATAGAAGAATGTCACCAAGTATAGGGTAGACCGCGTATACAGGTTATTCCAACAGAATAATAAGAAATGGAATAACAACAGTTCTCTTCATGAATAAGAAAGAATAACACCCCTTACCATTTTAAAGACGAGCTGAAATAAGGAAGTAGTTAAGTAGCAGAATACTCTTCTTCTCTCTCTCTATAGTTTCTCTCTATAGTTTCTCTCTCTAGAGTTCAGTGAATTCGTAAGAAATAATGAAGGAATGAGCTGCTATTTATAGAAAAATAGAATGCATAGTAACTAATCCATGAACGGTCCAGATTGATTACTTTAATCTGACGGTCCATATTTAAAGAAAAATCTTTTAAATAAAATATAATATATTCTATTTATAGAATAACTTTAATAAAGTATTCTGTTTTATATAAAAAGATGCTTCTGTTTTATTACGTTAATAATACGAATAAAACAAAACGTCATTATCGCTAAATAATTCATATTATTAACTGACAATAATTGAATCAAACTGAGTGACTTCTCACATAAGCATTAATAATCAATACCGTGTGCTACTATGCAACCACACGTATTACTGTACTTTTACTACCGAGTAGTTTAACAGTAATAATGGTAAAATTTCCGCCGTTATTTTTAATAAAATATTTTTGTCGTTTTCTCAATCCGACAATAATTCCGTTGTGGGGTCCACCAATGATTGTGTCGTTGTACGAATATTCCCTGTTAAAACGAATATTCCCCGACCAATCGAATATTATATAACAACTTGCGTACTTTACAAAATTTATAAATATTACCCACAACTATAACATTATATCAAATTAACTCTATAATATTCAAAAATGATATTTATAGAAAATTCATCTTTATTTATAAAAGTTGGTGTCTTACAACCTCCCCTTCTTATGAAATTTCGCCCTCGAAATTAGGGTACGTACCTGGTATGTCGAAGAGGTAAGGATACCTTGATTTCATTTCAGATTCTAACTCCCAAGTCATTTCCTCAACATCGTGGTTTCTCCACAAAACTTTGACTTGAGGTATAACCTTAGAGCGTAGAATATGTTCCTTCTTATCCAAGATTTGAACATGAACTTCTTCATACGTCAAATCTTCCGCTATTTCGTCCGGTTCTAACTCAATAATGTGGTTCGGGTCTTCCACATATTTTCGTAACATGGATATGTGAAAAACGTTATGAACACGAGACATACTTGGCGGTAAAGCGAGTCTATAAGCCATAGTTCCTACTCGATCGAGGATTAAAAATGGACCGATGAATCGAGGATTGAGCTTTCCTCTCTTTCCAAATCTCGTAACTCCTTTCCATGGAGCAACACGTGTAAGACCCCAAATTATTAATAAATGAAATTTAAATTCCCTCTATTTATTATTTTGAAATAGTAAGTGTTAAATTGATTAATGAGGTTAGTTATGGGTAAAATGCGTAAATATTTTAAATAAGCAAGTGGTTATAAAATATTCATGGTTGTCGGGGAATATTCGTTTGGTCGTGGAATATTCTTCCTGTCGGGGAATATTCATACGACGGCGCAGTCTTTTGTGGGCCCCATAACGGAAAGCGATTGGATGAAAAAAACGACAAGTATATGTTTTTTATTAATAACGGCGTAGTTGTTACCGTTAATACTGTTGGAATACCCGGTGGTTAAAACACAGTAATACGCGTTGTTACACAGTAGCACACTGTATTGCACCAATTATTGATTCTTACGTAAGAAGGCACTACTCAATAATGGTTACAGTAATTACTGTTCAGTATTTTATTTTATTGATTCAATAATTGCTGCGTTGATATTTTATATTACTGTTGTTTCAATAATTGTCACTACACAGTATTTCCCATTATCAGATCAATAATTCATATTATTTGAATAATATTATTAGATAACATTATTGGCAATGTCTAGAAAGTTCTGTCTAAGGAGAGGTTTGGTCATCTAATTGCGCGCCAGTAAGGAGAAATCCTTATTGGAAAGCCCCCTCTTTCCTGGGAACGGCCTGGTTGTCATAAATGTGATTCTGTAATATTATTTGTAAATAATTAATTATTGATTCATATGATAAGGAAATATTTATTTTTGTGGATATAAATGAGGGATATATTTTTGTGGTTAAAAATGAAGGAGTTAATGTTGAGGTTTTTATCAGTATTTTTGTCGGAATGGAAATCAGGGTTTTTGATTTTTAATCCGACCGTTGGATCGTGGTAATTTTTGGATATGTTATACATATATAAGTTGAGTATATGTCCACAAATTTTGAACCGTTAAAAATGAACGTATGATTTATTATGAATTTTACTAGATGACTGGTTCAGAAATTGTTGAATTTTCGGAGTTAATCATTTTGGTAGAAAATTCTAGAATTGGTGGGCCCCACTCTTGGTTGGTGAAGAAATGTGCTGAGATTTTTATTCAAATGTGGTGGGTGGGAATAGTAGCAGGTAAAGCCATCAGGTTGCAGGTTAAGTCTGCTTCGGCGTGCTAACATTTTCCTATAAATAGAGGGCTAAGTTAGAATTGAAAATCACACCAGAAACAAGTTTTCTCTCTTTCTCTCTCTAGATTATTGAGTGTATTTTGTGAGTATTTAGATACTTTGAGAGTTTCTATTCATCAGAGCAAGTGTCTTTCAGCCTTATACCGGTATTCCGACCAGAAGTACTGTCTGTACGAGGTAAGGGATGTTATTTTATTCAAAAATGATATTATTTCTTCAATATCATTATGCCGAAATATTGGTTGGAAATTTTTATCAAATTTGGAACTTTTCACGTCGGGGTTACTATTCATGAGTTACTATTCACGAGTTACTATTCACGAGTTACTATTCACCGAAAAATAAAATTTCTTCTTTTCGCCCAAAATATCTATTCTGGGTACTAGCTTTGATTGTATCCATGTTTTGATCATTCTTGAATTCTACTTCACTATGAATAATTATAAGGTATTTTTGGACATGAATAAATCGAAATACGAATCCTTAATATTGTTATTTTGTTTCACTGGATTCGTTTTCTTTAAGATATTTTTCATCATCCTCAGTCCTAAATGATGATATTACTGAATATCTTTGGCCGTAGTGCAAAGATGAATGATTAACTGATGAATATCTTTGGCCCGTAGTGCAAAGATGAACAGGTGTTGAGATGAACATGACCGACTGGTGATACAAATGAATATCTTTGGCCTGTAGTGCAAAGATGAATATTTGATTAAAGATGGTTATTGATTGTTGTTACAGGGATAAAATATTGATGATGGACTTTTAAATCTTAGAAGATAGTAGAACTCATTCTCTACTTGACTCTTCTAATGGTTTGCTGTTTCCGCTGCAGTTATTGATTTAAAACTTGTTGTCTATTGTATTCTATTAGATTTTTCCCTGTTGAAGACTAACGATAATTTGTTCTGTATTATCTTAGTCATAATGTTCTTTACTGGGCTAGTTGAGCTCACCCTTTTCCTTTTTGTTCTATTTTTCTCAGGAGGCGAGAATGTAGCGAGTACTAGTCGGGGTATGGAATGATGGGTCTAGAAGTTACTTTAGTAGTCCTCACTATATTTGTGAAATAATGTATCAATAATTGTAATGAGGGCTTATTTGAGTGTGGATATTGTCTAAATGACAATATTTGTATTTAAACTCACAGTTCTTGTGTTGTAATAATAAAGATGTAGTTATTTCTGTACCATGTATTTTGGCGACTCAGAATGGGTGTTGTATACCTATTTTGGGGGCGTCACAGTTGGTATCAGAGCTTAGGGATATGATCTCTGGCGGAGATCGGGGAATAGAACTAGGAGGGGAGAGACGAATCCTTCGCTAGTGTGTCCTACCTAAGCTTATTTATTGGTCAGTCATAATATAGGGGTATTATGTGATTTGTTAATTTATTTAATTAACCCTTGTTTTATGGCAGTATTTGAGAATGTCGACTGAGAATGTTAATAGTGGAGTAAATGAGACCGTGGAGACACCGGTGCTTACCAACGAGGAGAACGTGCAACAGGCTGGCAATGTTCCTCCTGTGAACAACACCAATGAGCAGATGATGAACGATGGAATGTTTAGAAGTTTTTTGCAATTCATGCAAAACCAGACAAGGGAGACTCGTGTTCAAAATACAGGAGGAAATGATAGCAATTCACGGTTTGTCACAGCCAAACAGTTCAAAGAATTGGGACCACCAGAATTTAAGGGAAAGCCGGATCCGATCATGGCGGAAACGTGGGTCAAACAAATTACCAAGATATTCGATGTCTTGGGATGCACGGAGGAACAGAAGGTTCCATTCGCCACCTTTATGTTCCGTGGCGAGGCAGATTACTGGTGGGAGTCTGTGAAGCGTACCCATCCAACCGCACTCAGCATGTCTTGGGAGACATTTCAAAAACTGTTCAATGACAAGTACTTTCCTGAAAGTATTCGTCATATGAAGGAGGTAGAGTTTATTAGACTAGAGCAGAATAATATGACGGTATCTCAGTACGAGGCAAAGTTTGCAGAGTTGTCCAGGTTTGCACCTCATTTGGTGGAGAATGAGGAACGTATGACGAGGATGTTTCTGAGAGGTTTGAAACCCGGCATACGTCAATATCTCATTTCTCATAAATTTTCTCTCTATTCAGATGTTGTCAACAGGGCTCAATTATTAGAGCGAGATAACGAGTACGGTCAACTGAGGGATCACAACCAGGATCATATCGGTGACAGCAGTCATCAGAACAATGATAACCAGCGGAGAAAGAAAAATACAGACAAGAACGGCAACCACTCTGGTGGTAATCGTGGCTATGAAAATAGAAGAAGCGAGTCGGGAGGAGATTTTAAAAAGAGGAGATTCAACAATGACAATACGAAGACGTCAGCACCAACAGCAATTGGTTCCAAGGGAGGAGAACGACCACCGGTTATATGCTATAAGTGCGGAAAAGAAGGACATATCAGCCCAAACTGCCCACAACAGTTTAAGGTATGTTATAATTGTGGAAAGGAAGGACATATCGCTCGAGATTGCACTGTAGCAAAACCAAGTCCAGCGGGGATGGTGACTCAAAAAGCTGTCCCAGAAAAGATAAAGTCAACGGTTCCTGGAAGAGCGTTTGTCGTGACTGGTCAACATGCGAGGAACCCAAACGAGGTGATCACGGGTAAGCTAATCATAAATTCATGCGAAGTTTATACCTTATTAGATACCGGTTCTACCCATTCTTTTATCTCTCCTGCTTGTGCTCAACGTTTAAACTTGACTCCGGAGAAGTTAGACTTTGATTTATCTGTGGAGACTCCGTTAGGAGAAACTTTCATCACATCCACTGTTTATAAATCTTGTGTGATCCAAGTTGGTACCATCACCTTACCTGTTGACCTTATCTCTTTAAAGATACTTGCTTTTGATGTGATTTTAGGGATTGATTGGCTAACTACTCATCATGCCAAAATTGATTATTTTCGTAAGGTTGTTAGTTTTCATATTCCTAACCAACCTGTTGTACGAATTCAAACAACTAAGCCATTAAAATCAATCACTGTTATATCAAGCCATAAAGCCATTCGTTTATTAAAAAACGGATGTCAAGCTTTCTTAGCCCATGTTATGGATTTGAATAAAGACACGTCAAATTTGAATAATATTCCTGTTGTTATTGACTTTCCTGACGTATTTCCTGAAGAACTTCCCGGTCTACCCCCGGAACGAGAAATTGAATTCTTTATTGATCTTGAACCTGGTACAAAGCCCATTTCTAAAACCCCATATCGAATGGCTCCTATTGAACTTCAGGAGTTAAAGGTCCAACTACAAGAGTTGTTGGACATCGGTTTCATTCGTCCTAGTACATCTCCTTGGGGTGCTCCTGTTTTATTTGTAAAGAAAAAAGACGGGAGTATGCGACTTTGTATTGATTACCGGGAATTAAACCATGTCACTATTAAGAATAGGTATCCGCTACCTCGTATTGATGACCTGTTTGACCAGTTACAAGGAGCACAGTTCTTTTCAAAGATCGATCTTCGTTCTGGATATCATCAGCTGAAGGTTAAAACTGAGGATATTCCAAAGACTGCCTTCAGAACTCGGTACGGGCATTATGAGTTCCTAGTTATGTCTTTTGGATTGACTAATGCTCCTGCGGCTTTCATGGATATGATGAACCGAGTATTTAAGGATTATTTGGATCAGTTCGTTGTTGTCTTTATTGATGACATCCTCATATATTCCAAAAGCCGTGAAGATCATGAGCATCATTTGAAGCTGGTACTCCAAAGGCTGCGTGAAAATAAGTTATATGCCAAGTTGAAGAAATGCGAGTTCTGGCTTGAGGAAGTAGCTTTCCTAGGGCACGTGGTGTCAAAACATGGAGTATCTGTTGACCCGGCGAAGATTGAAGCAATACAAAGTTGGGAGCAACCAAAGACGGTGACCGAAGTACGTAGCTTTCTAGGCTTAGCTGGTTATTATCGAAGATTCGTGGAAGGGTTTTCTCGAATCGCTACCCCGTTAACTCAGCTGACTCGGAAAGATATCAAATTCGTATGGAGCAAGGAATGCGAGAAGAGTTTTCAAGAGCTTAAGAGGAGACTCATTTCGGCACCTGTTCTGACAATACCATCTGGTTCGGATGGATTTGTTATCTACAGTGATGCTTCAGGCAAAGGGTTAGGATGTGTTCTCATGCAACATGGGAAAGTCATAGCCTATGCCTCGCGACAACTCAAAGAATATGAGAGGAATTATCCTACTCATGATTTGGAGTTGGCAGCAGTAGTTTTCGCGTTGAAGATCTGGAGACACTACCTGTATGGGGAGAAAGTGGAGATCTATACAGATCATAAAAGCCTTAAATATTTCTTCACCCAAAAGGAACTCAACATGCGGCAGCGACGTTGGCTCGAGCTGTTGAAAGATTACGATCATACCATCCAATATCATCCTGGAAAAGCAAACGTAGTAGCTGACGCATTGAGTAGAAGATCATATGCGGGTACGAGTGCAATGTTGTTAACACAAAGGCCCATTTTGTATGACTTGCAAAGGATGGAGATAGAGATGAAGGCTCCAAGTACCCACATGATGATATCAAATATACGAGTAGAACCGACTTTAATCGATAAAGTTAAAGCTGCTCAAGCTACGGACATAGAGCTGATGCGTATGAAGAAGAAAGTGCAAGAAGGTTCTATTCCAGAAGCAAGAATCGATGAAGAAGGAATACTTCGAGTTCACTCTAGACTCTGTGTTCCTAACAATTCTGATTTGAAGTACAAGATCATGATGGAAGCACACAATACACCATTTGCAATCCATCCTGGAAGTACCAAAATGTATCGTGATCTACGACATACATTTTGGTGGAATAATATAAAGAGAGAGATTGCAAAGTTTATCTCGAGGTGTTTAACTTGTCAACGTGTAAAGGCGGAACATCAAGTACCAAAGGGTCCATTGCAACCACTTGAGATTCCGAAATGGAAGTGGGAACACATTACCATGGATTTCGTTACGGGTCTTCCCACGGTTTCTCAAGGCATAAATGCTATTTGGGTTATTGTTGATAGATTAACCAAGTCTGCTCATTTCTTGCCGATACGGGAGACTTATTCCCTTGAACGTCTTGCTCGTATATACGTAGATGAGATTGTGAGACTGCATGGCATGCCAGTATCCATAGTTTCGGATCGTGACCCAAGATTCACTTCAAGATTTTGGGTTAGCTTGCAAAAAGCTATGGGCACAGATTTACGATTTAGTTCGGCATACCATCCTCAAACGGACGGACAATCAGAGAGGACTATTCAAACTCTTGAAGATCTATTAAGACTTTGTGTCCTAGATTTCAAAGGGAGTTGGGATAAGTACCTACCATTGGTGGAATTCTCTTACAATAACAGTTATCAGGCAAGTATAGGTGTGGCCCCATTTGAAGCATTATATGGACGAAAGTGTCGCTCTCCAGTATGCTGGGACGAGGTGGGTGAAGCAACATTGTTGGGACCAGAGTTGGTACGCATGACTACAGAGAAGATCCAAACGATTCGACAACGTATACAAACGGCACAGGATCGACAAAAGAGTTATGCGGATCTTCATCGGAAGGACGTGGAATTTGACATTGGGGATCATGTATTGTTGCGTGTGGCTCCATGGAAAGGAGTTACAAGATTTGGGAAGAGAGGAAAGCTCAATCCACGATTTATTGGTCCATTTCAGATTCTTGACCGAGTAGGAAATGTGGCCTATAGACTTGCGTTACCTCCAAGTATGTCTCGTGTTCATAATGTTTTTCATATATCTGTGTTACGTAAATATGTGAAAGACCCAGACCACGTTATTGAGTTAGAACCGGACGAGATAGCTGAAGACTTAACGTACGAAGAGGTACCTGTCAAGATCTTGGATAGAAAGGAGCATGTCCTACGCACGAAGGTCATACCACAAGTTAAAGTTTTGTGGAGAAACCATGCTATTGAGGAAATGACCTGGGAGTTGGAAACGGAAATGAAAGCGAGGTATCCTCATCTTTTCAAAACACCAGGTACGTACGTCAATTTCGAGGACGAAATTTCATAAGGAGGGGAGGTTGTAAGACCCCAAATTATTAATAAATGAAATTTAAATTCCCTCTATTTATTATTTTGAAATAGTAAGTGTTAAATTGATTAATGAGGTTAGTTATGGGTAAAATGCGTAAATATTTTAAATAAGCAAGTGGTTATAAAATATTCATGGTTGTCGGGGAATATTCGTTTGGTCGTGAAATATTCTTCCTGTCGGGGAATATTCATACGACGGCGCAGTCTTTTGTGGGCCCCATAACGGAAAGCGATTGGATGAAAAAAACGACAAGTATATGTTTTTTATTAATAACGGCGTAGTTGTTACCGTTAATACTGTTGGAATACCCGGTGGTTAAAACACAGTAATACGCGTTGTTACACAGTAGCACACTGTATTGCACCAATTATTGATTCTTACGTAAGAAGGCACTACTCAATAATGGTTACAGTAATTACTGTTCAGTATTTTATTTTATTGATTCAATAATTGCTGCGTTGATATTTTATATTACTGTTGTTTCAATAATTGTCACTACACAGTATTTCCCATTATCAGATCAATAATTCATATTATTTGAATAATATTATTAGATAACATTATTGGCAATGTCTAGAAAGTTCTGTCTAAGGAGAGGTTTGGTCATCTAATTGCGCGCCAGTAAGGAGAAATCCTTATTGGAAAGCCCCCTCTTTCCTGGGAACGGCCTGGTTGTCATAAATGTGATTCTGTAATATTATTTGTAAATAATTAATTATTGATTCATATGATAAGGAAATATTTATTTTTGTGGATATAAATGAGGGATATATTTTTGTGGTTAAAAATGAAGGAGTTAATGTTGAGGTTTTTATCAGTATTTTTGTCGGAATGGAAATCAGGGTTTTTGATTTTTAATCCGACCGTTGGATCGTGGTAATTTTTGGATATGTTATACATATATAAGTTGAGTATATGTCCACAAATTTTGAACCGTTAAAAATGAACGTATGATTTATTATGAATTTTACGAGATGACTGGTTCAGAAATTGTTGAATTTTCGGAGTTAATCATTTTGGTAGAAAATTCTAGAATTGGTGGGCCCCACTCTTGGTTGGTGAAGAAATGTGCTGAGATTTTTATTCAAATGTGGTGGGTGGGAATAGTAGCAGGTAAAGCCATCAGGTTGCAGGTTAAGTCTGCTTCGGCGTGCTAACATTTTCCTATAAATAGAGGGCTAAGTTAGAATTGAAAATCACACCAGAAACAAGTTTTCTCTCTTTCTCTCTCTAGATTATTGAGTGTATTTTGTGAGTATTTAGATACTTTGAGAGTTTCTATTCATCAGAGCAAGTGTCTTTCAGCCTTATACCGGTATTCCGACCAGAAGTACTGTCTGTACGAGGTAAGGGATGTTATTTTATTCAAAAATGATATTATTTCTTCAATATCATTATGCCGAAATATTGGTTGGAAATTTTTATCAAATTTGGAACTTTTCACGTCGGGGTTACTATTCATGAGTTACTATTCACGAGTTACTATTCACGAGTTACTATTCACCGAAAAATAAAATTTCTTCTTTTCGCCCAAAATATCTATTCTGGGTACTAGCTTTGATTGTATCCATGTTTTGATCATTCTTGAATTCTACTTCACTATGAATAATTATAAGGTATTTTTGGACATGAATAAATCGAAATACGAATCCTTAATATTGTTATTTTGTTTCACTGGATTCGTTTTCTTTAAGATATTTTTCATCATCCTCAGTCCTAAATGATGATATTACTGAATATCTTTGGCCGTAGTGCAAAGATGAATGATTCACTGATGAATATCTTTGGCCCGTAGTGCAAAGATGAACAGGTGTTGAGATGAACATGACCGACTGGTGATACAAATGAATATCTTTGGCCTGTAGTGCAAAGATGAATATTTGATTAAAGATGGTTATTGATTGTTGTTACAGGGATAAAATATTGATGATGGACTTTTAAATCTTAGAAGATAGTAGAACTCATTCTCTACTTGACTCTTCTAATGGTTTGCTGTTTCCGCTGCAGTTATTGATTTAAAACTTGTTGTCTATTGTATTCTATTAGATTTTTCCCTGTTGAAGACTAACGATAATTTGTTCTGTATTATCTTAGTCATAATGTTCTTTACTGGGCTAGTTGAGCTCACCCTTTTCCTTTTTGTTCTATTTTTCTCAGGAGGCGAGAATGTAGCGAGTACTAGTCGGGGTATGGAATGATGGGTCTAGAAGTTACTTTAGTAGTCCTCACTATATTTGTGAAATAATGTATCAATAATTGTAATGAGGGCTTATTTGAGTGTGGATATTGTCTAAATGACAATATTTGTATTTAAACTCACAGTTCTTGTGTTGTAATAATAAAGATGTAGTTGTTTCTGTACCATGTATTTTGGCGACTCAGAATGGGTGTTGTATACCTATTTTGGGGGCGTCACAACACGTAAGAACACATGATCTCCTACATCAAATTCCACGTCCTTTCGATGAAGATCAGCATAACTCTTTTGTCGATCTTGTGAGGTTTTTATACGTTGTCGGATCGTTTGAATCTTTTCTGTAGTCATACGTACCAACTCCGGTCCGAACAACGTTGCTTCACCCACCTCATCCCAGCATACTGGAGAACGACATTTTCTTCCATACAATGCTTCGAATGGAGCCATGCCAATACTTGCTTGATAACTGTTGTTGTAGGAAAACTCCACCAATGGTAAGAACTTGTCCCAACTTCCCTTGAAGTCAAAGACACAGAGTCTTAATAGATCTTCAAGAGTTTGAATAGTCCTCTCTGATTGTCCGTCCGTCTGAGGATGATATGCTGAACTAAATCGTAACTCCGTGCCCATAACTTTTTGTAAACTAACCCAAAATCGTGAAGTGAATCTTGGGTCTCGGTCAGAAACTATGGATACTGGCATACCATGCAGTCTTATAATCTCGTTTATGTACATACGAGCAAGACGTTCAAGTGTATAAGTTTTTCGTATCGGTAAGAAATGAGCAGACTTGGTCAATCTATCAACAATGACCCAAATCGCATCAATACCTTGAGAAACCCTAAGAAGACCGGTAACGAAATCCATGGTAATGTGCTCCCACTTCCATTCTGGAATTTCAAGTGGTTGCAATGGACCTTTTGGTACTTGATGCTCCGCTTTGACTCGTTGACAAGTTAGACACCTTGAGATAAACAACGCTATCTCTCTCTTCATATTGCTCCACCAAAATGTATGACGAAGATCATGATACATTTTGGTACTTACAGGATGGATTGCAAACGGTGTGTTGTGCGCCTCCATCATGATTTCATACTTTAAATCAGGGTTGTTAGGAACACAAAGTCTGGAGTTGACTCGAAGTATTCCTTCTTCATCGATTCTTGCTTCTGGCATAGCACCTTCTTGCACTTTCTTCCTCATACGCATCAGCTCCAGGTCTGTAGCTTGAGCAGCTTTAACTTTATCGATTAAAGTCGGTTCTACTCGTATATTCGTCATCATCACATGGGTCCCTGGAGTCTTTAACTCTATCTCCATCCTTTGCAAATCACACAAAATGGGTCTTTGTGTTGACAATATCGCACTCGTACTTGCATATGATCTTCTACTCAATGCGTCAGCTACCACGTTCGCTTTTTCAGGATGATATTGAATGGTATGATCATAATCTTTCAACAGTTCAAGCCAACGTCGTTGTCGCATGTTGAGTTCCTTTTGAGTGAAGAAATATTTGAGGCTTTTATGATCCGTAAAGATCTCCACCTTCTCCCCATACAAGTAATGCCTCCAAATTTTAAGTGCAAAGACAACAGCTGCCAACTCTAGATCATGAGTAGGATAATTCCTCTCATATTCCTTGAGTTGTCTTGATGCATAGGCTATGACTTTTCCATGTTGCATGAGAACGCATCCCAACCCTTTGCTCGAAGCATCACTGTAGATGACAAATCCCTCCGAGCCAGATGGTATTGTTAGAACAGGTGCTGAAATGAGTCTCCTCTTGAGTTCTTGAAAACTCTGCTCACATTCTTCGCTCCAACCGAACTTTGTATCTTTCCGAGTCAGCTGAGTTAATGGAGTAGCGATTCGAGAAAATCCTTTCACGAATCTCCGATAATAACCAGCTAGACCGAGAAAGCTACGTACTTCGGTTACTGATTTAGGTTGCTCCCAGCTTTGAATAGCTTCAATCTTTGCCGGGTCAACAGATATTCCACGACTTGATACTACGTGCCCAAGGAATGCTACCTCTTCCAGCCAGAACTCGTATTTCTTCAACTTGGCATAAAGTTTGTATTCACGAAGCTTTTGGAGTACCAGCCTCAAGTGTTGCTCATGATCTTCACGGCTTTTGGAATAAACAAGGATGTCATCGATAAAGACGACCACAAAGTGATCCAAATATTCCTTAAATACCCTGTTCATCATATCCATGAAGGCAGCAGGAGCATTAGTCAATCCAAAAGACATAACTAAGAATTCATAATGCCCATACCGAGTTCTGAAGGCAGTCTTTGGAATATCCTCAGTTCTAACCTTCAGTTGATGATATCCAGAACGAAGATCGATCTTTGAAAAGAATTGTGCTCCTTGCAACTGGTCAAACAGGTCATCAATACGTGGCAATGGGTACCTATTTTTGATGGTGACATGATTCAACTCCCGATAATCAATACAAAGTCGCATACTCCCATCTTTCTTCTTCACGAACAGAACAGGAGCACCCCAAGGAGAAGTACTAGGACGAATAAAACCAATATCTAACAATTTCTGCAGTTGGGTCTTTAACTCCTGAAGTTTAATAGGAGCCATTCGATATGGGGCTTTGGAAATGGGTTTTGTACCGGGTTCAAGGTCGATACAAAATTCAATTTCACGTTCTGGGGGTAGGCCAGGAAGTTCTTCGGGAAATACGTCAGGAAATTTATTAACAACAGAAATATCATTCAAAGCTGACGTATTTTTGTTTAGAACTGTGACATGAGCTAAGAAAGCTTGACATCCGTTTTTCAATAAACGAATAGCTTTATGGCTTGAGATGATAGCGATTGATTTTAATGGTTTGGTTGCTTGAATTCGTATAATAGGTCGATTAGGAATATGAAAGCTAACAACCTTACGAAAATAATCAATTTTTGCATGATGAGTAGTTAACCAATCAATCCCTAGAATCACGTCAAATGCAAGTATTTTTAATGAAATAAGATCGACAGGTAATGTGTGGGTACCAACTTGAACCAAACAAGACTTATAAATCGTGGATGTAATGAAGGTTTCTCCCAATGGAGTTTCAACGGCTAAGTCAAAGTCTAATTTCCCCGGAATCAAATTTAATCGATGAGCGCAAGTAGGAGAAATAAAAGAATGGGTAGAACCGGTATCAAATAAAGTATAGACTTCGTTAGAGTTTATGATAAGCTTACCCGTGATGACCTCATTCGGGTTCCTTGCTCTCTGGGAGTTCACAACAAACGCTCTCCCTTGCACAACTGGTTTTGACTTTTCTGGGACGGCCTTTGGTGCCTCCATCCTAGCTGAATTTGTCTTCGGTAAACGACAAAATCGGGCTAAATGACCTTCTCTTCCACAATTATAACATGCTTTGGACGACATCGCGCAGTTTAAACTGATGTGCCCCTCCCCTCCGCATTTGAAACATATGATAGGTGGTCGTTCTCCTTCCTTAACAACAGGTGCTGGTGCTGACGTCTTTCCATCATTGTTGAATCTCCTCTTCTTGAAATGCCCATTCTTATTGTTTTGGCCCTGATTACCACCGAAGTGGTTACCATTTCTGGCCTGTTGATTCCCTCCATGCTTGTTGTCACCGCTTCGATGACTGCTCTCACTGGTATTATCATTTTACCGGCTGCTCTCTTTTGGTTGCGTTGTCTCGTTATCGCGCTCCACCAACTGAGCCCTATTTATAACATCTGAATACAAACACAATTTATGAGAAACAAGATGTTGACGTATCTCCGGCTTCAAACCTCTTAAAAACATCCGCGTCATTCTTTCTTCATTATCCACCAGGTGGGACGCAAACCGGGATAACTCATCAAATTTTTCCTCGTACTGCGACACGGTCATGTTATTCTGCTCCAATTTGATGAACTCCACCTCCTTCATGTGACGAATACTCTCGGGAAAGTATTTGTCGTTAAACAGCTCTTGGAACTTCTCCCAGGACATCTTCAGTGCGGCAGGTTGAGTACGCTTTATCGATTCCCACCAGTAATCTGCCTCTCCTCGCAACATAAAGGCGGCAAAGGGAACCTTTTGCTCCTCGGAGCAACCCAAGACATCAAATATCTTGGTGATCTGCTTTATCCATGTTTCAGCTACAAGTGGTTTGGGTTCTCCCTTAAACTCCGGTGGTCCCAGCTCCTTAAACTGTTTAGCGGTGACCGCTAGAGAGTTTCCAGTATTTCCACCTACGTTGCGGACAGGAGCCGCTTTCACCTGTTGTTGCATGAATTGCATAAAGCCTCTGAACATTTGATCATTCATCATTTGGTCAGTGTTGTTGTTTGCATGAGGATTGTCACCTTCCTGATGAACATTATCCTGATTATTGATATGTGGTGAATCAATAGTCGCCTGTGCTCCATTGCTATTCTCAACATTCTCAGATGCCATTTTCAGATACTGCCACAAAATAAAAGTTAATTGATATGTCATATATTATCCTTATATTATGACCGACCAATTAAATACCATGCAAATAAACTTAGGTAGGTCATACTAGCGAAGGAATTCCCCATCTCTCCCCTCCTAGTTCTATTCTCACATCTTAGCCAGGGATCATATCCCTAAGCTCTGATACCAACTGTGACGCCCCCAAAATTAGGTATACATCACCCATCTTGGGTCGTCAGATACATAGTACAAAATACAAATACAACTTACTAATACAACTGTCGTGTACAATACGACAAAACATAAACTGTGAGTTTGAATACAAATATTATCTTCTAGAGAGTATTCATACTCAAAAGGAGTCCTCATTACATTTATTAACACACCATTACATAGAATAGTGAGGACTACTAACTAATACTATCATTCGGACCATCACTCCGTTCCCCGACTTGCCCCAGCTACGTTCTCATTTCCTGAAGAGAACAGTGAAAGAAAGGGTGAGCTCAACTAGCCCAGTAAGAAATATTATGACTAAGATAATGCAGAATAAATTATCATTAGCCTTCAACAATGTTAAACTGATAAAATATAATAGACATCAAGTTTAACTGCAGCGGAACAAGCAATCCATTAAAAGAGTCAAGTAGAAAATAAACTCTACTATCTTTTATGATTTAAAAGATTTTCCAACACTATGATCGCTGAGACTCAGCTTAATAAAATAATTCACATCATCGAATCACCCCTGCACTACGGCCAAGGATATTCGTATATTCATTAATGGTCATGATCATGCCAACAACTGTCCATCAATGCACTACGGGCCAATGAGGACTTTTGCCACATCATTTGTAACATTACGGTCATGATTATACCGAATAATCCCTGGTCATAATCATACCAAGTCCATCTATGCACTACATGCCACAGATGACTTTCAACATTTTATAAACATGAGGATGATGACAATGATATAAGAATTCAATAAAACAAGTTCAAGAATTAATTTATCCAAGAATTAACAACGTCCAAATTGTCAACATGATACTGCTTTGTGGAGTAAAATTCAAGAATACTCAGAAGAATATTTTCATGAAAAGATACTGGATGAACCGCAATTATCAAGGATATTTCACTAATTTCATGGAGTATAGAAGTCAAAACTTAACCAATTGAATATAATAAAGAATGGAATAACAAAAAAAATCACCATGCATGCGATAGACCGCACAGACAGGTTATTCCAACAGAATAATAAATAATGGAACCAGGTCCGGCGTAAACGCACAGACAGGATATTCCGACAGAATAATAAATAATGAAACCAGGTCCGGTGTAAAACACACAGACAGGATATTCCGACAGAATATTAAATAATGGAACCAGGTCCGATGTAAAATACACAGACAGGATATTCCAACAAAATAATAACAAGACGGAACCAGGTCCGGTGTAAAACACACAGACAGGATGTTCCAACAGAAAAATAATAAAAACGGAACCAGGTCCGGTGTAAAACACACAGACAGGATGTTCCAACAGAATAATAATAAAAACTGAACCAGGTCCGGTGTAAAACACACAGACAGGATGTTCCAACAGAATAATAGAAGAATGTCACCAAGTATAGGGTAGACCGCGTATACAGGTTATTCCAACAGAATAATAAGAAATGGAATAACAACAGTTCTCTTCATGAATAAGAAAGAATAACACCCCTTACCGTTTTAAAGACGAGCTGAAATAAGGAAGTAGTTAAGTAGCAGAATACTCTTCTTCTCTCTCTCTATAGTTTCTCTCTATAGTTTCTCTCTCTAGAGTTCAGTGAATTCGTAAGAAATAATGAAGGAATGAGCTGCTATTTATAGAAAAATAGAATGCATAGTAACTAATCCATGAACGGTCCAGATTGATTACTTTAATCTGACGGTCCATATTTAAAGAAAAATCTTTTAAATAAAATATAATATATTCTATTTATAGAATAACTTTAATAAAGTATTCTGTTTTATATAAAAAGATGCTTCTGTTTTATTACGTTAATAATACGAATAAAACAAAACGTCATTATCGCTAAATAATTCATATTATTAACTGACAATAATTGAATCAAACTGAGTGACTTCTCACATAAGCATTAATAATCAATACCGTGTGCTACTATGCAACCACACGTATTACTGTACTTTTACTACCGAGTAGTTCAACAGTAACAATGGTAAAATTTCTGCCGTTATTTTTAATAAAATATTTTTGTCGTTTTCTCAATCCGACAATAATTCCGTTGTGGGGTCCACCAATGATTGTGTCGTTGTACGAATATTTCCTGTTAAAACGAATATTCCCCGACCAATCGAATATTATATAACAACTTGCGTACTTTGCAAAATTTATAAATATTACTCACAACTATAACATTATATCAAATTAACTCTATAATATTCAAAAATGATATTTATAGAAAATTCATCTTTATTTATAAAAGTTGGGGTCTTACACTAATTATCGAATTTATTAATTAAAAAATAAATACTAATTTTATACTGGTGTATATGTATAGTATATTAGTATTCGTATTTTGAGTTTTTGACTCTCAGTTCCCAATCCCCACATCCCAATTCCCAATTCCCAATTCCTCTTTCCTCTCCGGCCTCCGCCTCTCAGTTTCGATTTCGCCGTCTAGTCCTCTTAGCCTCTCTCAGTCTCCACTGGTCCTCCCACCTTTGCCGATGATGCCCTTTCACTTTCCATCGGTAAAAGTGTTGATACATTTTTTGTATCTATCTTCTAGCCTCTAAGTTATTCGACCGCAGGTGTTTGTCGCCTCGAAGGTGATGTCATATCTCGCTTTATTTACCGCCATGGTTATCGTATTGTTCTTTGATCTCTGGCTCCATAATCTATAATGCCTTGTTTGGTTGTCGTTCGTTTACGGTTATTTCTTCTTTCTTTTTGAAGGTTTTGGCTTTATTATTGATACTTGTAATTTGGATTTAACAACTGAACTTTGTTTATTCGATTATTACCCGAACAACCGAATAGTAAATTCGGTAATTGGGTTATTTGTTCGGATACCAAAATTGCACAAATGTCGATTTTCTATTATTCGGTTCGATTATAACCGAATGATCAGTCCTATTTGAGCGGGTTAGTGTGTGATTCATATTAAAGATCCATTCAACACTTGCATAGGGTTTTCTAATGAACCCAAAAAAAGTAGGGAGTGTTCAATTATTCATTACGACCATCCAAATGCGACCAAATAACAAGGACTTAAACCCGATGGGGCACAATACGTTATATTCAGGAGAGGAGATATAGATAGACGTGTTCTGCCTTTGGAATGAGAAGTGACCCACAACTTAGGGTTGACCTACAATTATCCCCTTTCTTATATTAAAATTTATGCACAAATTGAATCAAGAGAATAGACGATATATGGCGAGTTCCATTCAAGACAAACAATTCAAGGTTAAAACCTAGCCATTGAAAAAAAAGAACTCTGCAAAATTAATCAAGCAATTTAAGTTTTAGACAACAGAGGGGCAAACCAAACCAAACCAAACCAAAATGTTGGTCAATGAAGGCCTTCTCAATAGAGCTATATATATATATATATATATATGGGTCAGGATCAGGTAAGGGATCCCTTACTTTATTAAAATAAGGGACTTTTTTTTTTTTGCTTTTTTTTTGCTTTTTTTTTAAAACAACTAAAAAAAAAAGTTTAATATTTTATGGAATTGAAATTTTTTCATAATACAGTGTTTTGAGTGTGATTTGGGTACGCATAACAAAACATGTATGTACAGTCTGGGCAGACTGTACCACCACTTTTTGGTATAGGTATTTAAAACACACCCAAAACATTGTATTATGGAAAAATTTCAGTTCCATAAAATATTAAACTTTTTTTTTTAGTTGTTTTAAAAAAAAAGCAAAAAAAAAGCAAAAAAAAAAGTCCCTTATTTTAAGAAAGTAAGGGATCTCTTACATGATCATTTCTGTATATATATATATATATATATATATATATATATATATATATATATATATATATATATATACATACACAAACACATCATCAATCAGTGGACACATTTAAGTCTATACTACAACTCTGATTTTGAGATCCGTCTCATTAATCATCATGAACAATGACAAGACATATGATGCATTATGCGCATCCATAATTTATGCATGATGACGGTTTTAGCTAAGCATTTGTTTACACAATAAGATACTAACTACTCCCTCCATTCCTATATATAAGACGTTTTAGACATTGGCACAATAACTAAGAAAATGATTAAAAAGCATTAACTATACTATGAATTGTCTATAATATCTTTCACCTCACTTATCTCATACTCTCTCTTCAATACTAACAAATTAACAATTTCCTAAACTTACTCCTAAAAAAACTCAATAGTCATATTTACTCTTTTTTTCCCCTTTTCTCTCTCCCCATAAATCACCTTAATTATCAAAATTTTAAACTTCACTCTCTCCCTCACAATTTAATTTACGGTAGTACTCCACTTAAAAAAACTTTGTTTCAGTACTTATTTTTCATTTTAAATTGGCGCCCAGCACTATAATTTTTTTTGTTTAATTTTTGTTTTTTCAACTTTCCCACCATTTTTGTTTATAAAAAAACTATGTAGGCCACATGATTTTTTAAAAGAAAAAATACAACTCACTCCAACATGATAACAATTAGAATTATAGATTTAAATATTCTTCCAAGTGATGAAGAAAGTCCAATGAATGAGTTGAATGAAAATCAAGAATTTTTGAGAAATAATTTTGATTTGAATGTTGATATTAATTTTTGTGGAGAACTATCATCTCAAGGTAACAGAGAATTTTCAGATTATATTGATACAAATTTGGATGGCGGAGCACATGCTAGTAGAGAAATTCAACCACATTTTGATTTAAACACTTCTCCCTTGCATGAAGAATCAGGTATGTTATTTTTTATTTTATTTTTCTATTCTTTTTTTTATGCAATATAAGTTGAGATCATATTATTCCATAATTCAACTTTGTTTTTTACTACTAGATCAATTTTTTTTTCTGCATCTTCAACACAGACCATATGGATATATTAGAAAATGTTTTAGTTACACAAGTTTACAATTTCATTAATTCTTCACTTAAGAATATACTATTCCATGATATTCTCCCACAATCCATTCTGAATTACCCATCAACCATAGAGTTCCAATTACTGGCAACATCATCTCACTGTTCCAAATTGGTCCAAAATTAGCAATCTATGTAGATTGATATGCCCTGTTTTTCATTAATAGAGACTATATGCCCTGTTTTTCATTTCTATGTAGATTGAATGTTTACTAGGATCAACTAGCAATCTCATCTCACTGTTCCAAATTGGTCCAAAATTACTCATACTATGAACCCAATACTTTTTCCTTTTGACATGCTTAGAGAGTTGAACAACACAAGTGCAACCCAATACTTTTAATTTTTTTGACATGTAACTTTGTTTAAATTTTAATTTATTTAATCGAATTCTCCTTTTGAATATTAATTTATTTTGTACTTCATAATTCTTTGTTAGGTGACGAAGAAGTTCAAAAAATATATCGGAATGAGAAATTCGACCTAGAAAGAATTTGCCCAGTGCGCAACGTCGAGCTATGTATGATGTCTTGTCAAGAAGAAGTGTTGATGGGAAATTAAAACGGGACACAACAAAAACAGTTGCTTCATTGTTTAACGTATCAATTCGGACTGTTCAACGCATTTGGAAGCAAGCAAAATATAATTTTGTGGAAGGTGTGGTTGATGTATCACACAAAAAAACAAAAAATTGTGGTCGCAAAAGAGTTTAGATTGATGTTGAGCGCATTCGTCAAACTTCATTACATGAGCGAACGACTTTTCAATCCATGGCTTGTGCCACACACTATAATAAAACATCATTATACAGATTTTTCAAGGCTGGAGGTGTTAGGCGTCACTCAAATTCCATCAAACCATATTTGAAGGAGGATAATAAAAAATCCAGGTTACAGTTTTGTTTATCGATGCTTAACACAAGTACTTTACCACATGATCCAATGTTTATTGACATGTACAACATTATTCACATTGATGAGAAGTGGTTTTTTATGACAAAAACTTCAGAAAGGTGCATACTAAGAAGAGCCTTTGCGCACGTCTAAGAGCAAAAATTTTATTGCAAAAGTTATGTTTTTAGCTGCTATAGCTCGACCAAGGTTTGATTCACAAGGAAATGAACTGTTCTCGGGAAAAATTGGTATATTTTCATTCGTTACTAAGGAGCCTGCTAAAAGAAATAGCATTAATCGAGTTGCTGGAACATTAGAGACAAAGCCAATTAACTCAGTTGGGAAAAATATGGTACGTACATTCTTGATAGAAAAAATACTTCCTGTTGTTCGAGCTAAGTGGCCAATTGATGATTTAAAAAATCCAATTATTATTCAGCAAGATAATGCAAAAACACATGTTAGTCCCGATGATGAAGAATTTCGTAAAGCTGCGTCGCAAGATGGTTTGGATATTCGTTTGATGTATCAACCTGCCAACTCTCCAGATATGAATGTCGATCTTGGATTTTTTCGTGCCATTCAGTCATTGCAATATCAAATTCCTTCAAAAACTATAGATGAACTAATTAGCGCCGTTGAGAGATCTTTTGAAACTTTCTCGACTACAAAGTCAAATTATATATTTTTGAGTTTACAACAATGCATGATCGAGACTATGAAAGTGCAAGGCTCCAACAAATATAAGCTTCCACATTCAAAGAAAAAAACACTAGAAAGAGAAGGTCGTCTTCCTATTCGAATGAAGTGTGATCCCGCGCTTGTACAAAATGTGCTCAGTCAGTTAAATTGAAATTTTGTTTGAATGGAGTGTAATCTCAAAAAAATGTACTGTGCTACAGTATTGATATGCAGTCTTGATGTTTAGTTTGCAACAAAAGGATCACCATCAAATACAGGCTTTATGTTTGAGTTAAGTTGAATGTATGTTCAGTTGGTCTTTTCCATAATTGCATTCTAGTCACCGAGTTAATTGTTGCTCCATCTTTTGTTCTTTTCTCTACAATTGATCTGTACATGATAAGTTACTCATGAGGTTGTCTTTCCATGGTTTCATTATCTTCTTGTCCTATATTAATCATATAAACAATAATCTCATCAGGATATGTTAGCTGAATATTTGACGAAAATAGCAGGGTCCTTCACTCCCAAACAATATGGCTCAGATAAACATAACAAAGCTGCAAGTTTTTACAATACGAAGCTACAGTTAATCTGAAGCAAAAGCAGCACAAGCAGCACAATACGAAGCTACCTTGGTACCTAGCTCTCTATTTCTTTTATCAAACTTTTGTCCATATTCATTTGATCATTTGAATGAGCTCAACTCCTTGGATTCAGTCAAAATAAGGCATGCCAAGAACATAAAGATTCCCAAGAATTTGGAATTCAGAAGCAAAATTTCAATGCCTGCTCACATCTTGCTCGTCAAATTTAACAATTGCTAATTTTAAACAAGCTATGCAAGTTTGTCATTCTTTATGTCAAACCAATGGATTTGGAAGGCATTGTCGACAAGTAACAGTTCAACACAAGCTACTAGACTTGGACAAAATGTATTTTTTAGAAGAATCTCGTTGGGCATCTTGATTGGGTGTTCTGATCAAATAAACGAAGATGGCTGTGAACTTCTTCTACATTATACTGCAACTGGTACAATATTTCAATCAACAAATACCCAAAGTGCTGGATTGAGGCATAAAAGGCGGAATTCAGAATGTGTAAATTTGTAAATTAAAAAAAATCAAACTTTCATTACAGGAACACCACCAAAAATTAACGGAATAACACCAAAGGTAAAATAATCTTCATACCCAAAAATAAAATCCATCACCATTTCATCCCCAAAAATCTGTAATCCATTACAACTGATCTAAAATAATAGATGGGCACAGCATCATTTCCAAAATTTAAAGCAAATAAATCACCAAAAACAACATGACAGTAAGTTAAAAAAAGTGGGGGTAAAAAATCCTAAAAATCTCCAAGAAAACCTTTTGCTTTTCTTCCTCCATAGAAAGTTCACCTTCGTCATCTGGGATCTTGTTCAAATCGATGCCGGTATCTGCCGGTAAATTCAAATCGAAATCTCGTGCAACTTTAAGAGTCTCACCAGTGGATTTATCTTGTAAATCGGATGAAGAAAAAGCCACGCCTTTGTCATCTTCCATGGTGTTTGTGACTAAACAAACTCTGTGAGAAAATCTCCATTAAAGAATTCATATATATGGAGGCAAAATTTTTTTGAAAAATGAAATTTTTTAACACCATAATTAATCTGAGAAGTGGAAGAGACCAAAAATTGCTGAAAATTAAAGACATGATCAACTAGAGAGATGGAGAGGGGAAAGAAAAAAGATGAAACTGTTTTGTTGGGAGGAGAGAAAGCCTTAAGATACGGTAATGATAAATATGCAACAAAAAATTAGGTGGAGTAATAAAAGGTAATATGGGAAAAAAAGTGATTAATTCTCCTAGATAACTACTAACGACAAATAATTAGGAATATAAAAAAAAGCCTAAAACGTCTTATATATAAGAATGGAGGGAGTAATAAGTACTCCTAGACCGTGTAGTATGAATGATAACAAATATAGCATACATGTTTGCATGTATGAATGGACTATGATATGTGCATTCATATCCATCACTCAAATGTTATGAACAAAAGATGGTCTAAGATAACATAAACTCGTATATCATCATACTATTACTCAATACTTAAAACAAGGAGGACTGAAATGACATTAGTACCTTAGATTAGTCATAAAATAGATACAAACCCGCGCGTAGCGGCGGGATTATTTAATCTTTAATAATAAATCTATACGTACAATTAATAAATTAAAATATACTAAAAAGAGTAAATTGTTGTTTGATGATAAATTTTACATAAAAAAACAAATAAATATACATTGTAAGGGTAGTGGTGAGAGTTTACCGATCTATGTATTACACTATAAGTATCTGACTATTGTTTTTAGGCTAGTGGCAAAATAAGTGACCTCAACTTGTGGACAAATCATTTTTCTACTCTTCCTTTTTTCTATTTTTTTTTTCAGTTTTTCTTGACCAAAGTGTAGCCAACTGATTTATTTTTTCCCGTCCTTTATTACATTTGTAATTTATTTACTGTAAAGAAAGGGTTGCCTCAACTTAACTTTTTACAATCCATAACAAAAAGAGAATAAAAGGGTATGCCAAGGTTAAACGAATACAAAAACAAAATAATAATAATAAGTAGTAATAAATGGACTCTTTCTGTTAAACAAAAACAAAAAGTTGATGCATGATATTCCTTTTGTGAAAAGGAGGAAGTATTAAAAAAAATATCTAGAAAATACAAGTTGACTTTTCTTATGTATCAAAAACAATCTAAATATGCTTCAAAAAAAAGTCAATAGTCAAATAAAACTTAGAAAATAGAGGGAGTATAATCAAAACAAAAAGTCCCCGAACTGATCATCAACAACCTAACAGCATAATTATGTCTTTGGAGATCTGAATTGTTTTCGAAATGAGACCTTACCAAAATACAGAAAGCAGTTGAAGTCTCTTTTTTCACTTGAAGACAAATTATGATCTAGCCAAGTAAAACCCTTCCAAGAGCTGCTTCATAGATTTCTTAAAGGTCCCATCTGAACACCCATTATGAGGTAGTATATGCAGCTTAGAACAGAGTACAATAACCTCAAAAGAATCCAAATGTCTATAAAACTCTGGATCTCGGTCATAATCCTGGAACATAAAATTAGAAGGCAAAGAAAAACAAAAAGAAGGTTATGGAGTAATATATTTGAATATTGTAAAACTTATTTACCTGAAATAAATAATTTACTACAGAAAACTTCACATATTGTTCAATTCGTTGACGCTTGCCGCACACCAAGAATAAATTCTGCATCAAATTATCTCATTTCCAAAGGGAAATAGCTAAATGCCCTATATTAGTATGAACCAAATGGCAAACAAAATTTCTTGATACATATTTTCATTACATATTCAAAACCAATTGACATTTTCAGTTATAACGACAATTGGCTTGGAAGCAAACTTGAGTTGAAGTTTTTGGAGTCTCATTCTGATCTTCTCAATATCCTAGATTTATTGATAGTAGAAAGACAAAAACAGCCAGGGTTGGAGATGAAAGGGATAAAAAAAGGAAAACCAACAATATTCTCCTCCATCTGCTTGATATAAAATGTTGTTCCATAATCAAGTATCATTTGCAATAAAAATTCAGCTACAAAGAATCCAGAAGAATGTAAATGCAAAATATTTTATAAAGTTCATTTTTTTTGCTCGTAAGAGATATAATCATATAATGTATTACTCAGACAAAAACATTCTCATATCCTACCTAGAACTGGATATGTGGATTTGTACCAAGTTCAAGCCAATAGAGTATAATATATACCTCAATTCGAAATAAGTGATGGTCACTGAAGTCCAATCGATCAACATATATAGGTCTCACCTGCCATGAGTTATCCACCACTTGGATTAAATGTGACATCTAATGGCTTTTGATTTTGTTAGTGTCCTATTACAACTCTTTATTATATTTCATCTCCTATTTCAAAATGGCTTTTGATTTTGTTAGTGTTCTATTACAACTCTAATTCCTACTACCACAATTATCTCCTTTACCATAATCAACTCCTATTTCCATAAAGTTTTTGACATTGATAGTGTCATAGTACAGTCATATTCTTTCTACCAATAAAATCTAATCAAATACGAAATTTTAATATTATTAACATTCAAATATAATAGTAAAAGATATATCCTTTTACATTTTTATTATGTATTAACCTCAGCTTGCAGTTTTTTTTTCTGGAAAGGTAATTGTGGCCCCAAGTTTGGTTTGACTACATAGTTAACATAACATATAGCACCAAAAACTGTCTCTCAAGCATTATATCAAACATTGTAAGTGCAATCCATATAAGCACACTACATGGTTTTATTTATACATACAAAGCACAAGTTCTCCTTTATATATCCCAACCTTATGACTTCCGGACCCTTCATGGTCCCCAAACACAACACAACAACAACCCCAACCATATATAATCAAACAAATTAAAAAATAAATGGACAGTTAATATATAAAAAGATGGGTTGTAGTTACCTTCTTGCTTATTTGAATAAAGTTTGAGGTTGCTAAATCTCTAGTGGCAATAGGGAAATGTTGGCTAACTTGCTGCACTTTATCGCCCATCCTTATCCTAGTCGGAGCTCTCTTCCTCTCTCTATGTCACTATAGTTTGAGACTTAATGTTTTGCAATGGCTAACTATGTTGGGGGGGTGGAGAGCTAGTCCTATATCGCTGAGCTCCCTCCCCCTGCAGTCAGCCCCTTGGATTCTAAATGTCCCTTAGCATGACCCCTATCAGCCCCCTGCATCAACTACTTCCACCAGTTCTCGCAAAGGTGTAATTTTCTTTCTACTTTTTTTATCATATCTGATTTTTTTTTATGCATGAAACAAACAAAACATAAAAGGCTAAGAACGCGTTCAAGGAGCCAAAAAAAAATGATCAGCAGATAATGGATGAAAGCAGCACTGACCTCCTTATATTTATCAGAGAGGGTAGGCAATTCAATATGAACTTGACAAACATGCAGAGTGAACAATGACCCGGCCAATGTTGCAGAATTCTTTATTTTGCAAACCACATCATTATCTTTCACACTTTCAACATGCTCAATCCAGTTAAATAAAATCCTGGTCATGCATAACACATGAAATAACTCTTGGAGTAGCCTGTTTCAAGAAAATTTAGACTTTTCTAGTTAAATAAATTTTACACTAAACTCTGTAATTTGGAAACAAAGTTCAAAATACTTTTTACTTAATCAACTCAACGGTGAAAATCCAATATTTGAATACACATGAGAAAAAAAATCATGTCAACATAGTTTAGGTTGTCGGCCTCTTACCTACAAAAATAGTGTCTCCAATCTTCACAACCTGCAGGACCAAGGCAACAGTCTGGTAAGTACTGACAATTTACTAAGAAGTATTACAAAAATTAAAACATATCATCATGCAATTATTGAAATAAAATAATCTATTCTAATAACCAATATAGCAGAGTGATAATGTATGCATATTATCAGTTAGCTTAATGATCTCTACCTCCTTCATGCGACGAATACTTTCGAAAAAATACTTGTCGTTGAACAGTTCTTGGAACTTCTCCCAAAACATCTTCAGTGCGGCAGGCTGAGTACGCTTTACAGATTCCCACTACACCAAAAATGGCCTCTAGTGAAGGACAAATCCTTCACAAGACATACTATATCACTCACAAGAGATTTATTGCGAAAAAATATTTCCTTCACACGATTGCTCGCATTAGACCTCCTCGCAATTAGGTATCCTTCGCTAAGTAGTAACTAAATATTTTTTGTGAAGGATATATTGTCAATAACTTCTTTATTTACAAATTGTATTTAGTAATGGAATATTGTTATTTAGTGAAATATTGGTTTCCTTCACAAATAATATTTTAAGAATGAATATTTAAAATTAGTGAATAACTTGATTCCCTCATAAATAATATATTATGAAGAACAAATTTATTTAACGAGAAATTTTTTTTCTTCACTAATTATAAATTGAGAATCTTTCTTCAAATTAGTGAGAAAAATTCTTTCACAAATTATAAATTTGTAAATAAAAAATTAATTGCTAAATAATCAAAATTCATTGAAAATTATAATTAATTTTCAAATCAATGATTTCATATTTATTATTATTACTATTATTTTTATTAATTGCTATAATAAATATTAAATTTAATATTTCAAGTTAATATAAATATCATACCTATTTCAAGCTAATTAATAAACTAATGCATAAAGAGCCAATAATTAAAACTAATACTCCATATATAAATAGATAATGCTCAAATCACGATAAGTACAAAATTTGTTATTATATCTTGATCTCCCAAAGATCATAGTACTTACAATATTTAATACTACCTCTGTCTCATAATAAGTGATTTTTTAGCTTAAATCACACATACCAATACACAAGCTAAAATGGCAAAAATATCATTAATATATTTTCTTTGAAGTTGAAGAGTTAATGAGTGTCATTTAATTGTAGGGATTGCAAGATGCAATAAATACCATTGACTGCATAAGAGCATATATGAGAAAATATTATAAATATTGTATTGGAGTTCTAACACATCACTTATTTTGGGAAAAAATATTAAGCCTAAAAAATCACTTATTGTGAGACGGAGGTAATAACTAACACAAGAAAACTGAAAGAATAACGAACTAGATGGAATGAAGTGTACATCATGTTAGGTCCACTTCATCATCATTTTGGAAATCAAGGTTGGACCTGTAAATTTCCTACTGCAAAAGAAACACCAAAATTCAATTTCAATAAGATGAGATGAGAAATAAGAAAAAAATGAGCCTGGTGAACTTATGCTCTAGTGTGTTGAATGTGTACTGATTAATGTGTGCGTTACCTGCTTCAGAAAAAAAGCTGCAGTAATGGAACCACCGTGACGACCACCGGTGTTGACCATATCAGCTACTCCAGATTTCATGGACTCCCAATAACTTTCTTCCAAAGGCAACCTCCAAAGTTTTTCTCCAGCAATAGTACAAAACATACCTAGTCTACCTTGGTTGATTTAAATTCATCACATCTATCTGATCTCAGCTGGTATGACATCGGGATGCAAATTATAAGGGAACACTAAGTATATTGAAGATTAAAAATGGGACTCAAGCAACTCTTTGCTTCAAAAGGACCAATTCAAGATATGTCATATATGCCATATATCACTATATATGTCGAAGAAAACAAGATAAATGTATCTCTAAGAAAATTTAAAAGGGGAAGTAGAAAATCATCATTGCTCAAAGTTAGAATACAACTCAGGTATATCCAGTTCAACAACCATAATTGGTCAATGAATTTTAAGGTTAAACAACCACCCAAGTACTTTCTTGATTATTGAAACTTCACTCTTTATTGTGGATCATTGACCGCTTGAGAGTGGACCAATCCAATTTAAGGAAGTACCTATAGCAACAAAAGTTGCCAAACTATTAGACATATAAGGGTCTGTCTGTCTTAATCACGTTTAATGTAGTATTTGTTCTTTTCCCTTCATGAACTTAAGATTTTAGGATTTCTCCATTTATATCACCATAGAAATGTTAGAAAGCTGGAGCAAATAGTCATGAATGTAGGATAATAACTTTTATCAATAAAACAATGCCTATTTTATAGAAATATGCTTATTATAGAATCACTGACATTAACATTAGTCTAGTTTACTTTTTGACGGGTTTTATGTGAACTTTCAAAAGTACTTTTGGAGGTTGAAATGAGAGAAGTGTAGCCATGAGTCCTCTCATAATCATTATGATTAATCACAAGTGGCTATACGTGCAACAAGAATACAATTACAAAATATAAATTGATCAGATTTTTGCTCATTCTTTTATTATCTAAATCAATATAAAAGTTATCTAGTTATGCTAACCTTGGTAGTTCAGCATTTTCCTTCGCCATTATGGATAGCATCAACAAGTCCAGTATAATTCCAGTTCTTTATCACATTGTATGGGCCGTCATGTATCTCAACTTCTATTGTATACCCTCCATTGTTGAATATGAATATAATGGTACGTTGTTCGTTGTTGAGATATCCTGTGCAGTTACCTGGGGAAAGGGAATTATTTATTGGTAATGATCTATGATGATAATATAACAATCATACTCGTGATTAAGGTTTAGATAAAACTATTTTAACCAAAAAGTGAGGTATTTTTCTAAAATTATATGGATATATAAAAATTCAAGTAGTGAAATGACACATTATTTTCCCCTTGACACCTTTTTGATCATTTTTATTCGCAAATACAATTTATTTTTAAAATACTTGATAAGATAATAATTTTAATATTAGATAGTAATTAGACATTCACAAAAGGGGCCACTGTCTGCTTGTAACAATAGTTTACGTAGGTCACAGCATTATTCTGTAGTCATCCAATATGTCTGCGCAGGTTATAGCATTCTTCTCTAGTTATCCAATACATATTCGACATAAGAAAATGCTGAGATTTTCTAAGTTGCCAATGTAAAATCTGCTACTAAAATTAGTATTATTACTAACCTGGAAACTCCCATCGCCAATGAGGGCAATCACACGCTTGTCTTTAGCAGCCTGGGCATAACCAAGAGTTGCACCCACTGATCATCCAATGGAACCATATTGCATCTGGAATTCATACCTGAATGAAAACAAACAATTCAAGTCATTAGAAGGAAGCCGGTTACAGGGTCACAGAATATGAACTTAACTGATGGATGCCGCAAGGAGTAATAGTAGTAGTAGAATAATATGCCACGCTCACTAAAGAGATTGTTTACCCGCAATTTTTAGGAAGTGAGAGCTTCTGACAATTAAACCATGAGTCCCCTGTCTCTGCAATCACTGTTGTATCTCCACTCAACCTCACCTGTTAATGAGCTAGTTTTAATCAAATGACGAAGGCAATGATACAGTTCTATGAACAAATCCATTAAAAAAATAGATGCAAAGTGGGACAGATCTAGTGCAATACATTCCATTTCTTTACGTTGGAGACCTTCAAGATCAAATGTTAAATATGATAACTGAAACATCTTCTACAATTATGGGACCGAAGGACAAAAGATTTCAAGTTCTATTACTTCTCCATTTAATGCAGAATTGGAAGATTAACATCTCAAATTTAAGACACAGGATTCACTACAACCATATCTTTTTCTTCCTTTATCTATATGCTACTCGTATGAGGTGTTGTTTTCGCATGTTTCTCAGATAAAAAAAGATGGGAGGTGAAAGTTGAGAGTACCTAGCCAGTGTGGTCTTAAATTTCATCGAGACATTTGACTCTCAAACAATGAGATAGGTTACAGGTGTATGTCATTTTGCTTAATGCCAAGTTTAATGTACTCAAGAAAGCTCTCCAAACGAGTAAATGAATTTTGTTCGATATGTGACAAGTATGGTATGTGTCTTATGACTTTATAGAACATGATTGTGTACAATCTAGAAGACATCGTTTTCTTTCTCTCTCTCTCTCTCTTTTAAATGAAGCATGATGCACCACCAAAGCATAATGGACAGAATGTTGTAAGTAAATATTTTGTCTAAAGGAAACTAAATCACCATCAAGATCATTACCTGCATGTGCTTGAAGAGAATGTTGACCCTAAGAGTCTCATCTTTCTCACGCTTCAGAGCAACACCGGAAGGGACAAAGATGCGGCGGTAATTCTCAACTGTTGTACTGTTCTTCTTCAGCTTCCTGGCCAATGCAGTTAAGAAATCTGCCATGAAAACCCAACCTAATGAAGGACAATTACCAATAGTCACACGATTAGACTGCACTACAATTGTTTTCTCTTTTTTAATCAGTAATGAGTACCCAACTGAGTAGTAATCATTGAAGATAGGCCCAACAAAAACATAGCTAGGCATCAGAAGATTCCACTATCTCCCCCACAAAACTGGTGCTAACAGCACCCCAGTATGTCCCAATGAAGTGAGGATGGTGCTCTGGAACTAGGCCCATAGCTGACGGCATGATAGCTATTGGATACCCACTAGCTTTGGCAAACTCCTCAAAGGCCTCTTGTGCCTTAGCTACCTTTAGCTTGGGGCCTCCCACAATGACAGGTTTCACAGCCTTGTTCAGAAACTCAGCTGCTGCTTCCACTACCGCTTCTAATCCTAATTGATTGCTGACCCTGCAGTAAAAGTGAAGGTTGGTGCTTTCTAAATACATAGAAGATGCATGAAATTGAAGCTGACTGAGCAAAAACAAAATATGACATAACTGAAGATGAACAAGTATCCTGAATACGAGAATCATTAAATTTATAGGCACCGTATTGAAATTGTTCAGAGGCAATGAAAAAAGGCAATGGGACATGAATTGCACTTATTGATTTTATGCAATTGTAAATAATTCACAAGCAGTATACGCTCAAGTGAAAAACCATTACATGGTGTTCTCTAAAATTTACATTTAAGTTATGCACATGATCTGGAACAACTGGACATGATATTGATAAAATCACTGGTATAAGCTTCAAAAAATACACCTTAATTATGAAGCAAAAGTAGCATATTTACCAGATGATGCTAACAGAAGATGTAAAAAGTCGTTTTGGCCTGGATGAAGCAAAAGTCACCGCTCTTGAACACACCAGACCCGACAAACACTCCATCGCACCCCAATTGCATCATCAGCGCCGCGTCCGCTGGGGTCGCCACCCCACCTGCCGTGAAGTGCACCACCGACAACCTCCCCAGCTGCTTTGTCTGCATCACCAAATCATAGGGAGCTGCGATTTTCTTGGCGAACGTGAAAACCTCATCGTCGTCCATGTTCCTCAACACCCTAATATCCCCCATTACAGACCGAACATGGCGAACGGCTTCGATTATGTTCCCGGTTCCGGCCTCGCCTTTGGTTCGAATCATCGCCGCACCCTCACGGATACGTCGGAGTGCTTCCCCGAGGTTTCGGCAGCCACAAACGAACGAAATCCAAAAATTGTGCTTGTTGATGTGATTCTCATCGTCGACAAGGGTAAGAACTTCACTTTCATCGACAAAATCAATGCCAATTGCTTCAAGGATTTGGGCCTCCACCAAATGGGCGATACGGGCCTTGGCCATCACCGGAAATGTGACGGCCTATTTAATTGAGAAAAAATCCTGTTTTTTTGATTTTTTCTTATGGTTTAGTACTGAACTAATTAAAAATAAAATTAAATAATTCAAAAGTCTTTTTTAATTAAAGGCCTCCTAAATTTTATTTAACTGAATATTAAATGCAATACCAAAAAATAAAGTTACTTTAAATTAATCTCCAAAAGACTATTTTGGATTAATATTATATACTTAAAATAAAATTTAAAGTCTTTTGGATTATTTAATTTAATTTTTATTTTTATTTAACTTTAACTTTATTTAATTATGATCATAAAAATAAACTTTTTATGGAAAAATTTTAAAGTTTAACATAGTGTAAAGTTATTTACTTTATAGTTTATTAAAATAAATAGTATATATTGTAAGTTACTTAAAAAGTGTTATTAAAATTAAATTTACTATTGTAAAAAATTTAAGGTATTTATATTCACCACAATTAATTCAAAAAGAATTATTTAGAACAAGATAGCGACCAATTTTATCATTCGCAAAAAACTTCTGAATAATGATATATAGTGAGTAATAATTCATTCACCAAATAGATTTTTTCCTCGCAAATTTTCATCATAAATTAGCTCCAAAAATCTTTATATCGCCCTAATTTTGTGAGGAAAAAAATATAAATTGTGAAGGATGTTTCTTTCGCTAATAACTATATTGTCACTATACTTTTTTTCTTCACTGTTCCTTCGCTAAACAACTCCTCATGTGAAGGAATAAATTCCTTCACAAAATTTCCTTCGTTAGAGGCCATTTTTAGTGTAGTGTCCCACTAGTAATCTGCCTTTCCTCGCAACATGAAGGTCGCAAATAGAACTTTTTTCTGCCCAGAACATCCCAAGACATCAAATATCTTGATGATCTGTTTTATCCACGTCTCCGCCTTAAGTGGTTCTGGCTTTCCCAAAAACTCCGGTGGTTCCAGCTCCTTGAACTGTTTAGCAGTGATCATCTGAGAGTTGTCAGTATTTCCACCAGCATTTTGCGCAAGAGTCTCTCTCGCCTGTTGTTGCATGAATTACAGAAAGCCTCTAAACATTCCGTCGTTCATCATTTGGTCGGTGTTGTTATTTACCTGAGGATTGTTGCCTTTCTGATGCACATTATCCTGGTTATTGATCTGTGGTGACTCAACGGTCTCCTGTGCTCCACTTCTTATCTCAACATTTTCAGATGTCATTTCTAAACACTGCCACAAAATAAGGGTTAATTGACATGCCACATATTATCCCTATATTCTAACCGACCCATTAAATAACAAATAAACTTAGGTAGGTCATACTAGCGAAGGATTTTCTCGTCTCTCCCCCTAGTTCTAGTCTCACATCTTAGTAGGGGATCATATCCCTAAGCTTTGATACCAACTGTGACGCCACCAAAATAGGTATACATCACCCATTCTGAGTCGCCAAATTCATGGTACAAGATTCATATACAAACTTAATTAATACAAATGTCGTATAAAATACGACAAAACATAGCTAAGTTTTTACACGAATATTATCTCATAGACAATATCTAAACTCAAATTCAATCCTCATTATATTTATTATCACACTAAATAGTGAGGACTACTAAAACAACCATCTCGGACCGTCACTTCATTTCCCGACTAGTCCCAGCTACTTTCTCATTTCTCGAAGAGAACAATGAAACCAAAAGGGTGAACTCAACTAGCCCAGTAAGAATTATTATGACTAAGATAATGCAGAATAAATTATCGTTAGCCTTCAACAGAGTTAAACTGATAAAATATAATAAACATCAAGTTTAACTGCAGCAGAACAAGTAATCCATTAGAAGAATTAAGTAGAGCATGATATCTACTATCTTCTATGATTTAAAAAGTTTATCATCAATTTTATCGCTGAGACTCAGCTTAATAAATAATCCACCTTACCGAGTCAACCCTGCACTACGGGCCAATGATATTCATTTATATCACGTCCACGAATTATCCATGCACTACGGGCCAAGGATATTCGTGTAATCATCAATGGTCATGATCATGCCAACAACTGTCCATCAATGCATTACGGGCCAATGAGGACTTTTACCACATCATTTGTAACATTATAGGTCATGATTATACCGAATGATCCCTGATCATAATCATACCGATCAACAGTCCATCTATGCACTACGGGCCAAAGATGACTTTCATAATAATATAAGTATGAGGATACTGACAGTGATATAAGAATTCAATTAAATGAAAGCAAATGATAAATTTTTAAAGATTTATAATTTAATTTATCCATAATTCAAAAACGTCCAAATTGTTAACATGATACTGATTTGTGGAGTAAAATTCATGAATAATATTGTATCAAAAATGATTTGGACCGAAAAAAAATTAATTTTTATCATGAATAGTATCCCGAGTGAATAGTACCCTGTAAGACCCCGAATTTTATGAAATAAAAATATTCAATTTTTCTTATAATTACAATTCAGTAAATGGTTAAATTGATAAAAAGTTAAAGTTATGGGTAAAATGTAAAATTTTTTCAAAATAAACAAGTGGTTATAAAATAATCATTGTTGTCGGGGAATATTCGTTGGTCGTGGAATATTCTTTCTGTCGGGGAATATTCGTACGACGGCATAACTTTTTATGGGCCCCATAACAGAAAACGGTCGGATGGAGATAACGACAAAAATTGAATTTTTATAATTAATGGCGTAGTTGTTACCGTTAACACTGTTGGAATACCCGGTGGTTAAAATACAGTAATACGAATTATTGCACAGTATTTTTGAAATTATTGATTCTTACGTAAGAAGACACTACTGAATAATTGTCACAGTAATTACTGTTCAATATTTTATTCTATTGATTCAATAATTGCTGAGTTGATATTTTATATTATTGTTGTTTCAATAATTGTTGCTGCACAGTATTTTCCATTATCAGATCAATAATTCATATTATTTAAATAATATTATTAGATAGCATTATTGGCAATGTATAGAAAGTTCTGTCTAAGGAGAGGTTTGGTCATCTAATTACGCGCTAGTAAGGAGAAATCCTTATTGGAAAGCCCCCTCTTTCCTGGGAACGGCCTGGTTGTCATAAATGTGATTCTGTAATATTATCTGTGAATAATTAATTATTGATTCATATGATAAGGAAATATTTATTTTATGTGGATATAAATGAGGGATATATTTTTGTGGTTAAAATGAAGGAGTTAATGTTGAGGTATTTTATCTGTATTTTTGTCAGAACGGAGGTATTGAAAATCAAATTAGGGTTTTTGAGATATTTTACGAGGGTTATAATTTTTAATCCGACCGTTGGATCGTGGTAATATTTGGATATGTTATACATATATAGGTTGAGTATATGTCCACAAATTTTGAACCGTTAAAAATGAACGTATGATTTGTTATGAATTTTACGAGATGACTGGTTCAGAAATTGTTGAATTTTCGGAGTTAATCATTTTGGTAGAAAATTCTAAAATTGGTGGGCCCCACCCTTGGTTGGTAAAGAAATGTGCTGAGATTTTTATTCAAATGTGGTGGGTGGGAATAGTAGCAGGTAAAGCCGTCAGGTTGCAGGTTAAGTCTGTTTCGGCGTGCTAACATTTTCCTATAAATAGAGGGCTAAGTTAGAATTGAAAATCACACCAGAAACATAAGTTTTTTCTCTTTCTCTCTCTATATTATGAGGCATATTTTGTGAGTATTTAGATACTTTGTGAGTTTCTATTCATCAGTGCAAGTTTTCTTCAGCCTTATACCGATCAGAAGTACTGCTCTTTTGAGGTAAGGGATAGTAAGGAATTTTAAGGGTTGTTATGTTTTTCAGTTTCGTAATTTTTCTGACCTTCAAAAATTCTGAAAAAATTTAAAATGATATTTTGATGAGTTTTCTTGATTGTGTCCAAAAATGGTGATTTTTGGATGTATAGATTGAGAGGTATGAATTTTATGAGAAAAGACTATTTTAAAAGTAACCGCTTATAATTCCTTGTGGTTAACTCCAAAATTGATGAAATTTTTATTAGGAGTACATGTATATGATAGGAGTATACTCTGTGAATTTCAGAATTTTTAGACAAAAGTACAATTTGTGATAAATGTCTAAATATTTGGATGTTTTGGCCATATGAAAAATAGTAAATGACTTTTAAAAATTCTGAGAAAAATATATGTTCAATATGGGACTATATTCTGCTAAATTCTAGAAAAGAAATATTTTTGGAACTGATTTGGTATTTTTTATGAAAATGGTCTAGATATGAGTAAAGGAATTAAATATGTTATGTGAAGGAAGAAAATTAAAAAATATGATTTTATGGCTTGAGAATCATATATGTGGTATATGCAGATTTTTTTATGAGGGTTTTGGTTATTGGTGATGAAATCTTATGAGTTTGACATTTTAGAATGATTAAATGCATTATTTTAGTAAAGTGTAAACAATTAAAATAAATTATTTATAAGTTTAAGAAATGTTATTCTTTCAATATCATTATACCGAAATATTGGTATGAATTTTATTGTGGAATTTCTACCTTTTTGTGTCGGGGTTACTATTCATGAGTTACTATTCACGACAAAATTAGTTTCTTTTTCTAACCAAATTATAGTTGATTTATGAATATTTCTCTTGAGATTAAATCTATATGTTGATTATATTGATTTTATTATCATATATAATATTTTTATAACCCTAATGATGCTATTCTATTTTACTTGAGTGTAAAGATGGATAGATTATTAGTATGATCATGACTAGGGTTCTCTTTGGTCAGTAGTGAAAAAGTTAAATTGTGACTGGTATGATCATGACCATTGAATTTATAATTGAATATCTTTAGCTTAAGTGCAAAGGTGAATTGATCAACATGGTTATAATTATTGTTTATATAAGTTCTAAAATGATTATATATTTCTTTGAGATATGAATATATTTGGTCTGTAGTGCAAATATGAACTGTTGAGGAATATCTTTGGCCTGTAGTGCAAAGATGAATTGTTGTTGAATATCTTTGGGCTGTAGTGCAAAGATGGTCTGTTGATGAATATCTTTGGCCTATAGTGCAAAGATGAACTGTCGTTGAATATCTTTGGTCGTAGTACAAAGATGGATTTATTAGTATGATTATGAACATGAACTGTGATTTGGTATAACCATGATCTTTGATGTTTCAGGTAAAGACAGGTGATAAAAATATTCTTCGTCCTGGGTGCGAAAAAAAATTTAGAATCACAATTATGATTATGAATTATTCATATGATTGTGAAAATGAACTGTTGAGTGATGTTACAGGAATAAAACATTGTTGGTGGATTTTTAACATGGAGAAGATAATAGACTTTATAGTTTATTTGACTCTTCTAATGGATTGATCGTTCCGCTGCAACTATGGTTGAAATTTTTATTATCTACCATATATTCGAAATCTCTTATTTATTACTGATGAAGACTATTGATAATTTATTTATCTTTAGTCATGATATTCTTTACTGGGCTAGTTGTGCTCACCCTTTTGTTTCACAATTCCTTTCAGGTAATAAGAGTGTAGCTAGGTCGAGCAGGGGTAACAGGGGAATAGAACGGTGGTCATCATTTAGTAGTTATATTTGGTGAATCATCTAGGGTGAAGCGAACCCAACGTTGGAAGGGTGTTTTGTCACTATCATACAAGATGTCTAATGACATACAACCTCGTGTCATCATAAGACAGGAGTGTGCTCATCCACTTGCTGAGTATATTTACGAGCACTACCTATATAATATTGGTGTTTGTTTGAAGTATAATTCTCAATTAGAGACAGTGGAGATAATGATAAGTCAAGAGAAGACTCACCATTGGAAAGAATATGATAGTAATCTTCTCGTTTTTCTTTGGGGTATATTGGGTCAACCAAGGATAATTCTGTGGCCATATGATATCTATCACAACCTAGAAGCATGGCCTCCCATGTACGAAGGTTTCCTTGAGCACTTTCCAAATATTCTAATTTCTAAAACAGTTTTTGACTATACCTTTATGTAAGGTATCATTGTGAGGTGTTGTCCACGATTGGGACATGAGTCACATTTGGTATATATTTGTATCCAAACTCACAGCATATGTGTTGTTGTATTTTGCACGACAATTGTTGTAATAAAGATGTAGTTGTTTTCTATACCATGTATTTGGCGACTCAGAATAGGTTGGATGGAATGGACCTATTTTGGAGTCGTCACAGTTGGTATCAGAGCTTAGGGATATGGTCTCTGGCGGAGATTGGAGAATATAACTAGGAGGGGAGGGATGAGTAAATCCTTCACTAGTGTGTCCTACCTAAGCTTATTTGTTGGTCAGTCATAATATCGGGATATTGTGTGATATGTTAATTTGTTCAATTAACCCCTGTTTTGAAACTGTATTTCAGATATCATTCTAGAATGATATTTAAAATACAGGAGATGAGCAATGGAGAAATTATGATGACAGGGAAGATGGAATCTGAAATGAAAGGAAGGTATTCTCAACTCTTTAAAATATCAGGTACGTAAATTTCGAGGATAAAATTTCATAAGGAGGGGAGATTGTAAGACCCCGAATTTTATGAAATAAAAGTATTCAATTTTTCTTATAATTACAATTCAGTAAATGGTTAAATTGATAAAAAGTTAAAGTTATGGGTGAAATATAAAATTTTTTTCAAAATAAGCAAGTGGTTATAAAATAATCATTGTTGTCGGGGAATATTCGTTGGTCGTGGAATATTCTTTCTGTCGGGAAATATTCGTACGACGGCATAACTTTTTGTGGGCCCCATAACGGAAAACGGTCGGATGAAGATAACGACAAAAATTGAGTTTTTATAATTAACGGCGTAGTTGTTACCGTTAACACTGTTGGAATACCCGGTGGTTAAAATACAGTAATACGCGTTATTGCACAGTATTTTTGAAATTATTGATTCTTACGTAAGAAGACACTACTGAATAATTGTCACAGTAATTACTGTTCAATATTTTATTCTATTGATTCAATAATTGCTGAGTTGATATTTTATATTATTGTTGTTTCAATAATTGTTGCTGCACAGTATTTTCCATTATCAGATCAATAATTCATATTATTTAAATAATATTATTAGATAGCATTATTGGCAATGTATAGAAAGTTCTGTCTAAGGAGAGGTTTGGTCATCTAATTGCGCGCTAGTAAGGAGAAATCCTTATTGGAAAGCCCCCTCTTTCCTGGGAACGGCCTGGTTGTCATAAATGTGATTCTGTAATATTATCTGTGAATAATTAATTATTGATTCATATGATAAGGAAATATTTATTTTATGTGGATATAAATGAGGGATATATTTTTGTGGTTAAAATGAAGGAGTTAATGTTGAGGTATTTTATCTGTATTTTTGTCAGAACGGAGGTATTGAAAATCAAATTAGGGTTTTTGAGATATTTTACGAGGGTTATAATTTTTAATCCGACCGTTGGATCGTGGTAATATTTGGATATGTTATACATATATAGGTTGAGTATATGTCCACAAATTTTGAACCGTTAAAAATGAACGTATGATTTGTTATGAATTTTACGAGATGACTGGTTCAGAAATTGTTGAATTTTCGGAGTTAATCATTTTGGTAGAAAATTCTAAAATTGGTGGGCCCCACCCTTGGTTGGTAAAGAAATGTGCTGAGATTTTTATTCAAATGTGGTGGGTGGGAATAGTAGCAGGTAAAGCCGTCAGGTTGCAGGTTAAGTCTGCTTCGGCGTGCTAACATTTTCCTATAAATAGAGGGCTAAGTTAGAATTGAAAATCACACCAGAAACATAAGTTTTTTCTCTTTCTCTCTCTATATTATGAGGCATATTTTGTGAGTATTTAGATACTTTGTGAGTTTCTATTCATCAGTGCAAGTTTTCTTCAGCCTTATACCGATCAGAAGTACTGCTCTTTTGAGGTAAGGGATAGTAAGGAATTTTAAGGGTTGTTATGTTTTTCAGTTTCGTAATTTTTCTGACCTTCAAAAATTCTGAAAAAATTTAAAATGATATTTTGATGAGTTTTCTTGATTGTATCCAAAAATGGTGATTTTTGGATGTATAGATTGAGAGTTATGAATTTTATGAGAAAAGACTATTTTAAAAGTAACCGCTTATAATTCCTTGTGGTTAACTCCAAAATTGATGAAATTTTTATTAGGAGTACATGTATATGATAGGAGTATACTCTGTGAATTTCAGAATTTTTAGACAAAAGTACAATTTGTGATAAATGTCTAAATATTTGGATGTTTTGGCCATATGAAAAATAGTAAATGACTTTTAAAAATTCTGAGAAAAATATATGTTCAATATGGGACTATATTCTGCTAAATTCTAGAAAAGAAATATTTTTGGAACTGATTTGGTATTTTTTATGAAAATGGTCTAGTTATGAGTAAAGGAATTAAATATGTTATGTGAAGGAAGAAAATTAAAAAATATGATTTTATGGCTTGAGAATCATATATGTGGTATATGCAGATTTTTTTATGAGGGTTTTGGTTATTGGTGATGAAATCTTATGAGTTTGACATTTTAGAATGATTAAATGCATTATTTTAGTAAAGTGTAAACAATTAAAATAAATTATTTATAAGTTTAAGAAATGTTATTCTTTCAATATCATTATACCGAAATATTGGTATAAATTTTATTGTGGAATTTCTACCTTTTTGTGTCGGGGTTACTATTCATGAGTTACTATTCACGATAAAATTAGTTTCTTTTTCTAACCAAATTATAGTTGATTTATGAATATTTCTCTTGAGATTAAATCTATATGTTGATTATATTGATTTTATTATCATATATAATATTTTTATAACCCTAATGATGCTATTCTATTTTACTTGAGTGTAAAGATGGATAGATTATTAGTATGATCATGACTAGGGTTCTCTTTGGTCAGTAGTGAAAAAGTTAAATTGTGACTGGTATGATCATGACCATTGAATTTATAATTGAATATCTTTAGCTTAAGTGCAAAGGTGAATTGATCAACATGGTTATAATTATTGTTTATATAAGTTCTAAAATGATTATATATTTCTTTGAGATATGAATATATTTGGTCTGTAGTGCAAATATGAACTGTTGAAGAATATCTTTGGCCTGTAGTGCAAAGATGAATTGTTGTTGAATATCTTTGGGCTGTAGTGCAAAGATGGTCTATTGATGAATATCTTTGGCCTATAGTGCAAAGATGAACTGTCGTTGAATATCTTTGGTCGTAGTACAAAGATGGATTTATTAGTATGATTATGAACATGAACTGTGATTTGGTATAACCATGATCTTTGATGTTTCAGGTAAAGACAGGTGATGAAAATATTCTTCGTCCTGGGTGCGAAGAAAAATTTAGAATCACAATTATGATTATGAGTTATTCATATGATTGTGAAAATGAACTGTTGAGTGATGTTACAGGAATAAAACATTGTTGGTGGATTTTTAACATGGAGAAGATAATAGACTTTATAGTTTATTTGACTCTTCTAATGGATTGATCGTTCCGCTGCAACTATGGTTGAAATTTTTATTATCTACCATATATTCGAAATCTCTTATTTATTACTGATGAAGACTATTGATAATTTATTTATCTTTAGTCATGATATTCTTTACTGGGCTAGTTGTGCTCACCCTTTTGTTTCACAATTCCTTTCAGGTAATAAGAGTGTAGCTGGGTCGAGCAGGGGTAACAGGGGAATAGAACGGTGGTCATCATTTAGTAGTTATATTTGGTGAATCATCTAGGGTGAAGCGAACCCAACGTTGGAAGGGTGTTTTGTCACTATCATACAAGATGTCTAATGACATACAACCTCGTGTCATCATAAGACAGGAGTGTGCTCATCCACTTGCTGAGTATATTTACGAGCACTACCTATATAATATTGGTGTTTGTTTGAAGTATAATTCTCAATTAGAGACAGTGGAGATAATGATAAGTCAAGAGAAGACTCACCATTGGAAAGAATATGATAGTAATCTTCTCGTTTTTCTTTGGGGTATATTGGGTCAACCAAGGATAATTCTGTGGCCATATGATATCTATCACAACCTAGAAGCATGGCCTCCCATGTACGAAGGTTTCCTTGAGCACTTTCCAAATATTCTAATTTCTAAAACAGTTTTTGACTATACCTTTATGTAAGGTATCATTGTGAGGTGTTGTCCACGATTGGGACATGAGTCACATTTGGTATATATTTGTATCCAAACTCACAGCATATGTGTTGTTGTATTTTGCACGACAATTATTGTAATAAAGATGTAGTTGTTTTCTATACCATGTATTTGGCGACTCAGAATAGGTTGGATGGAATGGACCTATTTTGGAGTCGTCACAGTTGGTATCAGAGCTTAGGGATATGGTCTCTGGCGGAGATTGGAGAATATAACTAGGAGGGGAGGGATGAGTAAATCCTTCACTAGTGTGTCCTACCTAAGCTTATTTGTTGGTCAGTCATAATATCGGGATATTGTGTGATATGTTAATTTGTTCAATTAACCCCTGTTTTGAAACTGTATTTCAGATATCATTCTAGAATGATATTTAAAATACAGGAGATGAGCAATGGAGAAATTATGATGACAGAGAAGATGGAATCTGAAATGAAAGGAAGGTATTCTCAACTCTTTAAAATATCAGGTACGTAAATTTCGAGGACAAAATTTCATAAGGAGGGGAGATTGTAAGACCCCGAATTTTATGAAATAAAAGTATTCAATTTTTCTTATAATTACAATTCAGTAAATGGTTAAATTGATAAAAAGTTAAAGTTATGGGTGAAATATAAAATTTTTTTCAAAATAAGCAAGTGGTTATAAAATAATCATTGTTGTCGGGGAATATTCGTTGGTCGTGGAATATTCTTTCTGTCGGAAAATATTCGTACGACGGCATAACTTTTTGTGGGCCCCATAACGGAAAACGGTCGGATGAAGATAACGACAAAAATTGAGTTTTTATAATTAACGGCGTAGTTGTTACCGTTAACACTGTTGGAATACCCGGTGGTTAAAATACAGTAATACGCGTTATTGCACAGTATTTTTGAAATTATTGATTCTTACGTAAGAAGACACTACTGAATAATTGTCACAGTAATTACTGTTCAATATTTTATTCTATTGATTCAATAATTGCTGAGTTGATATTTTATATTATTGTTGTTTCAATAATTGTTGCTGCACAGTATTTTCCATTATCAGATCAATAATTCATATTATTTAAATAATATTATTAGATAGCATTATTGGCAATGTATAGAAAGTTCTGTCTAAGGAGAGGTTTGGTCATCTAATTGCGCGCTAGTAAGGAGAAATCCTTATTGGAAAGCCCCCTCTTTCCTGGGAACGGCCTGGTTGTCATAAATGTGATTCTGTAATATTATCTGTGAATAATTAATTATTGATTCATATGATAAGGAAATATTTATTTTATGTGGATATAAATGAGGGATATATTTTTGTGGTTAAAATGAAGGAGTTAATGTTGAGGTATTTTATCTGTATTTTTGTCAGAACGGAGGTATTGAAAATCAAATTAGGGTTTTTGAGATATTTTACGAGGGTTATAATTTTTAATCCGACCGTTGGATCGTGGTAATATTTGGATATGTTATACATATATAGGTTGAGTATATGTCCACAAATTTTGAACCGTTAAAAATGAACGTATGATTTGTTATGAATTTTACGAGATGACTGGTTCAGAAATTGTTGAATTTTCGGAGTTAATCATTTTGGTAGAAAATTCTAAAATTGGTGGGCCCCACCCTTGATTGGTAAAGAAATGTGCTGAGATTTTTATTCAAATGTGGTGGGTGGGAATAGTAGCAGGTAAAGCCGTCAGGTTGCAGGTTAAGTCTGCTTCGGCGTGCTAACATTTTCCTATAAATAGAGGGCTAAGTTAGAATTAAAAATCACACCAGAAACATAAGTTTTTTCTCTTTCTCTCTCTATATTATGAGGCATATTTTGTGAGTATTTAGATACTTTGTGAGTTTCTATTCATCAGTGCAAGTTTTCTTCAGCCTTATATCGATCAGAAGTACTGCTCTTTTGAGGTAAGGGATAGTAAGGAATTTTAAGGGTTGTTATGTTTTTCAGTTTCGTAATTTTTCTGACCTTCAAAAATTCTGAAAAAATTTAAAATGATATTTTGATGAGTTTTCTTGATTGTGTCCAAAAATGGTGATTTTTGGATGTATAGATTGAGAGGTATGAATTTTATGAGAAAAGACTATTTTAAAAGTAACCGCTTATAATTCCTTGTGGTTAACTCCAAAATTGATGAAATTTTTATTGGGAGTACATGTATATGATAGGAGTATACTCTGTGAATTTCAGAATTTTTAGACAAAAGTACAATTTTTGATAAATGTCTAAATATTTGGATGTTTTGGCCATATGAAAAATAGTAAATGACTTTTAAAAATTTTGAGAAAAATATATGTTCAATATGGGACTATATTCTGCTAAATTCCAGAAAAGAAATATTTTTGGAACTGATTTGGTATTTTTCATGAAAATGGTCTAGTTATGAGTAAAGGAATTAAATATGTTATGTGAAGGAAGAAAATTGAAAAATATGATTTTATGGCTTGAGAATCATATATGTGGTATATGCAGATTTTTTTATGAGGGTTTTGGTTATTGGTGATGAAATCTTATGAGTTTGACATTTTAGAATGATTAAATACATTATTTTAGCAAAGTGTAAACAATTAAAATAAATTGTTTATAAGTTTAAGAAATGCTATTCTTTCAATATCATTATACCGAAATATTGGTATGAATTTTATTGTGGAATTTCTACCTTTTTGTGTCGGGGTTACTATTCATGAGTTACTATTCACGACAAAATTGGTTTCTTTTTCTAACCAAATTATAGTTGATTTATGAATATTTCTCTTGAGATTAAATCTATATGTTGATTATATTGATTTTATTATCATATATAATATTTTTATAACCCTAATGATGCTATTCTCTTTCACTTGAGTGTAAAGATGGATAGATTATTGGTATGATCATGACTAGGGTTCTCATTGGCCAGTAGTGGAAAAGTTAAATTGTGACTGGTATGATCATGACCATTGAATTTATAGTTTAATATCTTTAGCTTAAGTGTAAAGGTGAATTGATCAACATGGTTATAATTATTGTTTATATAAGTTCTAAAATGATTATATATTTCTTTGAGATATGAATATATTTGGTCTGTAGTGCAAATATGAACTGTTGAGGAATATCTTTGGCCTGTAGTGCAAAGATGAATTGTTGTTGAATATCTTTGGGCTGTAGTGCAAAGATGGTCTGTTGATGAATATCTTTGGCCTATAGTGCAAAGATGAACTGTCGTTGAATATCTTTGGTCGTAGTACAAAGATGGATTTATTAGTATGATTATGAACATAAACTGTGATTTGGTATAACCATGATCTTTGATGTTTCAGGTAAAGACAGGTGATGAAAATATTCTTCGTCCTGGGTGCGAAGAAAAATTTAGAATCACAATTATGATTATGAGTTATTCATATGATTGTGGAAATGAACTGTTGAGTGATGTTACAGGAATAAAACATTGTTGGTGGATTTTTAACATGGAGAAGATAATAGACTTTATAGTTTATTTGACTCTTCTAATGGATTGATCGTTCCGCTGCAACTATGGTTGAAATTTTTATTATCTACCATATGTTCGAAATCTCTTATTTATTACTGATGAAGACTATTGATAATTTATTTATCTTTAGTCATGATATTCTTTACTGGGCTAGTTGTGCTCACCCTTTTGTTTCACAATTCCTTTCAGGTAATAAGAGTGTAGCTGGGTCGAGCAGGGGTAACAGGAGAATAGAACGGTGGTCATCATTTAGTAGTTATATTTGGTGAATCATCTAGGGTAAAGCGAATCCAACGTTGGAAGGGTGTTTTGTCACTATCATACAAGATGTCTAATGACATACAACCTCGTGTCATCATAAGACAGGATTGTGCTCATCCACTTGCTGAGTATATTTACGAGCACTACCTATATAATATTGGTGTTTGTTTGAAGTATAATTCTCAATTAGAGACAGTGGAAATAATGATAAGTCAAGAGAAGACTCACCATTGGAAAGAATATGATAGTAATCTTCTCGTTTTTCTTTGGGGTATATTGGGTCAACCAAGGATAATTCTGTGGCCATATGATATCTATCACAACCTAGAAGCATGACCCCCATGTACGAAGGTTTCCTTGAGCACTTCCCAAATATTCTAATTTCTAAAACAGTTTTTGACTATAGCTTTATGTAAGGTATCATTGTGAGGTGCTGTCCACGATTGGGACATGAGTCACATTTGGTATATATTTGTATCCAAACTCACAGCATATGTGTTGTTGTATTTTACACGACAATTGTTGTAATAAAGTTGTAGTTGTTTTCTGTACCATGTATTTGGCGACTCAGAATAGGTTGGATGGAATGGACCTATTTTGGGGTTGTCACAACCCCATGAATAGTACCCTGTGAATAGTACTCCAAATGAAAAGATTAAAATTTATCAAGAATGCTCAGAATAATATTTTCATGAAAAGATACTAGATGAAGCGTAAATTTCAAGGATATTCTACTAATTTCATAAAGTACAAAAGCCAAAACTTAACAAAATGAGTGTAGAATTCAAAATCTGAAACGAAATAATATTACTTACACACTACAGAGTATGGAAGAAAATATTATTTCTTACGAGTATTGAACAAAAATAATATCCCTTACCTTAAAAAGAAGAGTATTCCAACTGGTATAGTAGGGATATTCTTGAAATAAACTTTCACTATTTTCTACACTCAAAGCTTCCTAAAACTCGAAAAAAATACACTCATTATTATAGAAGAAGAATTTTTTGATTCTGGTGTGATTTTCAATTTTAAACTAAGCATCCTATTCATAGTAGAATGGAAGGATACTATTTAGAAAAAAATTTCATGGACAAACAGTAGGAATCACGGGCGCAGAATCCTTCGGCCGAATAATTTTTCTGATTTACTATGCAAACACTATGCATAATAAAATATAATATATTCTATTTTTCATAAAAAAAAAAATTTATAATATATATATATAATTCCCTTCATTTTACATAAACCCTTCACCCCCCCCCCCCATTTCCATTTTTCATCCCACATATGGGCCCCACCTGTGACGCCCCCAAAATAGGTATACAACACCCATTCTGAGTCGCCAAATACATGGTACAGAAAGCAAACTACAACTTCAATAATACAATTATCGTGCAAAATATGATAACACATACTGTGAGTTTAAATATAAATATTATCTTCTGGACAATATCCACACTCAAATAAATCATCATTACAATTATTCAAACACTATTTTACAAAAATAGTGATGCCTGCTAAAATATCTTTCTAGAACCATCACTCCATACCCCGACTAGATCCTGTTATGTTCTCACCTCCTGAGAAGAAAAATAGAACAAAAAAGAAAAGGGTGAGCTCAACTAGCCCAGTAAAGAATATTATGACTAAGATAATATACAACAAATTATCGTTAGTCTTCAACAGGAAAAAATCTGATAGAATATAATCGACAACAAATTTTAGATCAACAACTGCAGCGGAAACAACAAACCATTAGAAGAGTCAAGTAGAGAATGAATTCTACTATCTTCTAAGATTTAAAAGTCCATCATCAATATTTTATCCCTGTAACATCAATTAATAATCATCTTTATCCAAATATTCATCTTTGCACTACAGGCCAAAGATATTCATTTGTATCACCTGTCAGTCATGTTCATCTCAACACCTGTTCATCTTTGCACTACAGGCCAAAGATATTCATCAAGTAATCATACACCTTTGCACTACAGGCCAAAGATATTCAGTAATATCATTATTTAGGACTGAGGATGATGAAAAATATCTTAAAGAGAACGAATCCAATGAGACAGAAGGACAAATAGTAGGGATTCGTATAACAGTTTATCCAAGATCAATAATACTTCATAATAATCAATTGTGAAGCAGAATTCAAAAATAAAGATCAAAACATGGATACAATCAAAGATAGTAACCATAATAGACATCTTGGAAAAAAAGAAAAAATTTTATTTTTCGGTGAATAGTGCCGTATTCGTAAATAGTGCCGTATACGTGAATAGTAACGTATACGTAAATAGTAACCCCGACACAAAAAGTTTTAAATTTGATAAAAACTCATGTTGATATTTCAGCATAATGATATTGAAGAAAATAATATCATTTAAGAAGAAAATAATATCCCTTACCTCAAGATATCAGTACTTCTGGTCGGAATACCGGTATAAGGCTGAAAGAAACTTGCTCTGATGAATAGAAACTCTCAAAGTATCTAAATACTCACAAAATACACTCAATAATCTAGAGAGAAAAAGAGAGAAAACTTATTTCTGGTGTGATTTTTAATTCTAACTTAGCCCTCTATTTATAGGAAAATTTTAGTAGGCTTGACCTGCAACCTGATGGCTTTACCTGCTACTATTTCCACCCACCACATTTGAAATATAATTCAGCACATTTCTTCACCAACCACAAGTGGGGCCCACCAATTCTAGAATTTTCCACCAAAATGATTAACTCTGAAAATTCAATAATTTCTAAACCAGTCATCTCGTAAAATTCATAATAAATCATACGTTCATTTTTAACGGTTCAAAATTTGTGGACATATACTCAACTTATATATGTATAACATATCCAAAAATTATCACGATCCAACGGTCGGATTAAAAATTATAACCCCAGCAAAATATCTCAAAAACCCTGATTTTTAATACCTCCATTCAAAAATACTGATAAAAACCTCAACATTAACTCCTTCATTTTTAACCACCAAAAATATATCCCTCATTTATATCCACATAAAATAAATATTTCCTTATCATATGAATCAATAATTAATTATTCATAAATAATATTACAGAATCACATTTATGACAACCAGACCGTTCCTAGGAAAGAGGGGGCTTTCCAATAAGGATTTCTCCTTACTAGCGCGCAATTAGATGATCAAACCTCTCCTTAGACAGAACTTTCTAGACATTGTAAATAATGTTATCTAATAATATTATTCAAATAATATGAATTATTGATCTGATAAAGGAAAATACTGTGCAGCAACAATTATTGAAACAACAATAATATAAAATATCAACGCAGCAATTATTGAATCAATAAAATAAAATATTGAATAATAACTACTGTAACAATTATTGAGTAGTGCCTTCTTACGTAAGAATCAATAATTGGTGCAATACCGTGTGCTACTGTATTTTAACCACCGGGTATTCCAACATATTAACGGTAACAACTACGCCATTATTTATAAATAACTTATACTTGTCGTTTTCTTCATCCAATCGCTTTCAATTATGGGGCCCACACAAGGCTGCGCCGTCGTACGAATATTCCCCGACATTAAGAATATTCCACGACCAAACAAATATTCCCCGAAAAAATGAATATTTTATAACCACTTGCTTATTTTGTAAAATTTGCACATTTCACCCATAACCAAAGTATTATATCAAATTAACCCTTATTATTCACAATAATATTTAGAAAAAATTTAATTTTATTCATTAATAAGTTGGGGTCTTACAACCTCCCCTCCTTATGAAATTTCGTCCTCGAAATTGACGTACGTACCTGATGTTTCAAAAAGGTGAGGATACCTCGCTTTCATTTTTGATTCCAACTCCCAGGTCATTTCTTCAATAGCATGGTTTCTCCACAAAATCTTAACTTGTGGTATAACCTTCGTGCGTAGGACATGCTCTTTCCTATCCAAGATCTTAACATGTACCTCCTCGTACGTTAAATCTTCAGCTATCTCGTCTGGTTCTAACTCAATAATGTGGTTCGGGTCTTTAACATATTTACGAAGCATAGATATGTGAAAAACATTATGAACACGAGACATGCTTGGAAGTAATGCGAGTCTATATGCCACATTTCCTATTCGCTCAAGAATCTCAAATGGACCAACAAATCTTGGATTGAGCTTTCATCTCTTCCCAAATCTTGTAACTCCCTTCCATGGTGCAACACGTAACAATACATGATCCCCAATATTAAATTCTACGTCCTTCCGATGAAGATCCGCATAACTCTTTTGTCGATCCTGTGCCGTTTGTATACGTTGTCGAATCGTTTGGATCTTCTCTGTAGTAATGCGTACCAACTCTGGTCCCAACAATGTTGCTTCACCCACCTCGTCCCAGCATACTGGAGAACGACATTTTCTTCCATACAACGCCTCGAATGGAGCCACACCTATGCTCGCCTGATAACTGTTGTTGTAGGAGAATTCCACCAATGGTAGGTACTTATCCCAACTCCCTTTGAGATCTAGGACACAAAGTCTTAATAGATCTTCAAGAGTTTGAATAGTCCTCTCTGATTGTCCGTCCGTTTGAGGATGGTATGCCGAACTAAATCGTAAATCTGTGCCCATAGCTTTCTGCAAGCTAACCCAAAATCGTGAAGTGAATCTTGGGTCATGATCCAAAACTATGGATACTGGCATATTATGCAATCTCACAATCTCGTTCACGTACATACTAGCAAGACGTTCAAGGGAATAAGTCTCACGTATCGGCAAGAAATGAGCGGACTTGGTTAATCTATCAGCAATAACCCAAATCGCATCTATGCCTTGAGAAACCTTGGGAAGACCCGTAATAAAATCCATAGTAATGTGTTCCCACTTCCATTTCGGAATCTCAAGTGGTTGCAATGGACCCTTTGGTACTTGATGCTCCACTTTTACACGTTGATAAGTTAAACATCTCGAGATAAACTCCGCGATCTTTCTTTTCATATTGATCCACCAAAATATATGTCGAAGATCGTGATACATTTTGGTACTCCCAGGATGGATTGCAAACGGTGTGTTGTGTGCCTCCATCATTATTCTATGCTTCAAGTCAAAATTGTTAGGAACACAAAGTCTGGAGTTGACTCGAAGTATTCCTTCTTCATCGATTCTTGCTTCTGGAATAACACCTTCTTGCACTTTCTTCTTCATTCGCATTAGCTCCATGTCCGTATCTTGAGCAGCTTTAACTTTATCGATTAAAGTCGGTTCTACTCGTATATTTGATATCATCATGTGGGTACTTGGAGCCTTCATCTCTATCTCCATCCTTTACAAGTAATACAAAATGGGCCTTTGTGTTAACAACATTACACTCGTACCCGCATATGATCTTCTACTCAATGCGTCAGCTACTACGTTTGCTTTTTCAGGATGATATTGGATGGTATGATCGTAATCTTTCAACAGCTCGAGCCAACGTCGCTGCCGCATGTTGAGTTCCTTTTGGGTGAAGAAATATTTGAGGCTTTTATGATCTGTATAGATCTTGTAAGACCCCAAATTATTAATAAATGAAATTTAAATTCCCTCTATTTATTATTTTGAAATAGTAAGTGTTAAATTGATTAATGAGGTTAGTTATGGGTAAAATGCGTAAATATTTTAAATAAGCAAGTGGTTATAAAATATTCATGGTTGTCGGGGAATATTCGTTTGGTCGTGGAATATTCTTCCTGTCGGGGAATATTCATACGACGGCGCAGTCTTTTGTGGGCCCCATAACGGAAAGCGATTGGATGAAAAAAACGACAAGTATATGTTTTTTATTAATAACGGCGTAGTTGTTACCGTTAAATCTGTTGGAATACCCGGTGGTTAAAACACAGTAATACGCGTTGTTACACAGTAGCACACTGTATTGCACCAATTATTGATTCTTACGTAAGAAGGCACTACTCAATAATGGTTACAGTAATTACTGTTCAGTATTTTATTTTATTGATTCAATAATTGCTGCGTTGATATTTTATATTATTGTTGTTGTTTCAATAATTGTCACTACACAGTATTTCCCATTATCAGATCAATAATTCATATTATTTGAATAATATTATTAGATAACATTATTGGCAATGTCTAGAAAGTTCTGTCTAAGGAGAGGTTTGGTCATCTAATTGCGCGCCAGTAAGGAGAAATCCTTATTGGAAAGCCCCCTCTTTCCTGGGAACGGCCTGGTTGTCATAAATGTGATTCTGTAATATTATTTGTAAATAATTAATTATTGATTCATATGATAAGGAAATATTTATTTTTGTGGATATAAATGAGGGATATATTTTTGTGGTTAAAAATGAAGGAGTTAATGTTGAGGTTTTTATCAGTATTTTTGTCGGAATGGAAATCAGGGGTTTTTGATTTTTAATCCGACCGTTGGATCGTGGTAATTTTTGGATATGTTATACATATATAAGTTGAGTATATGTCCACAAATTTTGAACCGTTAAAAATGAACGTATGATTTATTATGAATTTTACTAGATGACTGGTTCAGAAATTGTTGAATTTTCGGAGTTAATCATTTTGTAGAAAATTCTAGAATTGGTGGGCCCCACTCTTGGTTGGTGAAGAAATGTGCTGAGATTTTTATTCAAATGTGGTGGGTGGGAATAGTAGCAGGTAAAGCCATCAGGTTGCAGGTTAAGTCTGCTTCGGCGTGCTAACATTTTCCTATAAATAGAGGGCTAAGTTAGAATTGAAAATCACACCAGAAACAAGTTTTCTCTCTTTCTCTCTCTAGATTATTGAGTGTATTTTGTGAGTATTTAGATACTTTGAGAGTTTCTATTCATCAGAGCAAGTGTCTTTCAGCCTTATACCGGTATTCCGACCAGAAGTACTGTCTGTACGTGGTAAGGGATGTTATTTTATTCAAAAATGATATTATTTGTAAGACCCCAATTCTTTTATAAATAAAGATGAATTTTCTATAAATATCATTTTTGAATATTATGGAGTTAATTTGATATAATGTTATAGTTGTGGGTAATATTTATAAATTTTGCAAAGTACGCAAGTTGTTATATAATATTGGTCGGGGAATATTCGTTTTAACAGGGAATATTCGTACAACGACACAATCATTGGTGGACCCCACAACAGAATTATTGTCGGATTGAGAAAACGACAAAAATATTTTATTAAAAATAACGGCGGAAGTTTTACCATTGTTACTGTTGAACTACTCGGTAGTAAAAGTACAGTAATACGTGTGGTTGCATAGTAGCACACGGTAGTGATTATTAATGCTTATGTGAGAAGTCACTCAGTTTGATTCCATTATTGTCAGTTAATAATATGAATTATTTAGCGATAATGACGTTTTGTTTTATTCGTATTATTAACGTAATAAAACAGAAACATCTTTTTATATAAAACAGAATACTTTATTAAAGTTATTCTATAAATAGAATATATTATATTTTATTTAAAAGATTTTTCTTTAAATATGGACCGTCAGATTAAAGTAATCAATCTGGACCGTTCATGGATTAGTTACTATGCATTCTATTTTTCTATAAATAGCAGCTCATTCCTTCATTATTTCTTACGAATTCACTGAACTCTAGAGAGAGAAACTATAGAGAGAAACTATAGAGAGAGAGAAGAAGAGTATTCTGCTACTTAACTACTTCCTTATTTCAGCTCTTCTTTAAAACGGTAAGGGGTGTTATTCTTTCTTATTCATGAAGAGAACTGTTGTTATTCCATTTCTTATTATTCTGTTGGAATAACCTGTATACGCGGTCTACCCTATACTTGGTGACATTCTTCTATTATTCTGTTGGAACATCCTGTCTGTGTGTTTTACACCGGACCTGGTTCCATTATTTATTATTCTGTCGGAATATCCTGTCTGTGCGTTTACGCCGGACCTGGTTCCATTATTTATTATTCTGTTGGAATAACCTGTCTGTGCGGTCTATCGCATGCATGGTGATTTCTTTTGTTATTCCATTCTTTATTATACTCAGTTGGTTAAGTTTTGACTTCTATACTCCATGAAATTTGTGGAATATCCTTGATATTTGCGTTTCATCCAGTATCTTTTCATGAAAATATTCTTCTAAGCATTCTTGAATTTTACTCCACAAAGCAGTATCATGTTGACAATTTGGACGTTGTTAATTCTTGGATAAATTAATTCTTGAACTTGTTTTATTGAATTCTTATATCATTGTCATCATCCTCATGTTTATAAAATGTTGAAAGTCATCTGTGGCCTGTAGTGCATAGATGGACTTGGTATGATTATGACCAGGGATTATTCGGTATAATCATGACCGTAATGTTACAAATGATGTGGTAAAAGTCCTCATTGGCCCGTAGTGCATTGATGGACAGTTGTTGGCATGATCATGACCATTAATGAATACACGAATATCCTTGGCCGTAGTGCAGGGGTGATTCGATGATGTGGATTATTTTATTAAGCTGAGTCTCAGCGATCACAGTGTTGAAAAACCTTTTAAATCATAAAAGATAGTAGAGTTTATTTTCTACTTGACTCTTTTAATGGATTGCTTGTTCCGCTGCAGTTAAACTTGATGTCTATTATATTTTATCAGTTTAACATTGTTGAAGGCTAATGATAATTTATTCTGCATTATCTTAGTCATAATATTTCTTACTGGGCTAGTTGAGCTCACCCTTTCTTTCACTGTTCTCTTCAGGAAATGAGAACGTAGCTGGGGCAAGTCGGGGAACGGAGTGATGGTCCGAATGATAGTATTAGTTAGTAGTCCTCACTATTCTATGTAATGGTGTGTTAATAAATGTAATGAGGACTCCTTTTGAGTATGAATACTCTCTAGAAGATAATATTTGTATTCAAACTCACAGTTTATGTTTTGTCGTATTGTACACGACAGTTGTATTAGTAAGTTGTATTTGTATTCTGTACTATGTATCTGACGACCCAAGATGGGTGATGTATACCTAATTTTGGGGGCGTCACAGTTGGTATCAGAGCTTAGGGATATGATCCCTGGCTAAGATGTGAGAATAGAACTAGGAGGGGAGAGACGGGGAATTCCTTCGCTAGTATGACCTACCTAAGTTTATTTGCATGGTATTTAATTGGTCGGTCATAATATAAGGATAATATATGACATATCAATTAATTTTTATTTTGTGGCAGTATCTGAAAATGGCATCTGAGAATGTTGAGAATAGCAATGGAGCACAGACGACTGTTGATTCACCACATATCAATAATCAGGATAATGTGCATCAGGAAGGTGACAATCCTCATGCAAACAACAACACTGACCAAATGATGAATGATCAAATGTTCAGAGGCTTTATGCAATTCATGCAACAACAGGTGAAAGCGGCTCCTGTCCACAACGTAGGTGGAAATACTGGAAACTCTCAGGCGGTCACCGCTAAACAGTTTAAGGAGCTGGGACCACCGGAGTTTAAGGGAGAACCCAAACCACTTGTAGCTGAAACATGGATAAAGCAGATCACCAAGATATTTGATGTCTTGGGTTGCTCCGAGGAGCAAAAGGTTCCCTTTGCCGCCTTTATGTTGCGAGGAGAGGCAGATTACTGGTGGGAATCGATAAAGCGTACTCAACCTGCCGCACTGAAGATGTCTTGGGAGAAGTTCCAAGAGCTGTTTAACGACAAATACTTTCCCGAGAGTATTCGTCACATGAAGGAGGTGGAGTTCATCAAATTGGAGCAGAATAATATGACCGTGTCGCAGTACGAGGCAAAATTTGCGGAGTTATCCCGGTTTGCGTCCCACCTGGTGGATAATGAAGAAAGAATGACGCGGATGTTTTTAAGAGGTTTGAAGCCGGAGATACGTCAACATCTTGTTTCTCATAAACTGTGTTTGTATTCAGATGTTGTAAATAGGGCTCAGTTGGTGGAGCGCGATAACGAGACAACGCAACCAAAAGAGAGCAGCCGGCAAAATGATAATACCAGTGAGAGCAGTCATCGAAGCGGTGACAACAAGCGTGGAGGGAATCAACAGGCCAGAAATGGTAACCACTTCGGTGGTAATCAGGGCCAAAACAATAAGAATGGACATTTCAAGAAGAGGAGATTCAACAATGATGGAAAGACGTCAGCACCAGCACCTGTCGTTAAGGAAGGAGAACGACCACCTATCATATGTTTCAAATGCGGAGGGGAGGGGCACATCAGTCCAAACTGCGCGATGCCGTCCAAAGCATGTTATAATTGTGGAAGAGAAGGTCATTTAGCCCGATTTTGTCGTTTACCGAAGACAAATTCAGCTAGGATGGAGGCACCAAAGACCGTCCCAGAAAAGTCAAAACCGGTTGTGCAAGGGAGAGCGCTTGTTGTGAACTCCCAGAAAGCAAGGAACCCGAATGAGGTCATCACGGGTAAGCTTATCATAAACTCTAACGAAGTCTATACTTTATTTGATACCGGTTCTACCCATTCTTTTATTTCTCCTACTTGCGCTCATCGATTAAATTTGATTCCGGAGAAATTAGACTTTGACTTATCTGTTGAAACTCCATTGGGAGAAACCTTCATTACATCCACGGTTTATAAGTCTTGTTTGGTTCAAGTTGGTACCCACACATTACCTGTCGATCTGATTTCATTAAAAATACTTGCATTTGACGTGATTCTAGGGATTGATTGGTTAACTACTCATCATGCAAAAATTGATTGTTTTCGTAAGGTTGTTAGCTTTCATATTCCTAATCGACCTATTATGCGAATTCAAGCAACCAAACCATTAAAATCAATCGCTGTCATCTCAAGCCATAAAGCTATTCGTTTATTGAAAAACGGATGTCAAGCTTTCTTAGCTCATGTCACAGATCTAAACAAAAATACGTCAGTTTTGAATGATATTTCTATTGTTAATAAATTCCCTGACGTATTCCCTGAAGAACTTCCTGGCCTACCCCCAGAGCGTGAAATTGAATTTTGTATCGACCTTGAACCCGGTACAAAACCCATTTCCAAAGCCCCATATCGAATGGCTCCTATTGAACTTCAGGAGTTAAAGATCCAACTGCAGGAATTGTTAGACATTGGCTTTATTCGTCCTAGTACTTCTCCTTGGGGTGCTCCTGTTCTATTCGTGAAGAAGAAAGATGGAAGTATGCGACTTTGTATTGATTATCGGGAGTTGAATCATGTCACCATCAAAAATAGGTACCCATTGCCACGTATTGATGACCTGTTTGACCAGTTGCAAGGAGCACAATTCTTTTCAAAGATCGATCTTCGTTCTGGATATCATCAGCTGAAGGTTAGAACTGAGGATATTCCAAAGACGGCTTTTAGAACTCGGTACGGGCATTATGAATTCCTAGTCATGTCCTTTGGATTGACTAATGCTCCTGCTGCCTTCATGGATATGATGAACCGGGTATTCAAGGAATATTTGGATCACTTTGTGGTCGTCTTTATTGATGACATCCTTATTTATTCCAAAAGCCGTGAAGATCATGAGCAACACTTGAGGCTGGTACTCCAAAAGCTTCGTGAATACAAGCTTTATGCCAAGTTGAAGAAATGCGAGTTCTGGCTGGAGGAGGTAGCATTCCTTGGGCACGTAGTATCAAGTCGTGGAATATCGGTTGACCCGGCAAAGATTGAAGCTATTCAAAGCTGGGAGCAACCTAAATCAGTGACCGAAGTACGTAGCTTTCTTGGTTTAGCTGGTTATTATCGGAGATTCGTGGAAGGATTTTCTCGAATCGCTACTCCATTAACTCAGCTGACTCGGAAAGATACAAAGTTCGGTTGGAGCGAAGAATGTGAGCAGAGTTTTCAAGAACTCAAGAGGAGACTCATTTCAGCACCTGTTCTAACAATACCATCTGGCTCGGAGGGATTTGTCATCTACAGTGATGCTTCGAGCAAAGGGTTGGGATGCGTTCTCATGCAACATGGAAAAGTCATAGCCTATGCATCAAGACAACTCAAGGAATATGAGAGGAATTATCCTACTCATGATCTAGAGTTGGCAGCTGTTGTCTTTGCACTTAAAATTTGGAGGCATTACTTGTATGGGGAGAAAGTGGAGATCTTTACGGATCATAAAAGCCTCAAATATTTCTTCACTCAAAAGGAACTCAACATGCGACAACGACGTTGGCTTGAACTGTTGAAAGATTATGATCATACCATTCAATACCATCCTGGAAAAGCGAACGTGGTAGCTGACGCATTGAGTAGAAGATCATATGCAAGTACGAGTGCAATATTGTCAACACAAAGGCCCATTTTGTGTGACTTGCAAAGGATGGAGATAGAGTTAAAGACTCCAGGGACCCATGTGATGATGGCGAATATACGAGTAGAACCGACTTTAATCGATAAAGTTAAAGCTGCTCAAGCTACAGACCTGGAGCTGATGCGTATGAGGAAGAAAGTGCAAGAAGGTGCTATGCCGGAAGCAAGAATCGATGAAGAAGGAATACTTCGAGTCAACTCCAGACTTTGTGTTCCTAACAACCCTGATTTAAAGTATGAAATCATGATGGAGGCGCACAACACACCGTTTGCAATCCATCCTGGAAGTACCAAAATGTATCATGATCTTCGTCATACATTTTGGTGGAGCAATATGAAGAGAGAGATAGCGTTGTTTATCTCAAGGTGTCTAACTTGTCAACGAGTCAAAGCGGAGCATCAAGTACCAAAAGGTCCATTGCAACCACTTGAAATTCCAGAATGGAAGTGGGAGCACATTACCATGGATTTCGTTACCGGTCTTCCTAGGGTTTCTCAAGGTATTGATGCGATTTGGGTCATTGTTGATAGATTGACCAAGTCTGCTCATTTCTTACCGATACGAGAAACTTATACACTTGAACGTCTTGCTCGTATGTACATAAACGAGATTGTAAGACTGCATGGTATGCCAGTATCCATAGTTTCTGATCGAGACCCAAGATTCACTTCACGATTTTGGGTTAGTTTACAAAAAGCTATGGGCACGGAGTTACGATTTAGTTCAGCATATCATCCTCAGACGGACGGACAATCAGAGAGGACTATTCAAACTCTTGAAGATCTATTAAGACTCTGTGTCTTTGACTTCAAGGGAAGTTGGGACAAGTTCTTACCATTGGTGGAGTTTTCCTACAACAACAGTTATCAAGCAAGTATTGGCATGGCTCCATTCGAAGCATTGTATGGAAGAAAATGTCGTTCTCCAGTATGCTGGGATGAGGTGGGTGAAGCAACGTTGTTGGGACCGGAGTTGGTACGTATGACTACAGAAAAGATTCAAACGATCCGACAACGTATAAAAACCTCACAAGATCGACAAAAGAGTTATGCTGATCTTCATCGAAAGGACGTGGAATTTGATGTAGGAGATCATGTGTTCTTACGTGTTGCTCCATGGAAAGGAGTTACGAGATTTGGAAAGAGAGGAAAGCTCAATCCTCGATTCATCGGTCCATTTTTAATCCTCGATCGAGTAGGAACTGTGGCTTATAGACTCGCTTTACCGCCAAGTATGTCTCGTGTTCATAACGTTTTTCACATATCCATGTTACGCAAATATGTGGAAGACCCGAACCACATTATTGAGTTAGAACCGGACGAAATAGCGGAGGATTTGACGTATGAAGAAGTTCCTGTTCAAATCTTGGATAAGAAGGAACATATTCTACGCTCCAAGGTTATACCTCAAGTCAAAGTTTTGTGGAGAAACCACGATGTTGAGGAAATGACTTGGGAGTTAGAATCTGAAATGAAATCAAGGTATCCTTACCTCTTCGACATACCAGGTACGTACCCTAATTTCGAGGGCGAAATTTCATAAGAAGGGGAGGTTGTAAGACCCCAACTTTTATAAATAAAGATGAATTTTCTATAAATATCATTTTTGAATATTATGGAGTTAATTTGATATAATGTTATAGTTGTGGGTAATATTTATAAATTTTGCAAAGTACGCAAGTTGTTATATAATATATTGGTCGGGGAATATTCGTTTTAACAGGGAATATTCGTACAACGGCACAATCATTGGTGGACCCCACAACGGAATTATTGTCGGATTGAGAAAACGACAAAAATATTTTATTAAAAATAACGGCGGAAGTTTTACCATTGTTACTGTTGAACTACTCGGTAGTAAAAGTACAGTAATACGTGTGGTTGCATAGTAGCACACGGTATTGATTATTAATGCTTATGTGAGAAGTCACTCAGTTTGATTCAATTATTGTCAGTTAATAATATGAATTATTTAGCGATAATGACGTTTTGTTTTATTCGTATTATTAACGTAATAAAACAGAAACATCTTTTTATATAAAACAAATACTTTATTAAAGTTATTCTATAAATAGAATATATTATATTTTATTTAAAAGATTTTTCTTTAAATATGGACCGTCAGATTAAAGTAATCAATCTGGACCGTTCATGGATTAGTTACTATGCATTCTATTTTTCTATAAATAGCAGCTCATTCCTTCATTATTTCTTACGAATTCACTGAACTCTAGAGAGAGAAACTATAGAGAGAAACTATAGAGAGAGAGAAGAAGAGTATTCTGCTACTTAACTACTTCCTTATTTCAGCTCTTCTTTAAAACGGTAAGGGGTGTTATTCTTTCTTATTCATGAAGAGAACTGTTGTTATTCCATTTCTTATTATTCTGTTGGAATAACCTGTATACGCGGTCTACCCTATACTTGGTGACATTCTTCTATTATTCTGTTGGAACATCCTGTCTGTGTGTTTTACACCGGACCTGGTTCCGTTTTTATTATTATTCTGTTGGAACATCCTGTCTGTGTGTTTTACACCGGACCTGGTTCCGTCTTGTTATTATTCTGTTGGAACATCCTGTCTGTGTGTTTTACACCGGACCTGGTTCCATTATTTATTATTCTGTCGGAATATCCTGTCTGTGCGTTTACGCCGGACCTGGTTCCATTATTTATTATTCTGTTGGAATAACCTGTCTGTGCGGTCTATCGCATGCATGGTGATTTCTTTTGTTATTCCATTCTTTATTATACTCAGTTGGTTAAGTTTTGACTTCTATACTCCATGAAATTTGTGGAATATCCTTGATAATTGCGCTTCATCCAGTATCTTTTCATGAAAATATTCTTCTAAGCATTCTTGAATTTTACTCCACAAAGCAGTATCATGTTGACAATTTGGACGTTGTTAATTCTGGATAAATTAATTCTTGAACTTGTTTTATTGAATTCTTATATCATTGTCATCATCCTCATGTTTATAAAATGTTGAAAGTCATCTGTGGCCTGTAGTGCATAGATGGACTTGGTATGATTATGACCAGGGATTATTCGGTATAATCATGACCGTAATGTTACAAATGATGTGGTAAAAGTCCTCATTGGCCCGTAGTGCATTGATGGACAGTTGTTGGCATGATCATGACCATTAATGAATACACGAATATCCTTGGCCGTAGTGCAGGGGTGATTCGATGATGTGGATTATTTTATTAAGCTGAGTCTCAGCGATCACAGTGTTGAAAAACCTTTTAAATCATAAAAGATAGTAGAGTTTATTTTCTACTTGACTCTTTTAATGGATTGCTTGTTCCGCTGCAGTTAAACTTGATGTCTATTATATTTTATCAGTTTAACATTGTTGAAGGCTAATGATAATTTATTCTGCATTATCTTAGTCATAATATTTCTTACTGGGCTAGTTGAGCTCACCCTTTCTTTCACTGTTCTCTTCAGGAAATGAGAACGTAGCTGGGGCAAGTCGGGGAACGGAGTGATGGTCCGAATGATAGTATTAGTTAGTAGTCCTCACTATTCTATGTAATGGTGTGTTAATAAATGTAACGAGGACTCCTTTTGAGTATGAATACTCTCTAGAAGATAATATTTGTATTCAAACTCACAGTTTATGTTTTGTCGTATTGTACACGACAGTTGTATTAGTAAGTTGTATTTGTATTCTGTACTATGTATCTGACGACCCAAAATGGGTGATGTATACCTAATTTTGGGGGCGTCACATTATTTCTTCAATATCATTATGCCGAAATATTGGTTGGAAATTTTTATCAAATTTGGAACTTTTCACGTCGGGGTTACTATTCATGAGTTACTATTCACGAGTTACTATTCACCGAAAAATAAAATTTCTTCTTTTCGCCAAAATATCTATTCTGGGTACTAGCTTTGATTGTATCCATGTTTTGATCATTCTTGAATTCTACTTCACTATGAATAATTATAAGGTATTTTTGGACATGAATAAATCGAAATACGAATCCTTAATATTGTTATTTTGTTTCACTGGATTCGTTTTCTTTAAGATATTTTTCATCATCCTCAGTCCTAAATGATGATATTACTGAATATCTTTGGCCGTAGTGCAAAGATGAATGATTCACTGATGAATATCTTTGGCCCGTAGTGCAAAGATGAACAGGTGTTGAGATGAACATGACCGACTGGTGATACAAATGAATATCTTTGGCCTGTAGTGCAAAGATGAATATTTGATTAAAGATGGTTATTGATTGTTGTTACAGGGATAAAATATTGATGATGGACTTTTAAATCTTAGAAGATAGTAGAACTCATTCTCTACTTGACTCTTCTAATGGTTTGCTGTTTCCGCTGCAGTTATTGATTTAAAACTTGTTGTCTATTGTATTCTATTAGATTTTTCCCTGTTGAAGACTAACGATAATTTGTTCTGTATTATCTTAGTCATAATGTTCTTTACTGGGCTAGTTGAGCTCACCCTTTTCCTTTTTGTTCTATTTTTCTCAGGAGGCGAGAATGTAGCGAGTACTAGTCGGGGTATGGAATGATGGTTCTAGAAGTTACTTTAGTAGTCCTCACTATTTTTGTGAAATAATGTATCAATAATTGTAATGAGGGCTTATTTGAGTGTGGATATTGTTTAAATGACAATATTTGTATTTAAACTCACAGTTCTTGTGTTGTAATAATAAAGATGTAGTTGTTTCTGTACCATGTATTTTGGCGACTCAGAATGGGTGTTGTATACCTATTTTGGGGGCGTCACAGTTGGTATCAGAGCTTAGGGATATGATCTCTGGCGGAGATCGGGGAATAGAACTAGGAGGGGAGAGACGAATCCTTCGCTAGTGTGTCCTACCTAAGCTTATTTATTGGTCAGTCATAATATAGGGGTATTATGTGATTTGTTAATTTATTTAATTAACCCTTGTTTTATGGCAGTATTTGAGAATGTCGACTGAGAATGTTAATAGTGGAGTAAATGAGACCGTGGAGACACCGGTGCTTACCAACGAGGAGAACGTGCAACAGGCTGGCAATGTTCCTCCTGTGAACAACACCAATGAGCAGATGATGAACGATGGAATGTTTAGAAGTTTTTTGCAATTCATGCAAAACCAGACAAGGGAGACTCGTGTTCAAAATACAGGAGGAAATGATAGCAATTCACGGTTTGTCACAGCCAAACAGTTCAAAGAATTGGGACCACCAGAATTTAAGGGAAAGCCGGATCCGATCATGGCGGAAACGTGGGTCAAGCAAATTACCAAGATATTCGATGTCTTGGGATGCACGGAGGAACAGAAGGTTCCATTCGCCACCTTTATGTTCCGTGGCGAGGCAGATTACTGGTGGGAGTCTGTGAAGCGTACCCATCCAACCGCACTCAGCATGTCTTGGGAGACATTTCAAAAACTGTTCAATGACAAGTACTTTCCTGAAAGTATTCGTCATATGAAGGAGGTAGAGTTTATTAGACTAGAGCAGAATAATATGACGGTATCTCAGTACGAGGCAAAGTTTGCAGAGTTGTCCAGGTTTGCACCTCATTTGGTGGAGAATGAGGAACGTATGACGAGGATGTTTCTGAGAGGTTTGAAACCCGGCATACGTCAATATCTCATTTCTCATAAATTTTCTCTCTATTCAGATGTTGTCAACAGGGCTCAATTATTAGAGCGAGATAACGAGTACGGTCAACTGAGGGATCACAACCAGGATCATATCGGTGACAGCAGTCATCAGAACAATGATAACCAGCGGAGAAAGAAAAATACAGACAAGAACGGCAACCACTCTGGTGGTAATCGTGGCTATGAAAATAGAAGAAGCGAGTCGGGAGGAGATTTTAAAAAGAGGAGATTCAACAATGACAATACGAAGACGTCAGCACCAACAGCAATTGGTTCCAAGGGAGGAGAACGACCACCGGTTATATGCTATAAGTGCGGAAAAGAAGGACATATCAGCCCAAACTGCCCACAACAGTTTAAGGTATGTTATAATTGTGGAAAGGAAGGACATATCGCTCGAGATTGCACTGTAGCAAAACCAAGTCCAGCGGGATGGTGACTCAAAAAGCTGTCCCAGAAAAGATAAAGTCAACGGTTCCTGGAAGAGCGTTTGTCGTGACTGGTCAACATGCGAGGAACCCAAACGAGGTGATCACGGGTAAGCTAATCATAAATTCATGCGAAGTTTATACCTTATTAGATACCGGTTCTACCCATTCTTTTATCTCTCCTGCTTGTGCTCAACGTTTAAACTTGACTCCGGAGAAGTTAGACTTTGATTTATCTGTGGAGACTCCGTTAGGAGAAACTTTCATCACATCCACTGTTTATAAATCTTGTGTGATCCAAGTTGGTACCATCACCTTACCTGTTGACCTTATCTCTTTAAAGATACTTGCTTTTGATGTGATTTTAGGGATTGATTGGCTAACTACTCATCATGCCAAAATTGATTGTTTTCGTAAGGTTGTTAGTTTTCATATTCCTAACCAACCTGTTGTACGAATTCAAACAACTAAGCCATTAAAATCAATCACTGTTATATCAAGCCATAAAGCCATTCGTTTATTAAAAAATGGATGTCAAGCTTTCTTAGCCCATGTTATGGATTTGAATAAAGACACGTCAAATTTGAATAATATTCCTGTTGTTATTGACTTTCCTGACGTATTTCCTGAAGAACTTCCCGGTCTACCCCCGGAACGAGAAATTGAATTCTTTATTGATCTTGAACCTGGTACAAAGCCCATTTCTAAAACCCCATATCGAATGGCTCCTATTGAACTTCAGGAGTTAAAGGTCCAACTACAAGAGTTGTTGGACATCGGTTTCATTCGTCCTAGTACATCTCCTTGGGGTGCTCCTGTTTTATTTGTAAAGAAAAAAGACGGGAGTATGCGACTTTGTATTGATTTCCGGGAATTAAACCATGTCACTATTAAGAATAGGTATCCGCTACCTCGTATTGATGACCTGTTTGACCAGTTACAAGGAGCACAGTTCTTTTCAAAGATCGATCTTCGTTCTGGATATCATCAGCTGAAGGTTAAAACTGAGGATATTCCAAAGACTGCCTTCAGAACTCGGTACGGGCATTATGAGTTCCTAGTTATGTCTTTTGGATTGACTAATGCTCCTGCGGCTTTCATGGATATGATGAACCGAGTATTTAAGGATTATTTGGATCAGTTCGTTGTTGTCTTTATTGATGACATCCTCATATATTCCAAAAGCCGTGAAGATCATGAGCATCATTTGAAGCTGGTACTCCAAAGGCTGCGTGAAAATAAGTTATATGCCAAGTTGAAGAAATGCGAGTTCTGGCTTGAGGAAGTAGCTTTCCTAGGGCACGTGGTGTCAAAACATGGAGTATCTGTTGACCCGGCGAAGATTGAAGCAATACAAAGTTGGGAGCAACCAAAGACGGTGACCGAAGTACGTAGCTTTCTAGGCTTAGCTGGTTATTATCGAAGATTCGTGGAAGGGTTTTCTCGAATCGCTACCCCGTTAACTCAGCTGACTCGGAAAGATATCAAATTCGTATGGAGCAAGGAATGCGAGAAGAGTTTTCAAGAGCTTAAGAGGAGACTCATTTCGGCACCTGTTCTGACAATACCATCTGGTTCGGATGGATTTGTTATCTACAGTGATGCTTCAGGCAAAGGGTTAGGATGTGTTCTCATGCAACATGGGAAAGTCATAGCCTATGCCTCGCGACAACTCAAAGAATATGAGAGGAATTATCCTACTCATGATTTGGAGTTGGCAGCAGTAGTTTTCGCGTTGAAGATCTGGAGACACTACCTGTATGGGGAGAAAGTGGAGATCTATACAGATCATAAAAGCCTTAAATATTTCTTCACCCAAAAGGAACTCAACATGCGGCAGCGACGTTGGCTCGAGCTGTTGAAAGATTACGATCATACCATCCAATATCATCCTGGAAAAGCAAACGTAGTAGCTGACGCATTGAGTAGAAGATCATATGCGGGTACGAGTGCAATGTTGTTAACACAAAGGCCCATTTTGTATGACTTGCAAAGGATGGAGATAGAGATGAAGGCTCCAAGTACCCACATGATGATATCAAATATACGAGTAGAACCGACTTTAATCGATAAAGTTAAAGCTGCTCAAGCTACGGACATAGAGCTGATGCGTATGAAGAAGAAAGTGCAAGAAGGTTCTATTCCAGAAGCAAGAATCGATGAAGAAGGAATACTTCGAGTTCACTCTAGACTCTGTGTTCCTAACAATTCTGATTTGAAGTACAAGATCATGATGGAAGCACACAATACACCATTTGCAATCCATCCTGGAAGTACCAAAATGTATCGTGATCTACGACATACATTTTGGTGGAATAATATGAAGAGAGAGATTGCAAAGTTTATCTCGAGGTGTTTAACTTGTCAACGTGTAAAGGCGGAACATCAAGTACCAAAGGGTCCATTGCAACCACTTGAGATTCCGAAATGGAAGTGGGAACACATTACCATGGATTTCGTTACGGGTCTTCCCACGGTTTCTCAAGGCATAAATGCTATTTGGGTTATTGTTGATAGATTAACCAAGTCTGCTCATTTCTTGCCGATACGGGAGACTTATTCCCTTGAACGTCTTGCTCGTATATACGTAGATGAGATTGTGAGACTGCATGGCATGCCAGTATCCATAGTTTCGGATCGTGACCCAAGATTCACTTCAAGATTTTGGGTTAGCTTGCAAAAAGCTATGGGCACAGATTTACGATTTAGTTCGGCATACCATCCTCAAACGGACGGACAATCAGAGAGGACTATTCAAACTCTTGAAGATCTATTAAGACTTTGTGTCCTAGATTTCAAAGGGAGTTGGGATAAGTACCTACCATTGGTGGAATTCTCTTACAATAACAGTTATCAGGCAAGTATAGGTGTGGCCCCATTTGAAGCATTATATGGACGAAAGTGTCGCTCTCCAATATGCTGGGACGAGGTGGGTGAAGCAACATTGTTGGGACCAGAGTTGGTACGCATGACTACAGAGAAGATCCAAACGATTCGACAACGTATACAAACGGCACAGGATCGACAAAAGAGTTATGCGGATCTTCATCGGAAGGACGTGGAATTTGACATTGGGGATCATGTATTGTTGCGTGTGGCTCCATGGAAAGGAGTTACAAGATTTGGGAAGAGAGGAAAGCTCAATCCACGATTTATTGGTCCATTTCAGATTCTTGACCGAGTAGGAAATGTGGCCTATAGACTTGCGTTACCTCCAAGTATGTCTCGTGTTCATAATGTTTTTCATATATCTGTGTTACGTAAATATGTGAAAGACCCAGACCACGTTATTGAGTTAGAACCGGACGAGATAGCTGAAGACTTAACGTACGAAGAGGTACCTGTCAAGATCTTGGATAGAAAGGAGCATGTCCTACGCACGAAGGTCATACCACAAGTTAAAGTTTTGTGGAGAAACCATGCTATTGAGGAAATGACCTGGGAGTTGGAAACGGAAATGAAAGCGAGGTATCCTCATCTTTTCAAACACCAGGTACGTACGTCAATTTCGAGGACGAAATTTCATAAGGAGGGGAGGTTGTAAGACCCCAAATTATTAATAAATGAAATTTAAATTCCCTCTATTTATTATTTTGAAATAGTAAGTGTTAAATTGATTAATGAGGTTAGTTATGGGTAAAATGCGTAAATATTTTAAATAAGCAAGTGGTTATAAAATATTCATTGTTGTCGGGGAATATTCGTTTGGTCGTGGAATATTCTTCCTGTCGGGGAATATTCGTACGACGGCGCAGTCTTTTGTGGGCCCCATAACGGAAAGCGATTGGATGAAAAAAACGACAAGTATATGTTTTTTATTAATAACGGCGTAGTTGTTACCGTTAATACTGTTGGAATACCCGGTGGTTAAAACACAGTAATACGCGTTGTTACACAGTAGCACACTGTATTGCACCAATTATTGATTCTTACGTAAGAAGGCACTACTCAATAATGGTTACAGTAATTACTGTTCAGTATTTTATTTTATTGATTCAATAATTGCTGCGTTGATATTTTATATTACTGTTGTTTCAATAATTGTCACTACACAGTATTTCCCATTATCAGATCAATAATTCATATTATTTGAATAATATTATTAGATAACATTATTGGCAATGTCTAGAAAGTTCTGTCTAAGGAGAGGTTTGGTCATCTAATTGCGCGCCAGTAAGGAGAAATCCTTATTGGAAAGCCCCCTCTTTCCTGGGAACGGCCTGGTTGTCATAAATGTGATTCTGTAATATTATTTGTAAATAATTAATTATTGATTCATATGATAAGGAAATATTTATTTTTGTGGATATAAATGAGGGATATATTTTTGTGGTTAAAAATGAAGGAGTTAATGTTGAGGTTTTTATCAGTATTTTTGTCGGAATGGAAATCAGGGTTTTTGATTTTTAATCCGACCGTTGGATCGTGGTAATTTTTGGATATGTTATACATATATAAGTTGAGTATATGTCCACAAATTTTGAACCGTTAAAAATGAACGTATGATTTATTATGAATTTTACGAGATGACTGGTTCAGAAATTGTTGAATTTTCGAAGTTAATCATTTTGGTAGAAAATTCTAGAATTGGTGGGCCCCACTCTTGGTTGGTGAAGAAATGTGCTGAGATTTTTATTCAAATGTGGTGGGTGGGAATAGTAGCAGGTAAAGCCATCAGGTTGCAGGTTAAGTCTGCTTCGGCGTGCTAACATTTTCCTATAAATAGAGGGCTAAGTTAGAATTGAAAATCACACCAGAAACAAGTTTTCTCTCTTTCTCTCTCTAGATTATTGAGTGTATTTTGTGAGTATTTAGATACTTTGAGAGTTTCTATTCATCAGAGCAAGTGTCTTTCAGCCTTATACCGGTATTCCGACCAGAAGTACTGTCTGTACGAGGTAAGGGATGTTATTTTATTCAAAAATGATATTATTTCTTCAATATCATTATGCCGAAATATTGGTTGGAAATTTTTATCAAATTTGGAACTTTTCACGTCGGGGTTACTATTCATGAGTTACTATTCACGAGTTACTATTCACGAGTTACTATTCACCGAAAAATAAAATTTCTTCTTTTCGCCCAAAATATCTATTCTGGGTACTAGCTTTGATTGTATCCATGTTTTGATCATTCTTGAATTCTACTTCACTATGAATAATTATAAGGTATTTTTGGACATGAATAAATCGAAATACGAATCCTTAATATTGTTATTTTGTTTCACTGGATTCGTTTTCTTTAAGATATTTTTCATCATCCTCAGTCCTAAATGATGATATTACTGAATATCTTTGGCCGTAGTGCAAAGATGAATGATTCACTGATGAATATCTTTGGCCCGTAGTGCAAAGATGAACAGGTGTTGAGATGAACATGACCGACTGGTGATACAAATGAATATCTTTGGCCTGTAGTGCAAAGATGAATATTTGATTAAAGATGGTTATTGATTGTTGTTACAGGGATAAAATATTGATGATGGACTTTTAAATCTTAGAAGATAGTAGAACTCATTCTCTACTTGACTCTTCTAATGGTTTGCTGTTTCCGCTGCAGTTATTGATTTAAAACTTGTTGTCTATTGTATTCTATTAGATTTTTCCCTGTTGAAGACTAACGATAATTTGTTCTGTATTATCTTAGTCATAATGTTCTTTACTGGGCTAGTTGAGCTCACCCTTTTCCTTTTTGTTCTATTTTTCTCAGGAGGCGAGAATGTAGCGAGTACTAGTCGGGGTATGGAATGATGGGTCTAGAAGTTACTTTAGTAGTCCTCACTATATTTGTGAAATAATGTATCAATAATTGTAATGAGGGCTTATTTGAGTGTGGATATTGTTTAAATGACAATATTTGTATTTAAACTCACAGTTCTTGTGTTGTAATAATAAAGATGTAGTTGTTTCTGTACCATGTATTTTGGCGACTCAGAATGGGTGTTGTATACCTATTTTGGGGGCGTCACAGATCTCCACTTTCTCCCCATACAGGTAGTGTCTCCAGATCTTCAACGCAAAAACGACTGCTGCCAACTCCAAATCATGAGTAGGATAATTCCTCTCATATTCTTTGAGTTGTCGCGAGGCATAGGCTATGACTTTCTCATGTTGCATGAAAACACATCCTAACCCTTTGCCTGAAGCATCGCTGTAGATAACAAATCCATCCGAACCAGATGGTATTGTCAGAACAGGTGCCGAAATGAGTCTCCTCTTGAGTTCTTGAAAACTCTTCTCACATTTCTCACTCCATACGAATTTTATATCTTTCCGAGTCAGCTGAGTTAACGGAGTAGCGATTCGAGAAAATCCTTCCACAAATCTCCGATAATAACCAGCTAAGCCCAGAAAGCTACGTACTTCGATTATTGACTTAGGTTGCTCTCAACTGTGACTCATATCCCAATCTTGGATTGTACGTCACAATGACACTTATCAGTTTACTACCATACGAATATGGCATCCCCTACGGAGAGTCTGGCTTCAGTGCATTCCATAAAGGAAGTCACCAGATAGAGGCTCGGGTACCAACTTCTATAGTTGGGTTTTTAACTCCTGAGTTCAATAGGAGCTATTCAATATGAGATTTTAGAAACGGGTTTTGTATCGGGTTGAAGATCAATACAAAAATTCAATATCACGCTCTAGGTTAGGCCAGGAAATTCTTCAGGAAATACGTCAGGAAATTCACTAACAACAGAAATATCATTCAAATCTAACGTATTTTTGTTCAAGTCCATGACATGGGCTAAGAAAGCTTGATATCCGTTTTTCAATAAACGAATAACTTTACGGCTTGATATGAAAGAGTTTGACTTCAATGGTTTGGTTGCTTGAATTTGAATAACAGGTTGCTTAGGAATATGAAAACTAACAACCTTACAAAAGCAATCAATTTGGCATAATGAGTAGTTAACCAATCGATCCCTAAAATCACATCAAAAGTAAGTATCTTTAAAGAGATAAGGTCAACAGGTAATGTGATGGTGCCAACTTGGATCAAACAAGATTTATAAACAGTGGATGTGATGAAAGTTTCTCCTAACGGAGTTTCCACAGATAGGTCAAAGTATAACTTCTCCGGAATCAAGTTTAAACGTTGAGTATAAGCAGGAGAGATAAATGAATGGGTAGAACCGGTATCTAATAAGGTATAAACTTCGCAAAAATTTATAATTAACTAACCCGTGCTAACTTCGTTCGGGTTCCTCGCATTCTGACCAGTCACGAAAAATGCTCTTCCAGGAACCGTTGACTTTGACTTATCCGGGATAACTTTTGGAGTCACCATCCCCGCTGAACTTGGTTTTGCTACAGAACACTCTCGAGCTATATGATCCTCCTTTCCACAGTTATAACATACCTTGAACTGTTGTGGGCAGTTTGGGCTGATATGTCCCTCTTTCCCACATTTGTAACATACGACCGGTGGTCGTTCTCCTCCTCTAGAAACAGTTGATGTTTGTGCTGACGTCTTCACGTTATCATTGTTGTACCTTCTCTTCTTGAAATCTCCTCCCGACTCGCTCCTTCTATTATCACGACCATGATTACCACCAGAGTGGTTACCGCTTTTGTCCGAATGTTTTCCTCCCTGCTGGTTTTCATTGCTTCGATGACTGCCGCCACCGGTATGACCCTGGTTGTGGTCCCTCGGTTGCACATACTCATTATCTCGCTCTAATAATTGAGCCCTGTTTACAACATCTGAATATAAAGAAAATTTATGAGAGATAAGATATTGCCGAATCTCGGGTTTTAGACCTCTCAGAAACATCCTTTTCATTCGTTCCTCATTTTTGACCAAATGAGGTGCAAACCTGGATAACTCTGTAAACTTCGCCTCGTACTGGGACACCGTCATGTTGTTTTGTTCCAGTCTGATAAACTCCACCTCCTTCATATGACGAATACTTTCAGGAAAGTACTTGTCATTGAACAGTTTTTGAAATGTTTCTCAGGACATGTTGAGTGCGTCAGGCTGGGTACGCTTCACAGACTCCCACCAGTAGTCTGCCTCACCGCGGAACATAAAGGTGGCGAATGGAACCTTCTGTTCCTCCGTACATCCCAAGACATCGAATATCTTGGTAATTTGCTTGACCCACGTTTCCGTCATGATCGGATCCGGCTTTCCCTTAAATTCTGGTGGTCCCAATTCTTTGAACTGCTTAGCTGTGACAAACCGCGCTTTGTTATCATTTCCACCCGTATTCTGCACACGAGTCTCCCTCGTCTGATTTTGCATGAACTGCAAAAAGCTCCTAAACATTCCATCATTCATCGTTTGCTCGGTAACATTATTTACATGAGGAATATTGCCTTCTTGTTGCACGTTCCCCTGGGTGGTGATCAAAGGTGTCTCCACGGTCTGATTTACTCCATTAGTAACGTTCTCAACTGCCATTCTTAAATACTGCCATAAAACAAGGGTTAATAGTCATGTCATATATTATCCCTATACTCTGACCGACCAAATAAACACCAAATAAATTTAGTCAGGTCATACTATCGAAGAAATTCCCCGTCTCTCCCCTCCTAGTTCTTGTCTCACATCTCAGCTAGGGATCATATCCCTAAGCTCTGATACCAACTGTGACGCCCCCAAAATAGGTATACAACACCCATTTTGAGTCGCCAAATACATGGTACAGAAAGTAAACTATAACTTCAATAATACAATTGTCGTGCAAAATACGACAACACATACTGTGAGTTTAAATACAAATATTATCTTCTGGACAATATCCACACTCAAATAAATCCTCATTACAATTATTCAAACACTATTTTACAAAAATAGTGATGCCTGCTAAAACATCTTTCTAGAACCATCACTCCATACCCCGACTAGATCCTGCTATGTTCTCACCTCCTTAGAAGAAAAATGGAACAAAAAGGAAAAGGGTGAGCTCAACTAGCCCAGTAAAGAATATTATGACTAAGATAATATACAACAAATTATCGTTAGTCTTCAACAGGGAAAAATCTGATAGAATATAATCGACAACAAGTTTTAGATCAACAACTGCAGCGAAAATAACAAACCATTAGAAGAGTCAAGTAGAAAATGAATTCTACTATCTTCTAAGATTTAAAAGTCCATCATCAATATTTTATCCCTGTAACATCAATTAATAATCATCTTTATCCAAATATTCATCTTTGCACTACAGGCCAAATATATTCATTTGTATCACCTGTCAGTCATGTTTATCTCAACACTTGTTCATCTTTGCACTACAGGCCAAAGATATTCATCAAGTAATCATACATCTTTGCACTACAGGCCAAAGATATTCAGTAATATCATCATTTAGGACCGAGGATGATGAAAAATATCTTAAAGAGAACGAATCCAATGAGACAGAATGACAAATAGTAGGGATTCGTATAACAGTTTATCCAAGATCAATAATACTTCATAATAATCAATTGTGAAGCAGAATTTAAAAATAAATATCAAAATATGGATACAATCAAAGATAGTAACCATAATAGACATCTTGGACAAAAAGGAAAAATTTTATTTTTCGGTGAATAGTGCCGTATTCGTGAATAGTGCCGTATACGTGAATAGTAACGTATACGTGAATAGTAACCCCGACACAAAAAGTTCCAAATTTGATAAAAACTCATGTTGATATTTCAGCATAATGATATTGAAGAAAATAATATCATTTAAGAAGAAAATAATATCCCTTACCTCAAGATATCAGTACTTCTGGTCGGAATACCGGTATAAGGCTGAAAGAAACTTGTTCTGATGAATAGAAACTTTCAAAGTATCTAAATACTCACAAAATACACTCAATAATTTAGAGAAAAAAAGAGAAAATTTATTTCTGGTGTGATTTTCAATTCTAACTTAGCCCTCTATTTATAGGAAAATTTTAGTAGGCTTGACCTGCAACCTGATGGCTTTACCTGCTACTATTTCCACCCACCACATTTGAAATATAATTCAGCACATTTCTTCACCAACCACAAGTGGGGCCCACCAATTCTAGAATTTTCCACCAAAATGATTAACTCCGAAAATTTAACAATTTCTGAACCAGTCATCTCGTAAAATTCATAATAAATCATACGTTCATTTTTAACGGTTCAAAATTTGTGGACATATACTCAACTTATATATGTATAACATATCCAAAAATTACCACGATCCAACGGTCGGATTAAAAATTATAACCCCCACAAAATATCTCAAAAACCCTAATTTTTAATACCTCCATTCAAAAATACTGATAAAAACCTCAACATTAAATCCTTCATTTTTAACCACCAAAAATATATCCCTCATTTATATCCACATAAAATAAATATTTCCTTATTATATGAATCAATAATTAATTATTCATAAATAATATTACAGAATCACATTTATGATAATCAGGCCGTTCCCAAGAAAGAGGGGGCTTTCCAATAAGGATTTCTCCTTACTGACGCGCAATTAGATGACAAAACCTCTCCTTAGACAGAACTTTCTAGACATTGTCAATAATGTTATCTAATAATATTATTCAAATAATATGAATTATTGATCTGATAAAGGAAAATACTGTGCAGCAACAATTATTGAAATAACAATAATATAAAATATCAACGCAGCAATTATTGAATCAATAAAATAAAATATTGAATAATAACTACTGTAACAATTATTGAGTAGTGCCTTATTACGTAAGAATCAATAATTGGTACAATACCGTGTGCTACTGTATTTTAACCACCGGGTATTCCAACAGTATTAACGGTAACAACTATGCCGTTATTTATAAATAACTTATACTTGTCGTTTTCTTCATCCAATCGCTTTCCGTTATGGGGCCCACACAAGGCTGCGCCGTCGTACGAATATTCCCCGACAGCAAAAATATTCCACGACCAAACGAATATTCCCCGAAAAAATGAATATTTTATAACCACTTGCTTATTTTGTAAAATTTGTACATTTCACCCATAACCAAAGTATTATATCAAATTAACCTCTTATTATTCACAATAATATTTAGAGAAAATTTGATTTTATTCATTAATAAGTTGGTGTCTTACACCACCCCACATGTCACTTTCACACACATTATATATATATATATATATATATATATATATATATATATATATATATATATATATATATATATATATAGACTGAATAATTTTATACCGATTATTTTAAAAAATAGATAAATGGGGGTCCAACTAATAAGCAAAATTTGCAACAAATACTTCATAAAAAAACCCCTCAATATTATTAATAACATTTATTCATCATTATTATAACTCGCAATATTAACAACCACATCGTTCCCAGGAAAGAGGGGCTTTCCGATAAGGATTTCTCCCTATTGGCGCGCAATTAGGTGACCAAACCCCTTTTCTCGACAGAACTTTCTAGATATTGTTAATTATACAAATAATAATATGAATAACTTGTCATCTCAATTATTGATTTAATAATATAAAATATTGATAATAATTGAATCAAATAACGTGATATACTATGCAGCAATTACTGTAGCAATAATTGAGTATAACTGAGTGACTTCTCACGTAAGTATCAATAATCAATATTGTGTGCTACTATGCAACCACGCATGTTAATGTACTTTTATCACCGGGTATTTCAACAGTTAACGGTAAAACTTTCGCCGTTATTTTTATAAAAAGATATTTCTGTCGTTTTCTAACTCCGACAATAATTTCGTTGTGGGGTCCACCAATAATTTTGCCGTCGTGCGAATATTTTCTGTTAAATTGAATATTCTCCGACCAATCGAATATTTTATAACAACTTGCATACTTTGCAAAATTATAAATAATACCCACAACTATAACATTATATCAAATCCACACTATAATATTCAAAAATAATATTTAAAGAAAAAAATTCATCTTTATTCATAAAAGTTGGGGTCTTACATCATTAATACAATACGAAAAACGCTAGCTAAGAGTTTAAACACGAATATTGTCTCGTAGACAATATTCAAACTCAAATGAAGTCCTCATTACATTTATTATCACACTATTTTATAAAATAGTGAGGACTACTATAGCCACCATCTCGGACCATCACTCCGTTCTCCAACTAGTCCCAGTTATATTCTTATTTTTTGAAGAGAACAATGAAAGCAAAGGGTGAGCTCAACTAGCCCAGTAAAGAATATTATGACTAAGATAATGCAGAATAAATTATCGCTAGCCTTTAACAGTGTAAAACTAATAGAATATCATAGACAACAAGTCTAACTGCAGCGGAACAAGCAATCCATTACAAGAGTCAAGTAGAGCATAATATCTACTATCTTCTATGATTTAAAAGTGCATCATCAATATTTTATCGCTGTAACACAGCTCAATCAATAATTCACATCATCGAATTATCTATGCACTACGGGCCAAGGATATTCGTTAGTATCACATCCATGAATTATCCATGCACTACGGGCCAATGATATTCATTATTATCACATCCACGAATTATTCATGCACTACGGGCCAAGGATATTCGTTAGTAATACCAGTGGTCATGATCATGCCAACAACTGTCCATTAATGCACTACGGGCCAATGAGGACTTTTACCACATCATTTGTAACATTACAGGTCATGATTATACCGATACATAATTCCTGGTCATAATCATACCAATCAATATTTCATCTACGCACTACGGGTCAAAGATGACTTTCATCACAATTTAAGCATGAGGATGATGACAATGATATAAACATCAGTTTAACAAAATCAATGATAAATATTAAAGATTTTAAATTTATCTAGAGTTTAAAAGTATCTAAATTGTCAACATGATAACTGCTTTGTGGAGTAAAATTCAAAAATAATATTCATATATCAAAAATAATTTGGACAGAAAAGAAATAGTACCCGGGTGAATAGTACCCGAGTGAATAGTACTCGAGTGAATAGTATCCCGTGAATAGTACTTCATGAATAGTACCCCGGCATGAAAAGATCAAAATTTAACAAGAATATTCAGAAAAATATTCTTGTGAAACGATACTAGATGAAGAGCAAATTTCAAGGATATTCTACTAATTTCAAGGAGTATAGAATCAATACTTATCAACATGAGTGTAAAATTAGGAATACGAAACGAAATAATATTACTTACATACTACATAGTATGAAAGAAAATATTATTTCATACGAATATTGAATAAAAATAATATCTCTTACAACTGTTGAACAAAAATAATATTCCTTACGAATATTGAACGAAGATAATATTCCTTACGAATATTGAACAAAAATAATATTCCTTACGAATATTGAACGAAAATAAAATTCCTTACGAATACGAAAAATAATATCGTAAGCGAATATGAAATAAATAATACCCCTTACCTTAAAAGGAGAGTATTTCTGACAGGTATGGCGGGGATATTCTTGAAGAAAACTTATACTGTTTTCTACACTCAAAGATTCCTTAAACTCAAAAGAAATATGCTCAATATTATTGAAGAAGAATTCTCTGATTCTGGTGTGATTTTTATTTCTAAACTAAGCATCCTATTTATAGGAGAATGACATGATACTATTTGAATTTTAGAAAATCACGGACCAACAGTGAAACCATCACGGGCGAATTCACGGGCGTTCGATTGAAACTTTTTTAAAAAAATTTGATTTTACTATGCTGCACTATGTAACACTACGCAATACTATGCAAACACTATACAGTACTATGCAAACTATAAAATATAATATATTCTATTTTATATAAAAAATAAAACTTGTAATATATATATATATATATATATATATATATATATATATATATATATATATATAACTGAGATAATTTTTTACCGATGATTTTGAGAAATGAGTGAGAGTCCATGTAATAAGTCAAATTTATAACAAATACTTCATAAAAAACCCTCTATTTATCTCTATTCACTTGGCTTCACTAAACACATTTTTAATAACATTTCTTCATCATTAATATTATAACTCGTAATATTAACAATCAGATCATTCCCAGAAAAGAGGGGACTTTTCGATAAGGACTTCTCCTTATTGGCGCGCAATTAGGTGACCAAACCCCTTTTCCTCGACAGAACTTTCTAGACATCGTCAATAATACAAATAATAATATGAATAACTTTGTCATCTCAATTATTAATTTAATAATATAAAATATTGTGCAGATGATACTGTGACAATAATTGAATCAATAGTATGAGATACTATGCAACAATTACTATAGTAATAATTGAGTAAAACTGAGTGACTTCTCACGTAAACATCAATAATCAAAGATATTGTGCAATACCATGTGCTACTATGCGCGTATTACTGTACTTCTATCACCGGGTATTTCAATAGTTTAACGGTAAAACTTTTGTCGTTATTTTTATAAAAAGTTATTTATGTCGTTTTCTAACTCCGACAGTAATTCCGTTGTGGGGTCCACCAATGATTGTGCCGTCGTACGAATATTCCCTGATAAAACGAATATTTCCCGACCAAACGAATATTTTATGACAACTTGCTTACTTTGTAAAATTTGTAAATATTATCCACAACTATAACATTATATCAAATCCACACCTTATTATTCAAAAAGATATTTTGAGAAAATTAAATCTTTATTTATAAAAGTTGGGGTCTTACAGTGGTCATGTGTTAGGCACATGACCTCGGGGAAATTCCAAATTTACCCTTAGTCATCAGAGTAATGCCCAGATCGTCCTGCCCTTCTAGCCACCAATCCAATACCTCAATGAATTTCCAAAATGAGTCGCCTCCACAAGTCTTCTATCTCGGGACACGTGGAGGCTTCTCTCAGGTCTCGCACATTTGTTTCTGACTTTTTTATTTGTTATTCAATTCTTTAGGTCGTATTTGAACCCTAATTTATATTTGGGCTCACATTTGCCCTTTGTACGTGAGTCACACCTTTGGAGTGGTGATCGTGCAAATTATTTCGAGTCTTTGAGTTCTATTTCAAATTTTTGAACAATCCGCTTAGTTTGATCTTGCAAGTCTCGAAAACGAAAAATCTTAGGAAATGTAACTCCCAGGGGAGCTCTCCCAAAGATATCTTGGACATCTTTTATCAAATCTTTCCAAACCATGCAAAATCATTGTTTCCTTAATATATATATATATATATATATATATATATATATATATATATATATATTACCAAGTAAATAAAATCTTATTTTATTTTGGAAAATAAAATAAAATTTTTCTTTATATAAAATCAAATCATTCATATTTTGGAATCAAATCATTTCTATTTATATATTTATAAAATAAAATTAAGAAGGAATTTGAAAAATGTTTTCTGAAAGTTGAAAAATATTTTCTAAATAGGAATAATTTAATTTTGTAAAAATAATAATAATTTTTTTAGGTTTAAATATAAATTACTACCTTAAACTATAGACCATATTCCACTTCGGTTATTCACCTTTTAATTTTGTCAATTAGATGATTGAACTATTAATTTTTCCCACTTCCATTTAATTGGGGCTGCCACGTCAGAAATTGCTGACGTGGCTTGAATACATGGCATGTTAGTGCTTATGTGTTAAAATTGAGTCATTTTTCAAATTTTCTTTTATCATTATATACACGTTATAAGGGCAAAATAGTAATATAATAGACTAATTTTTACAATTAAGTAAATTAATAATAAAACAAAATAATAAACCAAATATAACTAAACCCATCCTCTCTCTCTTCAGATTTTGATTTTTACCGAATACCCAAAATCAAAATGATAAGTCAGGGCTTTGAAGAAGAAGAATCCCATCTTTCACAGCCCCTGAACAAATGGAATTCAATGGCCAAAATCAATCTCCTCACCACCAATATCTCTCCTCATCGTTGTCATTCACTGAAATCTTCCGTAAACCCCTTCATATGCTGATGCCATCTTCCGATCCTTCGACTGTGAAGATCACGGTACAGAAATTAACGACCACAATCTCTCCCTTCAAAGATTTATGGGACAAACAGAGAGATGGAGATTTAAGAAAAGGTTTTAATTTGAGATTTGAGATTTTAGAGTTTTCTTCATTTTTTTCTTCTTCTTTTTTGATTTGAGATTTGATATTTAAGGTTTTTCTAAATTTTTTTGCTCCTTTTTTGGTTGTGGGCGATTATGAATTTTAGGAAAGTATAAACAGAGAGATGGAGATTTGAGAAGAGGTTTTAATTTGAGATTTTAGGGTTTCCTCGTATTTTTCTTCTTTTTTGATTTGAGATTTGATATGTAAGGTTTTTCTAAATTCTTTTGCTCCTTTTTTGGCTGTTGGTGATTATGAATTTTAGGAAAGCATAAACAGAGATGGAAATTTGAGAAGAAGTTTTAATTTGAGATTTAAGATTTTAGGGTTTTTTCATTTTTTTTTCTTCTTTTTTGATTTGAGATTTGATATTTAAGGTTTTTCTAAATTTTTTTGCTCCTTTTTGGGCTGTCGGCGATTATGAATTTTAGGAAAGCATGGTTGGATGTTGTCAATAATTATGGATTTTGACAAAAATTTCTGGCAACGATGATGGGTTCATACGGAAGAAAGGAGAGGAGATAGGCGTGAATAAGAAGAAGAGAGAATCCATTTAAATTAATAAATGATTTGTCAAATTTACCCTTATTTAAATAATTTAAATTAATAAATAATAGAAATATTATTTTTTAAATACATATCAGCTGATATTGGCCCCATTTAGGAGGCTACGTCAGTAATTTTTGACGTTGCAGATCCAATTGAATAGAAGTGAAAAAAATTAATAGTTCAGTCATCTAATTGACAAAATTAATCATTGAAGTGGAATATGGCGATAATGATTTATATTTAAGCCTTTTTTTTTAACGCAAGATCTTTATCTCTTAATTGGTAATACCGCGTATTATTATTATTATTATTATTATTATTATTTTACGATCTAAGAACCAAAAGGAATCCTGGTAGCAATCGGAAAATTTAAAGCATATTCTGATGGGAGACCTTTTGATACCCCGTGTTCGTGATTTGAGGAGCATTTGTTCCATTTATATGGAAAGTTTTTTCCAATGACTATGGGATTCTAATTAATGAGATACAAACTCTGAAGCTTGGTCCCTACATGATTCAATAAAAAAAAATTCTTGTAAAACTAGAAGTTAATTTAGTTTTGGAAAGGGAGCAATTACCGGTTGGAGAAGGTTGAAAAATTGAATGGTTTCTGCAAGCTCTCTATTGCTGAGAATAATTTTCTTTCTTCCGCCTTCGAGTTCTCCTTCTTCAATTTCTTTTATTTTTTATTCCAAGCTTCGGACTCAAATCCACTTTTAGAAACGACAAATAAGCTGCAGGCTTTTAGTGACAGGTATTTTATTCATTGCGATTTCTATTTTGATTCATATGATTCTATTTCAGCATGAAGTCATTTGTTAAGTGCTTTTATCAAAAAGGTGCTTTTTGATTGAATTTGGAAATTGAAAGGACTTGTGACTTTGTAAATAATTCTCGTTTTATATCATTATGTATACATAATGCTTTAATTTTTCTTTTACTCCGTCTCATGATTATACAAGATACTTCAATTAATTTTCAACCCACTAACTATATATCCACAACAGGACTGAGGAAGCTTGCTTCGAAAAGAAAGGACGAAGGATAGAAGTTTTTGTTTTGTTTTGTTTTTTTTTTTTTTGATTTTTTTTAATTGAAGCATTACTAAATTTCTTTTGTTTCTGAAGAGGTCAAATACATAATTTATCTCATTAAGACTTTTCAATCCTTTACTAGTTGATGTAAAGTATGCATATTTTTTTTCTTTTCTAATTCCACGTTTTTCTAATATTTTTCTTACTTGTTCTAGGATCTGTTATATTTAGTTTGCTTGTTCAAAATGATTGTCGATATTCTTTCGGTGGTAATCATGAATCTTTAATACTAGAGAACAACCATCAGATACTTATTTGATAAAAAAAAAGCAATTAGGTACCTCTAGTCGTGTTGGTTTTTCGTTTGGTTAATTCTTCGTGATTGCTTCATCGACTTCTTTTTTCAGGTAATTATAGTATTTCTTTTTATGGCCATTTCACCTTAACAAGATCTTGTCTCGGATATTTTTAAAGAAAAAAGAAACAAAGCAACGAGGAAGCATTCATTCCGGGCCATTTCACCTTAAAAAAGATCTTGACTCGGATATTCTCAAAGAAAAATCAACATCGCAAGGAGAAGGCATCTATTCCAGGCCATTTCACCTTAACAAGGATCTTGCTCGAATATTCTCAAATAAAAAGCAATACCACAAGGAGGAAGCATCTATTCCGGACCATTTCACCCTAACAAGGATCTTGGCTCGGATATTCCGACGAAGTAGCATTTATTCCAATTAGTTGATTCAACGAGCAAGGAGAAGTTAAACGTAAGAGGGGAGAGCTCCTTAGGTGGCTAAAACCTATGGGCCAACCCAGGGGGACCAACCTAGTGGCCTCTTCCTTCACATTTTTCCGTTCTTCATCCACCCTATTTTTATTTGAATGTCTCCAAATGCTTGTGCTCTTTTTTTTTTTGCTTCTTCTTTCATGTGTTTTTAAGCTTAAATCTCAAACTTTCTTCTTTGCTATGATAAGCACTCAAGTTCAAATGTTTTCCTTGCCATCCTTTCCTTGGTCTTTAGAGCCCTTATGCTAAATTCTTTTTGTTTACAGGCCCTCGATCTCCATTGAACAATCTGTAGACTCGAAAACCTCCAAGGAGCCCCGTTCCTCAGTGATTGGGGAAGGGCTCCACTCTTTTGGTCTCTCCGATGTCTTTTGGGAGCAAGTTCAGGCTTATGACTGTCCAGTTTTTTTTGGCCAGAAAAGGAAGACTTGTTTCTATATGCAGCGGCTTGCGAATGTTGGGATGACTTTTCTCATTACGATCGCATTCCCCACATATGCATAGAGGAACATGAGTACCCTTTTAATCCCCTTCGCTTCTTGTCCGATTCATCTGGCCGCCTTTAGGGATGGCAGCATTGGACCGATGAGGTTCTCGCAAATTCTGATTATGTGGATACACTAAAGAAATGGCTGATATTCTTCTTGCATCTGGCTATGCAGGAATATTCGTATTTAACAGGACCATGGTGCTCCTCTACATGCACATTTGTCACTGCCTGGGGGGAATGCACCTCTACTCTAGAGGATGTCTATGTCATCTACCAGTAAGCATTTTCCCCTTGCGCGTGAGTCATGCCTTTAGTAAGATGATCACGCACACTACAAGAAATCACACAAAAAATGGCGCTAAAATTTGTCACATAAAATTCATTTTTCGTCACTAAAATATTTGGTGACGAGTGTTAATCGTCACAGAGACCGTCACCGTATGAGCGTGGTATTAGGTTTATTTGACAATATTTGATGTCGTCACTACATGTTTTAACTTATGGTGACGATCTACATCATTGTCACTATAATTAATTACTTTTAGTGACGTTAATAGCGTCACTATTTGAATGAAACTTTCGTCACTCTATATTATGTTTCGTCATCAAAACTTAGTGCATTAAATGACGAAAATCTTTTTTCGTCATTAAATGATATTGTTTTAGTGACAAAAATATGTTACTCTATTTAAATCATCTAATTTTAATGACGACAATATTTCATATTTATGATTATTCTTTCGTCATGTTATTGTGTTTATCGTCACCAAAAATAAGAAAATAAATGACGACAGAACAATTCGTCACCTAATAGTATATTTAACATGACAATTATGTCGTTGTCATTTCATATTTTAAATAATATTACAAAATAATATGTCACCAAAGAGTTACTTTCTGGGACACATTTTTCAATGTCACTAATTGAATGCTTATGGTGACGATACATCTCGTCACAGAAAGAGTTATTAATAGTGACAAAATTATTTATTGTGACTAAATGAAAAACTAAATATAAAATTATAGATCTAGAAATAAGAAAAAAGATTACACCAATAATATTTAACCAAAATGATTGTAATGATAAAAAACACCAATAATAGAATAATTAAATTTCCATTTTTCATCATATTTAACCAAAATAGAAAAATTGAAATCCAAAGTATCATCCATTCTACTTAACATCAATAATATATCAGCATAACATTCTAAACAAAATATCCAACTTTTTAAATATGACCATAACGAAAGTTCAGAAGTTTTGAACGTCGACAAGCTGATTAACCATTGTTTTCAGCTCTTTCTGTCCTTTAGCTAGTGCTGCCTTAATTAACACTAGGAGTTCTGGATTGTTTGCCAACTTGTTCTGAATTCTTAAGTTGTACAATTCTGTCTCCTGTACTTGTTTTCATAATTGTTCCTACAACAAAAAAACATGAAATACTGATAATCGAAATGCGAAATTTTTTTTAAGCACATTATGTCATTTTATACCAAATGTTTTTAAAAACAAAAGTGTACAATGATAAAAGAAAGACCGGTGACGTCACTTGGATACAAGTTTGTTTGGAAAATTTTTTGCCTCCATATAAAAATGTGACGTCATTGCATATTTTGTCACTAAATATAAGAATTTATAACGAACCAGTGTTGTCACTTATCCACTCATCTAATTAGTGAAGCACTATTATCTCGTCATATAAAATTAGTATTTGTGACAATAAAAATTATCATAATTTATAAATTTTTCGTCTTTACAAAATTTGCCTCCAAAATTTCTTAATTTTTTTGCCTCCAAATAAAATTGTGACGATATTACGTACTTTGTCACTAAATATAAGAATTTATGAGTAACCATTTTTGTCACTTATCCATTCATCTAATTAGTGACAAACTATTATCTCGTCATATAAAATTGATATTTATGACAATACAAATTGTCATAAATTATTATTTTTCCGTCTTTAAAAAACTTCCCTCCAAAATTTTTCAGAAAATTTTTACCTCCAAATTAATAAAATTGTGACGATATTACGTACTTTGTCACTAAATATAAGAATTTATGACAAACCATTTTTGTCACTTATCCACTAATCTAATAAGTGATAAATTATTATCTCGTCATATAAAATTGGTATTTATGATAATACAAATTGTCATAAATTATTATTTTTTGGTCTTTAAAAAATTTCCCTCCAAATTTTTTTCAGAAAAATTTTGCCTCCAAATAAAATTGTGATGAATTTGTATTTGGCGTCACTAAATGTGAACATTAATGACAAAATCACATTGTTACTAAATTTTACAAATAATTAATGACAAACTATTATTTTGTCATCGAAATTTTTTTTTGGTTACAATAAATACTGCCATCAATTATTACAAAATGTCACTAAAAGGTTTCCCTCCAAAATCTTGGTGCGAAATTCTACCTCCAAAATAACTTGTGACGAAATTTTCTTAATCGTCATTAAATGTGTAAATTAGTGACGATATAAATGATTAATAGTAACAAAATTAAAGGTCGTCACAAAAACAAAAGTTTTAGTGACGATTATGAATTTCGTAATTATTAATTAACAAATTGTGAAAAAATTTTGTGCGTGGCAAAAAATTTGTCATAAAATGTGTGATTTCTTGTAGTGGCAAAATATTTTAAGTGTTGAAGTCTTGATTCTAATTTTTGAACACTTTGCGGGGCTTGATGTTTTGCAAGCCTTCAAAACAAAAAGTCATAGGAGAGGGAACCTCTAGGGGAGAAAACCTATTAGGAGGGCGAGCCACAAAGGAGTTCTCCTAGGATATCTTGGAAAATCTTCGATTTAATCCTTCTTACCCTCTCTTGAAATTTCTCTTTTCTTTAGAATCAAGAAGTCATCGAGAAGACCAATGCTGATGAAGAGGATGATGATGTTCCCATTGGGCTCTTTGTGAGTACCGCAAATGGGGCAGCGGCGACGGCTTCCATTACTTGTGAGATGTCCCGGCATATCAATATTTGTATCGAGTTTTCTTCACCACGTGATGATTGTGTCAGTCTTGATGCTAAGGATTCTTTGTCTGATGTAAGCTCGGATGACCTATTGTTGGGAAATTGAGTCAGCTGCCCAAGACCTTGACGGCCTGATAGCCTCCAATACGAAGGCTCAGGGTACCACCATTGTCGACTTGGAGGCTTTAGCTATTCCCCTCTCTTCAGTTCGACAGGTCATGACCTTTAGATCATGAACTTTCGTTGTTTTTTCCATTTCCTGTATCAAAAAATTCATGTACATATATTTCATTCATTAAATTGTAGTTTCTTTTATCCTTATTGATTGCCTTTAATTTAAACGATTCCTTAAAACTCAATATTTAACATTTGATCTTTAGTTGTTCAAATTAATACTCTAAGACAACAATAGGCCTCATAAATTTTGTAAAAGAGAAAACATGTTTTTTTTTCTTTTTGATTTCATGCAAACCAACACTTGAATTGAATCTATACTTTTTTTTAAAATAAATCAGAAAAAATATTCAAGTATAAGTGAAAGTTTGACAAATTTATTGATAATCAAGTGGCTTTTAACGAAAAGCATAACGTTTCAGATAATTAATTTTGCTTTTATCGGAGAAAGCATAACGTTCGCCACTTTTATAGATAAAGTGTAACTCTTTTTTTCGGGGTTGACGGCTTATACTCAGGTACCTCAATCACTTTTAAAGTTAAAAGTGTAACTTCCGAGGACATATAGTTAGGTGCCTCGTTTACTTTTGAAGTTGAAAGTATAACTTTTCGGGTCTGAGGACTTATAGTCAGGTGCCTCGTTCACTTTTGATGATAAAGTGTAACACTCGGGTGCCTCGTCACTTGGGTCGTCCAATTTTTGGCAAGTACGGTCTACGAGGACTTGAAATCTGGTGTCTCGTCACTTGGGTCGTCCAATTTCTTATCAAGTGCGGTCTACGAGGACTTTAAATCGGGTGCCTCATCACTTGAGTCGTCCAATTTCTTGACAAGTGTATTTTACGAGGACTTGACCACCATTTAGAGTGGACCACCATCTTGGGTGGATTTTTTTTAAATTCATCAATTCTTGTGCCTCCTCCCTTGGTCACCCAATTACTTGGCAAGGGATACACCTGAGGACTTAAACAGCCATTTTTGGTGGACCACCATCTTGGGTGGATTATTAATTCATCAATTCTTGTATCAATAGTTCAGAGTTCTTTCGATGATAGATCTAGTATTTGGTTTGTCCATCATCTTGACTTTCGAGACTGCACCATGAGTGATAGTTTTTCATGTTTCTTTTCCTAGTTCAATCTCTCCGGCCGCCAGCTTCTCATGGTATATCCTCCGCAAACTGTAGCATTCCATAGTGGAATGTCCTACGTACTGGTGGTATACACAGAAGTCCGGTCTTCTTTTTATCTCTTCTGTCACAACCAACCGGGGCCTTAGAGGGTTCACCTCTCCGTGCTCGACCCATTGTTCGTATAGGCCCCTAAATGCCTTCTCACTACTTGTGATAGCCTCCGAAACTGGCAGTCTGATATACTTGTCTCCATGCTTTTCTCTACTTCGCTCAAATTTCTCATTCTTCTCCCTCTTTCCCCCTTATGGTTTTGACTGAGAATCCGCCAAAGCCACTGTTGATGTCCTATTGCCCTTCCATGTAACCGTCGTATGGATAGTGGGCAATGTCATGATTCCTCCCAAGTCTTGTGGAAAAGATGAGAGGGTCACAAATGAATCACAATGTAAGACCCCGAATTTTATGAAATAAAAGTATTCAATTTTTCTTATAATTACTATTCAGTAAATGGTTAAATTGATAAATGTTAAAGTTAAGGGTGATATATGAATTTTTTTTCAAAATACACATGTGGTTATAAAATATTCATTGTTGTCGAGGAATATTCGTTTGGTCGTGGAATATTCTTTCTGTCGGGGAATATTCGTACGACGGTGCAGCCATTTGTGGGCCCCATAACAGAATAACTGTCCGATGAAGATAACGACAAAAATTGAGTTTTTATAATTAACGGCGTAGTTGTTACCGTTAACACTGTTGGAATACCCGGTGGTTAAAATACAATAATACGCGTTATTGCACAGTAACACACGGTATTGCACAGTATTGTTTAAATTATTAATTCTTACGTAAGAAGGCACTACTGAATAATTGTCACAGTAATTACTGTTCAATATTTTATTTTATTGATTTAATAATTGCTGCGTTTATATTTTATATTATTGTTGTTTCAATAATTGTCACTGCACAGTATTTCCCATTATCAGATCAATAATTCATATTATTTGAATAATATTATTAGATAACATTATTGGCAATGTCTAGAAAGTTCTGTCTAAGGAGAGGTTTGGTCGCCTAATTACGCGCCAGTAAGAAGAAATTTTTATTGGAAAGCCCCCTCTTTCCTGTGAACGGCCTGGTTGTCATAAATGTAATTCTGTAATATTATTTGTGTATAATTAATTATTGATTCATATGATAAGGAAATATTTATTTTATGTGGATATAAATGAGGGATATATTTTTGTGGTTAAAAATGAAGGAGTTAATGTTGAGGTGTTTTATCTGTATTTTTGTCGGAACGGAGGTATTGAAAATCAAATTAGGGTTTTTGAGATATTTTGTGAGGGTTATAATTTTTAATCAGACCGTTGGATCGTGGTAATATTTGGATATGTTATACATATATAAGTTGAGTATATGTCCACATATTTTGAACCGTTAAAAATGAACGTATGATTTATTATGAATTTTACGAGATGACTGGTTCAGAAATTGTTGAATTTTTGGAGTTTATCATTTTGGTAGAAAATTCTAGAATTAGTGGGCCCCACTCTTGGTTGGTAAAAAAATGTGCTGAGATTTTTATTCAAATGTGATGGGTGGAAATAGTAGCAGGTAAAGCCATCAGGTAGCAAGTCAAGTCTGCTTCGGCGTGCTAACATTTTCCTATAAATAGAGGGCTAAGTTAGAATTGAAAAACACACCAGAATTCATAAGTTTTCTCTCTTTCTCTCTCTATATTACGAAGCATATTTTGTGAGTATTTAGATACTTTAAGAGTTTCTATTCAGTGGAAGTTTCCTTCGGCTTTGCATTCCGGTCAGAAATACTGCACTTTTGAGGTAAGGGATAGTAAGGAATTTTAAGGGTTATTATGTTTTTTTTTAGTTCGTAATTCTTATGTCCTTCAGTAAATTCTGAAAAAATTTGAAATGATATTTTGATGAGTTTTATTGATTGTGTCCAAAAATGGTAATTTTTGGATGTATATATTAAGAGTTATGAATTTTACGGGAAAAGACTATTTTAAAAGTAACCGCTTATAACTCCTTGTGGTTAACTCCAAAATTGATAAAAATTTTATTGGAAGTATATCTATATAATATCAGTGTACTCTGTGAATTTCGGAATTTTTGGATAAAAGTACAATTTATGATAAATATCTAAATATTCGGCGGTTTTGGCCATATGAAAAATAGTAAATGAGTTTTAAAAATTCTGAGAAAAATATATGTTCAATATGGGACTATATTCTGCTAAATCCCAGAAAAGATATATTTTTAGAACTGATTTGGTATTTTTCATAAAAATAGACTAGTTATGAGTAAATGAATTAAATATGTTATGTGAAGTAAGAAAATTGGAAAATAGGATTTTATGGCTTGAGAATCCTATATGAGGTATATGCAGATTTTTGATGAGGGTTTTGGTTATTGGTGATGAAATCTTAAGAGTTTGACATTTTATGATGATTAAATGTATTATTTAATAAAGTGTAAACAATTAAAATAAATTGTTTATAAGTTTAAGAAATGTTATTCTTTCAATATCATTATACCGAAATATTGGTATAAATTTTATTATGGAATTTCCACCTTTTTGAGTCGAGATTACTATTCACGAGTTACTATTCACGACAAAATTAGTTTCTTTTTCTAACCAAATTATAGTTGATTTATGAATATTACTCTTGAGATTAAATCTATATGTTGATTATATTGATTTTATTATCATATATAACATTTTTATAATTCTAATGATGATATTTCTCTTTGACTTGAGTGTAAAGATGGGTAGATTTTTAGTATGATCATGACTATGGGTTCTCTTTGGCCAGTAGTGCAAAGTTGAATTATTGACTGGTATGATCATGACCATTAAATTTATAATTGAATATCTTTAGCTAAAGTGCAAAGGTGAAATGATCAACATGGTTATAATTATTGTTTATATAAATTCTGAAATGATTATATATTTCTTTGAGATATTAATATATTTGGCCTGTAGTGCAAAGATGACTTGTTGTTGAATATCTTTGGCCTGTAGTGCAAAGATGAATTATTGATGAATATCTTTGGCCTGTAGTGCAAAGATGAAATGTTGATGAATATCTTTGGCCAGTAATGCAAAGATGAACAAGTGTTGAGATGAACATGACCAACTAGTGATACAAATGAATATCTTTGGCCATAGTGCAAAGATGAAGTTATTAGTATGATTATGAACATGAACTGTGATTTGGTGTAACCATGATCTTTGATGTTTCAAGTAAAGACAAGTGTTGAAAATATTCTTCGTCCTGGGTGCGAAGAAAAAATTTAGAATCACAATTATGATTATGAGTTATTCATATGATTGTGGAAAGGAACTGTTGAGTGATGTTACAGGGATAAAATATTGTTGGTGGATTTTTAACATGGAGAAGATAATAGACTTTATAGTCTATTTGACTCTTCTAATGGATTGCTCGTTCCGCTGCAACTATGGTTGAAATTTTTTATCATCTACCATATGTTCTAAATCTCTGATTTATTACTGTAGAAGGCTATTGATAATTTATTTATCTTTAGTCATGATATTCTTTACTGGGCTAGTTGTGCTCACCCTTCTGTTTCACAATTCCTTTCAGGTAATAAGAGTGTAGCTGGGTCGAGCGGGGGTAACAAGAGAATAGAACGGTGGTCATCATTTAGTAGTTATATTTGATGAAGAAAATAGGGTGAGGTGAACCCAACGTTGGAAGGGTGTTTTGTCACTATCATACAAGATGTCTAATGACATACAACCTCGTGTCATCATAAGACAGGGTTGTGCTCATCCACTTGCTGAGTATCTTTACGAGCACTACCTATATAATCTTGGTATTTGTTTGAAGTATAATTCTCAATTAGAGATAGTGGAGATAATGATAAGTCAAGAGAAGACTCACCATTGGAAAGAATATGATAGTAATCTTCTCATTTTTCTTTGGGGTATATTGGGTCAACCAAGATTAATTCTGTGGCCATATGATATCTATCACAACCTAGAAGCATGGCCTCCCATGTACCAAGGTTTCTTTGAGCACTTCCCAAATATTCTAATTTCTATAACAGTATTTGACTATACCTTTATGTAAGGTGCCACTGTGAGGTGCTGTCCACGGTTCAGACATGTGTCACATTTGGTATATATTTGTATCCAAACTCACAGCATATGTGTTGTTGTATTTTGCACGACAATTGTTGTAATAAAGTTGTAGTTATTTTCTGTACCATGTATTTGGCGACTCAGAATAGGTTGGATGGAATGGACCTATTTTGGGGTCGTTACACACAAGCCTTGGTAATGAGGTGGGGCTTGAAGGCGTCTAAAGCACCATTGTTGTATACTGACCAAGTTCTTTTCTTCAATTGTGTAAGACCCCCAACTTTTATAAATAAAGATGAATTTTTTATAAATATCATTTTTGAATATTATGGAGTTAATTTGATATAATGTTATAGTTGTGGGTAATATTTATAAATTTTACAAAGTAAGCAAGTTGTTGTAAAATATTCGTTTGGTCGGGGAATATTCTTTTTGTCGGAGAATATTCGTACGACGGCACAATCATTGGTGGACCCCACAACGGAATTATTGTCGGATTGAGAAAACGACAGAATTATCTTTCTATAAAAATAACAGCTGAGGTGTTACCGTTAAAATCGTTAAAACTGTTGAACTACTCGGTAGTAAAAGTACAGTAATACGCGTGGTTGCATAGTAGCACACGGTATTGATTATTGATGCTTACGTGAGAAGTCACTCAGCTATACTCAATTATTGCTACAGTAATTGCTGCATCATATCTCTTAAATTATTGTCATAGTATCTGTAACGACCTCAAAACAGGTCCATTCCACCCAACCCATTCTGAGTCGTCAAATACATGGTACAGAAAACAACTACAACTTTATTACAACAATTGTCGTGCAAAATACAACAACACATATGCTGTGAGTTTGGATACAAATATATACCAAATGTGACTCATGTTCCAACCGTGGACATCACCTCACAATAACACCTTACATAAAGGTATAGTCAAAAACTGTTTTAGAAATTAGAATCTTTGGGAAGTGCTCAAGGAAACCTTCGTACATGGGAGGCCACGCGTCTAGGTTATGATAGATATCATATGGCCACAGAATTATCCTTGGTTGACCCAATAGACCCCAAAAAAAACGAGAAGATTACTATCATATTCTTCCCAATGGTGAGTCTTCTCTTGACTTATCATTATCTCCACTGTCTCTAATTGAGAATTATACTTCAAACAAACACCAAGATTATATAGGTAGTGCCCATAGATATACTCAGCAAGTGGATGAGCACAACCATGTCTTATGATGACACGAGGTTGTATGTCATTAGACATCTTGTATGATAGTGACAAAACACCCTTCCAACGTTGGGTTCGCCTCACCCTATTTTCTTCACCAAATATAACTACTAAATGATGACCACCGTTCTATTCCCTTGTTACCCCCGCTCAACCCAGCTACACTCTTATTACCTGAAAGGAATTGTGAAGCAAAAGGGTGAGCACAACTAGCTCAGTAAAGAATATCATGACTAAAGATAATTCAATTATCAATAGCCTTCATCAACAATAAATCAGAGATTTAGAACATATGGTAAATGATAAAAATTTCAACCATAGTTGCAGCGGAACGAGCAATCCATTAGAAGAGTCAAATAGACCATAAAGTCTATTATCTCCTCCATGTTAAAGATCCACCAACAATGTTTTATCCCTGTAACATCAATCAACCATTCTGGTCCACAATCATATGAATAACTCATAATCATAACTGTAGTTCTAAATTTCTCTTCTCATCCAGGACGAAGATAATTTTCATCACCTATCTTTACCTGAAACATCAAAGATCATGGTTATACCAAATCACATTTCCTGTTCATAATCATACTAATAACTTCATCTTTGCACTACGACCAAAGATATTCAACAACATGCCATCTTTGCACTACGGGCCAAAGATATTCATCAACAATTCATCTTTGCACTACAGGCCAAAGATATTCATCAATAATTCATCTTTGCACTACAGGCCAAAGATATTCATCAACAGTTCATATTTGCACTAACGGCCAAATATATTCATCAACAGTTCGTATTTGCACTACAGGCCAAATATATTAATATTTCAAAGAAATATATAATCATTTCAGAATTTATATAAACAATAATTATAACCATGTTGATCAATTCACCTTTGCACTTAAGCTAAAGATATTCACTTATAAATTCAATGGTCATGATCATACCAGTCAACAATTCAACTTTGCACTACTGGCCAAAGAGAACCCATAGTCATGATCATACCAGAAATCTACCCATCTTTACACTCAAGTTAAAGAGAAATATCATCATTAGGGTTATAAAAATATTATATATGATAATAAAAACAATATGATCAACATATAGATTTAATCTCAAGAGTAATATTCATAAATCAACTATAATTTGGTTAGAAAAAGAAACCAATTTTGTCGTGAATAGTAACTCGTGAACAGTAACTCATGAATAGTAACTCGTGAATAGTAACTCGTGAATAGTAACCTCGACTCAAAAAGGTAGAAATTCCACAATAAAATTTATACCAATACTTCGGTATAATGACATTGAAAGAATAACATTTCTTAAGCTTATAAACAATTTATTTTAATTGTTTACACTTTACTAATTAATGCATTTAATCATCATAAAATGCCAACTCTTACAATTTCATCATCAATAACCAAAACCCTCATCAAAAATCTGCATATACCTCATATAGGATTCTCAAGCTATAAAATCCTATTTTCCAATTTTCTTTCTTCACAAAACATATTTAATTCATTTACTCATAGCTAGACCATTTTCATGAAAAATACCAAATCAGTTCCAAAAATATTTCTTTTCTGAGATTTAGCATAATATAGTCCCATAGTGAACATATATTTTTCTCAGAATTTTTAAAAGTCATTTACTATTTTTCATATGGCCAAAACCGCCGAATATTTATACATTTATCATAAATTATACTTTTATCCAAAAATTCTGAAATTCACAGAGTACAATGATATTATATAGATATACTTCCAATAAAAATTTCATCAATTTTGGAGTTAACCACAAGGAGTTATAAGCGGTTACTTTTAAAATAGTCTTTTCCCGTAAAATTCATAACTCTTAATCTATACATCCAAAAATCACCATTTTTGGACACAATCAATAAAACTCAACAAAACATCATTTTAAATTTTTCCAAAATTTTCGAAGTTCAGAAAAATTACGAAACTGAAAATCATAACAACCCTTAAAATCCATTATTATCCCTTACAATCCCTTACAATCCCTTACCTCAAAAGAGCAGTACTTCTGGCTGGATATCGGATATGATGCTGAAGGAAACTTGCACTGAATAGCAACTCTCAAAGTATCTAAATACTCACAAAATATGCTTCATAATATAGAGAGAGAAAGAGAGAAAACTTATGTTTCTGGTGTGATTTTCAATTCTAACTTAGCCCTCTATTTATAGGAAAATTTTGGTAGGTTTGACCTGCAACCTGATGGCTTTACCTGCTACTATTCCCACCCACCACATTTGAAATATAATTCAGCACATTTCTTCACCAACCACAAGTGGAGCCCACTAATTCTAGAATTTTCCACCAAAATGATAAACTCCAAAAATTCAACAATTTCTGAACCAGTCATCTCGTAAAATTCATAACAAATCATACGTTCATTTTTAACGGTTCAAAATTTGTGGGCATATACTCAACTTATATATGTATAACATATCCAAAAATTACCACGATCCAACGGTCGGATTAAAAATTATAACCCCCGTAAAATATCTCAAAAATCCCAATTTTTAATACCTCCATTCCGACAAAAATACTGATAAAAACCTCAACATTAACTCCTTCATTTTTAACCACAAAAATATATCCCTCATTTATATCCACATAAAATAAATATTTTCTTATCATATGAATCAATAATTAATTATTCACAAATAATATTACAGAATCACATTTATGACAACCAGGCCGTTCCCAAGAAAGAGGGGGCTTTCCAATAAGGATTTCTCCTTACTAGCGCGCAATTAGATGACCAAACCTCTCCTTAGACAGAACTTTCTAGTCATTGCCAATAATGCTATCTAATAATATTATTTAAATAATATGAATTATTGATCTGATAATAGAAAATACTGTGCAGCAACAATTATTGAAACAACAATAATATAAAATATCAACGCAGCAATTATTGAATCAATAAAATAAAATATTGAACAGTAATTACTGTAACAATTATTGAGTAGTGCCTTCTTACGTAAGAATCAATAATTTTAAAAATACTATGCAATACCGTGTGCTACTGTGCAATAACGCGTATTACTGTATTTTAACCACCGGGTATTCCAACAGTGTTAACGGTAACAACTACGCCGTTAATTATAAAAACTTAATTTTTGTCGTTATCTTCACCCGACAGTTATTCTGTTATGGGGCCCACAAATGGCTGCGCCGTCGTACGAATATTTTTCGACAGAAAGAATATTCCACGACCAAACGAATATTCCCCGACAACAATGATTATTTTATAACCACTTGCTTATTTTGAAAAAAAATCATATTTCACTAATAACTTTAAACTTTTATCAATTTAACCATTTACTGAATAGTAATTATAAGAAAAATTGAATACTTTTATTTCATAAAATTCGGGGTCTTACAGTATCATATGTATAATATGTTATATTATTAAATCAATAATTGAGACGTTGTGGTAAGTTTGGTTATTTTATGGGGGGCCATATGTCATCATCTAATAGTCTCTTCGTCAATAGTAATTACCTTCGTCAATAGTATTTACCTTGGTCAATAGTATTTACCTTGGTCAATAGTAATTACCTTCGTCAATAGTATTTACCTTGGTCAATAGTAATTACTTTCGTCAATAGTAGTTGTCCCTTCAATATTACCAAGAGTCATTTGACCCTTCGTTAAGACCAAGAGTCATTTGACCCTTCGTTAAGACCAAGAGCCACCCTCAGTTTTTCTATAAATAGAGGCCTAGGGCTTCATTATTTTTCACGAATTCATTCAAGCTATAGAGAGAGAAAGTATAGAGAGAATAAGAGAGAGAGAGAATAAAAGTATTCTGCTACATCACTTTTCTAATATCCAGTTCTTTTAAGGTAGGGAATATTATTTCTTTTATATTCATGAAGAGAACTTCTGTTATTCCATTCGTTATTATTCTGTTGGAATAACCAGTATACGCGGTCTACCCTATACTTGGTGACATTCTTCTATTATTCTGTTGGAACATCCTGTCTGTGTGTTTTACACCGGACCTGGTTCCGTTTATTATTTTGTTGGAACATCCTGTCTGTGTGTTTTACACCGGACCTGGTTCCGTTTTTATTATTATTCTGTTGGAACATCCTGTCTGTGTGTTTTACACCGGACCTGGTTCCATTATTTATTATTCTGTCGAAATATCCTGTCTGTGCGTTTACGCCGGACCTGGTTCCATTATTTATTATTCTGTTGGAATAACCTGTCTGTGCGGTCTATCGCATGCATGGTGATTTCTTTTGTTATTCCATTCTTTATTGTACTCAGTTGGTTAAGTTTTGACTTCTATACTCCATGAAATTTGTGGAATATCCTTGATAATTGCGTTTCATCCAGTATCTTTTCATGAAAATATTCTTCTAAGCATTCTTGAATTTTACTCCACAAAGCAGTATCATGTTGACAATTTGGACGTTGTTAATTCTTGGATAAATTAATTCTTGAACTTGTTTTATTGAATTCTTATATCATTGTCATCATCCTCATGTTTATAAAATGTTGAAAGTCATCTGTGGCCTGTAGTGCATAGATGGACTTGGTATGATTATGACCAGGGATTATTCGGTATAATCATGACCGTAATGTTACAAATGATGTGGTAAAAGTCCTCATTGGCCCGTAGTGCATTGATGGACAGTTGTTGGCATGATCATGACCATTAATGAATACACGAATATCCTTGGCCGTAGTGCAGGGGTGATTCGATGATGTGGATTATTTTATTAAGCTGAGTCTCAGCGATCACAGTGTTGAAAAACCTTTTAAATCATAAAAGATAGTAGAGTTTATTTTCTACTTGACTCTTTTAATGGATTGCTTGTTCCGCTGCAGTTAAACTTGATGTCTATTATATTTTATCAGTTTAACATTGTTGAAGGCTAATGATAATTTATTCTGCATTATCTTAGTCATAATATTTCTTACTGGGCTAGTTGAGCTCACCCTTTCTTTCACTGTTCTCTTCAGGAAATGAGAACGTAGCTGGGGCAAGTCGGGGAACGGAGTGATGGTCCGAATGATAGTATTAGTTAGTAGTCCTCACTATTCTATGTAATGGTGTGTTAATAAATGTAATGAGGACTCCTTTTGAGTATGAATACTCTCTAGAAGATAATATTTGTATTCAAACTCACAGTTTATGTTTTGTCGTATTGTACACGACAGTTGTATTAGTAAGTTGTATTTGTATTCTGTACTATGTATCTGACGACCCAAGATGGGTGATGTATACCTAATTTTGGGGGCGTCACAGTTGGTATCAGAGCTTAGGGATATGATCCCTGGCTAAGATGTGAGAATAGAACTAGGAGGGGAGAGACGGGGAATTCCTTCGCTAGTATGACATACCTAAGTTTATTTGCATGGTATTTAATTGGTCGGTCATAATATAAGGATAATATATGACATATCAATTAATTTTTATTTTGTGGCAGTATCTGAAAATGGCATCTGAGAATGTTGAGAATAGCAATGGAGCACAGGCGACTGTTGATTCACCACATATCAATAATCAGGATAATGTGCATCAGGAAGGTGTCAATCCTCATGCAAACAACAACACTGACCAAATGATGAATGATCAAATGTTCAGAGGCTTTATGCAATTCATGCAACAACAGGTGAAAGCGGCTCCTGTCCACAACGTAGGTGGAAATACTGGAAACTCTCAGGCGGTCACCGCTAAACAGTTTAAGGAGCTGGGACCACCGGAGTTTAAGGGAGAACCCAAACCACTTGTAGCTGAAACATGGATAAAGCAGATCACCAAGATATTTGATGTCTTGGGTTGCTCCGAGGAGCAAAAGGTTCCCTTTGCCGCCTTTATGTTGCGAGGAGAGGCAGATTACTGGTGGGAATCGATAAAGCGTACTCAACCTGCCGCACTGAAGATGTCTTGGGAGAAGTTCCAAGAGCTGTTTAACGACAAATACTTTCCCGAGAGTATTCGTCACATGAAGGAGGTGGAGTTCATCAAATTGGAGCAGAATAATATGACCGTGTCGCAGTACGAGGCAAAATTTGCGGAGTTATCCCGGTTTGCGTCCCACCTGGTGGATAATGAAGAAAGAATGACGCGGATGTTTTTAAGAGGTTTGAAGCCGGAGATACGTCAACATCTTGTTTCTCATAAACTGTGTTTGTATTCAGATGTTGTAAATAGGGCTCAGTTGGTGGAGCGCGATAACGAGACAACGCAACCAAAAGAGAGCAGCCGGCAAAATGATAATACCAGTGAGAGCAGTCATCGAAGCGGTGACAACAAGCGTGGAGGGAATCAACAGGCCAGAAATGGTAACCACTTCGGTGGTAATCAGGGCCAAAACAATAAGAATGGACATTTCAAGAAGAGGAGATTCAACAATGATGGAAAGACGTCAGCACCAGCACCTGTCGTTAAGGAAGGAGAACGACCACCTATCATATGTTTCAAATGCGGAGGGGAGGGGCACATCAGTCCAAACTGCGCGATGCCGTCCAAAGCATGTTATAATTGTGGAAGAGAAGGTCATTTAGCCCGATTTTGTCGTTTACCGAAGACAAATTCAGCTAGGATGGAGGCACCAAAAGCCGTCCCAGAAAAGTCAAAACCGGTTGTGCAAGGGAGAGCGTTTGTTGTGAACTCCCAGAGAGCAAGGAACCCGAATGAGGTCATCACGGGTAAGCTTATCATAAACTCTAAAGAAGTTTATACTTTATTTGATACCGGTTCAACCCATTCTTTTATTTCTCCTACTTGCGCTCATCGATTAAATTTGATTCCGGAGAAATTAGACTTTGACTTATCTGTGAAAACTCCGTTGGGAGAAACCTTCATTACCTCCACTGTTTATAAGTCTTGTTTGGTTCAAGTTGGTACCCACACATTACCTATCGATCTGATTTCATTAAAAATACTTGCATTTGACGTGATTCTAGGGATTGATTGGTTAACTACTCATTATGCAAAAATTGATTGTTTTCGTAAGGTTGTTAGCTTTCATATTCCTAATCGACCTATTATGCGAATTCAAGCAACCAAACCATTAAAATCAATCGCTGTCATCTCAAGCCATAAAGCTATTCGTTTATTGAAAAACGGATGTCAAGCTTTCTTAGCTCATGTCACAGATCTAAACAAAAATACGTCAGTTTTGAATGATATTTCTATTGTTAATAAATTCCCTGACGTATTCCCTGAAGAACTTCCTGGCCTACCCCCAGAGCGTGAAATTGAATTTTGTATCGACCTTGAACCCGGTACAAAACCCATTTCCAAAGCCCCATATCGAATGGCTCCTATTGAACTTCAGGAGTTAAAGATCCAACTGCAGGAATTGTTAGACATTGGCTTTATTCGTCCTAGTACTTCTCCTTGGGGAGCTCCTGTTCTATTCGTGAAGAAGAAAGATGGAAGTATGCGACTTTGTATTGATTATCGGGAGTTGAATCATGTCACCATCAAAAATAGGTACCCATTGCCACGTATTGATGACCTGTTTGACCAGTTGCAAGGAGCACAATTCTTTTCAAAGATCGATCTTCGTTCTGGATATCATCAGCTGAAGGTTAGAACTGAGGATATTCCAAAGACGGCTTTTAGAACTCGGTACGGGCATTATGAATTCCTAGTCATGTCCTTTGGATTGACTAATGCTCCTGCTGCCTTCATGGATATGATGAACCGGGTATTCAAGGAATATTTGGATCACTTTGTGGTCGTCTTTATTGATGACATCCTTATTTATTCCAAAAGCCGTGAAGATCATGAGCAACACTTGAGGCTGGTACTCCAAAAGCTTCGTGAATACAAGCTTTATGCCAAGTTGAAGAAATGCGAGTTCTGGCTGGAGGAGGTAGCATTCCTTGGGCACGTAGTATCAAGTCGTGGAATATCGGTTGACCCGGCAAAGATTGAAGCTATTCAAAGCTGGGAGCAACCTAAATCAGTGACCGAGGTACGTAGCTTTCTTGGTTTAGCTGGTTATTATCGGAGATTCGTGGAAGGATTTTCTCGAATCGCTACTCCATTAACTCAGCTGACTCGGAAAGATACAAAGTTTGGTTGGAGCGAAGAATGTGAGCAGAGTTTTCAAGAACTCAAGAGGAGACTCATTTCAGCACCTGTTCTAACAATACCATCTGGCTCGGAGGGATTTGTCATCTACAGTGATGCTTCGAGCAAAGGGTTGGGATGCGTTCTCATGCAACATGGAAAAGTCATAGCCTATGCATCAAGACAACTCAAGGAATATGAGAGGAATTATCCTACTCATGATCTAGAGTTGGCAGCTGTTGTCTTTGCACTTAAAATTTGGAGGCATTACTTGTATGGGGAGAAAGTGGAGATCTTTACGGATCATAAAAGCCTCAAATATTTCTTCACTCAAAAGGAACTCAACATGCGACAACGACGTTGGCTTGAACTGTTGAAAGATTATGATCATACCATTCAATACCATCCTGGAAAAGCGAACGTGGTAGCTGACGCATTGAGTAGAAGATCATATGCGGGTACAAGTGCAATATTAACAACGCAAAGGCCCATTTTGTGTGACTTGCAAAGGATGGAGATAGAGTTAAAGACTCCAGGGACCCATGTGATGATGGCGAATATACGAGTAGAACCGACTTTAATCGATAAAGTTAAAGCTGCTCAAGCTACAGACCTGGAGCTGATGCGTATGAGGAAGAAAGTGCAAGAAGGTGCTATGCCGGAAGCAAGAATCGATGAAGAAGGAATACTTCGAGTCAACTCCAGACTTTGTGTTCCTAACAACCCTGATTTAAAGTATGAAATCATGATGGAGGCGCACAACACACCGTTTGCAATCCATCCTGGAAGTACCAAAATGTATCATGATCTTCGTCATACATTTTGGTGGAGCAATATGAAGAGAGAGATAGCGTTGTTTATCTCAAGGTGTCTAACTTGTCAACGAGTCAAAGCGGAGCATCAAGTACCAAAAGGTCCATTGCAACCACTTGAAATTCCAGAATGGAAGTGGGAGCACATTACCATGGATTTCGTTACCGGTCTTCCTAGGGTTTCTCAAGGTATTGATGCGATTTGGGTCATTGTTGATAGATTGACCAAGTCTGCTCATTTCTTACCGATACGAGAAACTTATACACTTGAACGTCTTGCTCGTATGTACATAAACGAGATTGTAAGACTGCATGGTATGCCAGTATCCATAGTTTCTGATCGAGACCCAAGATTCACTTCACGATTTTGGGTTAGTTTACAAAAAGCTATGGGCACGGAGTTACGATTTAGTTCAGCATATCATCCTCAGACGGACGGACAATCAGAGAGGACTATTCAAACTCTTGAAGATCTATTAAGACTCTGTGTCTTTGACTTCAAGGGAAGTTGGGACAAGTTCTTACCATTGGTGGAGTTTTCCTACAACAACAGTTATCAAGCAAGTATTGGCATGGCTCCATTCGAAGCATTGTATGGAAGAAAATGTCGTTCTCCAGTATGCTGGGATGAGGTGGGTGAAGCAACGTTGTTGGGACCGGAGTTGGTACGTATGACTACAGAAAAGATTCAAACGATCCGACAACGTATAAAAACCTCACAAGATCGACAAAAGAGTTATGCTGATCTTCATCGAAAGGACGTGGAATTTGATGTAGGAGATCATGTGTTCTTACGTGTTGCTCCATGGAAAGGAGTTACGAGATTTGGAAAGAGAGGAAAGCTAAATCCTCGATTCATCGGTCCATTTTTAATCCTCGATCGAGTAGGAACTGTGGCTTATAGACTCGCTTTACCGCCAAGTATGTCTCGTGTTCATAACGTTTTCCACATATCCATGTTACGCAAATATGTGGAAGACCCGAACCACATTATTGAGTTAGAACCGGACGAAATAGCGGAGGATTTGACGTATGAAGAAGTTCCTGTTCAAATCTTGGATAAGAAGGAACATATTCTACGCTCCAAGGTTATACCTCAAGTCAAAGTTTTGTGGAGAAACCACGATGTTGAGGAAATGACTTGGGAGTTAGAATCAGAAATGAAATCAAGGTATCCTTACCTCTTCGACATACCAGGTACGTACCCTAATTTCGAGGGCGAAATTTCATAAGAAGGGGAGGTTGTAAGACCCCAACTTTTATAAAAAAAGATGAATTTTCTATAAATATCATTTTTGAATATTATGGAGTTAATTTGATATAATGTTATAGTTGTGGGTAATATTTATAAATTTTGCAAAGTAAGCAAGTTGTTATAAAATATTCGTTTGGTCGGGGAATATTCTTTTTGTCGAGGAATATTCGTACGACGGCACAATCATTGATGGACCCCACAACGGAATTATTGTCGGATTGAGAAAACGACAGAATTATCTTTCTATTAAAATAACAGCTGAGGTGTTACCGTTAAAATCGTTAAAACTGTTGAACTACTCGGTAGTAAAAGTACAGTAATACGCGTGGTTGCATAGTAGCACACGGTATTGATTATTGATGCTTACGTGAGAAGTCACTCAGCTATACTCAATTATTGCTACAGTAATTACTGCATCATATCTCTTAAATTATTGTCATAGTATCATCTGTATAATATGTTATATTATTAAATCAATAATTGAGACGTTGTGGTAAGTTTGGTTATTTAATGGGGGGCCATATGTCATCATCTAATAGTCTCTTCGTCAATAGTAATTACCTTCGTCAATAGTATTTACCTTGGTCAATAGTATTTACCTTGGTCAATAGTAATTACCTTCGTCAATAGTATTTACCTTGGTCAATAGTAATTACTTTCGTCAATAGTAGTTGTCCCTTCAATATTACCAAGAGTCATTTGACCCTTCGTTAAGACCAAGAGTCATTTGACCTTTCGTTAAGACCAAGAGCCACCCTCAGTTTTTCTATAAATAGAGGCCTAGGGCTTCATTATTTTTCACGAATTCATTCAAGCTATAGAGAGAGAAAGTATAGAGAGAATAAGAGAGAGAGAGAGAATAAAAGTATTCTGCTACATCACTTTTCTAATATCCAGTTCTTTTAAGGTATGGAATATTATTTCTTTTATATTCATGAAGAGAACTTCTGTTATTCCATTCGTTATTATTCTGTTGGAATAACCAGTATACGCGGTCTACCCTATACTTGGTGACATTCTTCTATTATTCTGTTGGAACATCCTGTCTATGTGTTTTACACCGGACCTGGTTCCGTTTATTATTTTGTTGGAACATCCTGTCTGTGTGTTTTACACCGGACCTGGTTCCGTTTTTATTATTACTCTGTTGGAACATCCTGTCTGTGTGTTTTACACCGGCCTGGTTCCATTATTTATTATTCTGTCGAAATATCCTGTCTGTGCGTTTACGCCGGACCTGGTTCCATTATTTATTATTCTGTTAGAATAACCTGTCTGTGCGGTCTATCGCATGCATGGTGATTTCTTTTGTTATTCCATTCTTTATTGTACTCAGTTGGTTAAGTTTTGACTTCTATACTCCATGAAATTTGTGGAATATCCTTGATAATTGCGTTTCATCCAGTATCTTTTCATGAAAATATTCTTCTAAGCATTCTTGAATTTTACTCCACAAAGCAGTATCATGTTGACAATTTGGACGTTGTTAATTCTTGGATAAATTAATTCTTGAACTTGTTTTATTGAATTCTTATATCATTGTCATCATCCTCATGTTTATAAAATGTTGAAAGTCATCTGTGGCCTGTAGTGCATAGATGGACTTGGTATGATTATGACCAGGGATTATTCGGTATAATCATGACCGTAATGTTACAAATGATGTGGTAAAAGTCCTCATTGGCCCGTAGTGCATTGATGGACAGTTGTTGGCATGATCATGACCATTAATGAATACACGAATATCCTTGGCCGTAGTGCAGGGGTGATTCGATGATGTGGATTATTTTATTAAGCTGAGTCACAGCGATCATAGTGTTGAAAAACCTTTTAAATCATAAAAGATAGTAGAGTTTATTTTCTACTTGACTCTTTTAATGGATTGCTTGTTCCGCTGCAGTTAAACTTGATGTCTATTATATTTTATCAGTTTAACATTGTTGAAGGCTAATGATAATTTATTCTGCATTATCTTAGTCATAATATTTCTTACTGGGCTAGTTGAGCTCACCCTTTCTTTCACCGTTCTCTTCAGGAAATGAGAACGTAGCTGGGGCAAGTCGGGGAGCGGAGTGATGGTCCGAATGATAGTATTAGTTAGTAGTCCTCACTATTCTATGTAATGGTGTGTTAATAAATGTAATGAGGACTCCTTTTGAGTATGAATACTCTCTAGAAGATAATATTTGTATTCAAACTCACAGTTTATGTTTTGTCGTATTATACACGATAGTTGTATTAGTAAGTTGTATTTGTATTCTGTACTTTGTATCTGACGACCCAAGATGGGTGATGTATACCTAATTTTGGGGGCGTCACAAATTGCCTCTACACACTTCTGTGCTTGGGCCCTGAACCTGTCCACGTAATCTGACAACTCCCCATTTGGCTTTTTCTTGAATCGCATGAGCTCTACAACGGTTACCTGTTTCTGCACATAGAAAAATTTCTTAAAAAATTATAATTTTAGATCATCCCAATCATGGCCTGATCCCTTCTCCAAGTTGTAATACCAACTGAAGGCACTATCCGTCAAAGTCTTGTTGAATTCCCTCATCAACAAATTGTGATTGATCATTTCATCATATCCTAATCATGGGGACATCGACTCCACGAACCTGGCAATGTGTTCCCTAGCATTTCCTTTCTCCCCATTGTATTTTGAAAATTACGGGGGATGCTCGATATACCCTGCCGGGTAAGGTTGTCTCCGAATATGTTCCGGGTAAGGTGGAGTAAAGTCTAACTCTAAAGGTCGGGATGTCTGCCAGTGAAGTTATATCATCCTTCGTCACGTATTGGCTCGTGGCATGGACTCTTTATGGTGGTGTGTCGTATTGCTGCATTGGCGGTGTGTATGGTAAAGAAATTGGTTGATGCACACTTGCATCGTGCAAGGCTTGCGTTGGTTGTGCTTGTTGTCTCGTTCGTTAGACGTGGCTTGGGATGGTCGGTACCTGCACTTATGAAAATGTAGGAGCGTGGTCGTGATGATGTTTGTCTGAGGTTGGCTTGTTTCCAGTCTAGGTTGTGGCATGTCATCACTATTTTGTGGTTCCAAGTTGATGATTAGAACCGACTAATTCTCCGTTAATGGAGGTATAGTCTGATTCTCTCTGTTATTGTTGTTGTTGTTGTCCTCCTAGGACTGAGCAAAAAATGGGTATAATCAAATTACCGAACCAGACCGAAATTATTTAACCAAAATTTTCTGACAATTCGGTTATTTTTACTATTTCGGTTATATCTGAATTTTTTTACGATTTTCGGTTAGTTTGTACGGGTTTTACTTTTGGGTTATTCGGTTAAACCGAATAACCGAGCAACACTTGAGTTAAAAATTAAAATAGTCTTGACTCCCTAGTCAGCACTCAGCAGTCAGCCCATTGACCATTCATTACTAATTTACTACTTTACTAAATTCTCGAAGACTCCAACTCTCACTCTCTCAGTCTCAGTCTCAGACTCTCAGATCAGATCTGATCTCTCAAGCCTCACTGCCTCACTGCCTCACTCTCAAGTCACGTCTTCTCGAACTCTTAGTCTCAGAGTCTCAGATCTCTCAACCCTCAAGTTTCAAATCTCGAACTCTCGGCGCCAACGACCATTCATCTCGAACTTCGAACTCTCAGATCTCGGCGCTGGGTGCAGCTTTCCATTTGTTTAGGTAATTTTGTTATTTACCTTTATTAAATTCTCGAAGACCAATTGCTTTTAGTATAACCGAACTTTTTGGGAAAGATATAGCTTGTTAAGTTTGTTGCAAGAGGACATCATAGTGTTTCTTTCATATTTTAAGTAGAATTTCTAACCGATTAAATAATTTCCTTTATTTTTTAAAGACAAATTTCTGTAGTTAATATTCGTTTTTCTATTATATAACGTGATTTAAGCTAGGCCTAATGCCCTTGTGGTGTTTGAAAATTTGTCTCAGTGAGGTTGAAAGGTGTAAAACTGAGATTAGGATTGTTGAATTGCAATGAAAAGGGTTCTTTTGAAATTTTAAAATACTTTTTAACACTAATGTTACTATTTCTTGAATTATGTAAAATACCAGTGGGGACATCTTTGATTGATTGTTAATGTAGTAATGGCTTCTTTTATGTTCATATTTCTTGAAAAGAAGGAATCTGATGGGAGAATCTAAGCAACTCAGTTTGAGGTATAGTGATTGTTCTTTCATTTGAGCCTTGAAAACAGCCTTGAAACCATCCACTAGCTGTACAGCCAAAACAGCTATCCCAGAGGCATTTTCCCCAAGAACCTCCACCATGTCATAATCGCAGTTCTCCAAGTCAGAACATGTCATTCCAGCATTCCAATTCTTATATAATGCCCAAACCTCACCTTTCCTAGGAAAGATGTCATACTCCTCTTTCTTATCTGTACTTTTCGCTCTTATCTGATGAGAAAAGGAAAGGGTGCTAGTATATTGCATCTTTTTTACCTTTCTAATCCTAAATCTCCCACAACAAATGGGCATCTTTCTGTCAATCCATTGAATCATGTCCATTGGTGTTGAACCAGCACCAAGCCATGAAATGTGCAATTTAAACTCCGGGAGGGGATCAATTTTCTGGATCTTAACATAGTATTTTGGCAAGCCATCTTCATTACACAATTACTAATACTCAATTACTATTTTCTGGGACTGTACAAAGGAGTAGGGTGGAATATTAGTAGCATGATCTATGTGCCAATGAATACACTAACTGGGACTGTACATAAGATGTTTTTGGATTATGGTGATGATAACCTGGTCCTGGGGTCAGAAAGTTTTATTGAGGTCAAAATTATTGCTGAATATTATATGGAATTGCAACTGATGTAATTCTTTCTTTTTATTCATTGCAGTTTGGCAAATAATAATGCAAAAACTGTTGAGGCTGAGAAATATTGAGACTTGTTGATTGCTGCTGCTGTTTAGATTTGTTGATTGCTATTTGTTGCTGCTGACCTGCTGTTAATTTTTTGTAATATATGTTTGGCAAATATATGTTTTGTAAACACTGATGTTAATATCACTGTGTACTGTTAATGTTAAGTTAGGCAGAGTTGTAAACTATTAAATTCGATTATTAACCAAATAACCGAATAATTAATTCGGTTATTCGGTTATTATGTATTTCGGTTAGTTGCTCGAATATTCAAAACAGTGCAATTTTGATTTTCGGTTATAACCGAATAGCTTATTCGATTCGGTTATAACCGAATGCTCAGCCCTATGTCCTCCACTCCTACTCGTTCCTCATGTGACCTGCTTAGAAACATGGCCTTGAAAGTGGGGATTTGCATCAAATGTTGGCGAAAATTCCCCATTTCTTCTTCCTTCCTCTGCATCTCCAGCATCATAGCCATCATCATCCTTTGTCCTTCTTGTGCTTCCTTCAATGCCTTGAGCATCTCCAACTACACAACATTTGCCTGCTCTCCACTTTCTTCCTCACCTTGCCTTCCCGCACCTGTCTGCCTGACATTCGTTGGTTGTTGATCAGCCATGTATGGTGATGTTGAATTTCCTTCCGAGGCGTCTTTAAGAATGGGTTGATCGAGATCTAAATTCACGCCTTGGAAAGCTTAATTTGTTTCCCTTGGAACTGGATCCGATAAGGTAACGTTATTTGTTAGTGAAGCTCTTCCTGTAGTTCTCCCACTTCAAGTTGTGGGCATACCTTTCATGAATTCTACACCTCCCCAGCAGAGTCGCCAAAGAAATATGGGTAAGAAAATCGTACCTTGCTAGGGTTAGGGTTTTGTATTGGCTAAAGAGGAGAGAAATCCACGAAAGGTACGAAATTGATTGATGAATTAAAGAAGGGAGAAGAACAGGTGATCGATTACTCCAACGACACGTGACAGAACTGTAAGACCCCAATTTTCATAAATAAAGATTAATTTTTCTCGAAATATATTTTTGAATATTATGGTATGGCACTATAAGAAAAAGCCCTATCTGATCGCTGATAATAGTACTAGCGACCGCTATCAGCGACCGCGAAGGATTCTAGTGGCTAGTATATATCAGCGACCGCCTGCGGCCGCTGATTGGTCGCTGAGAAGAATTTCCCTCCCAAAATTTGGTGCGAACCTTTGGCGCGGCGACCAATCTATATCAGCGACCGCTAGCGGTCGCTGATATGTCCACATCATTAAAAATTAGTGACCGGATGCGGTCGTTGATGGCGATCGCTGATTCTCATAACCTTAATCAGATTCAGACATTTGCTCGAATCAGTACAGAAGAAAAAAAAGGGAGAAAGACGTGGGAGAAGAGGGAGTAGGGGGAGAAGAGAAGAGGGTTCACCACCATAATCGCCGGTCGGCCAACGCCTTCACCAGCACCGTACCACCGCCGGTAAGCCCTTCACCGCCACCATCTTTATTGAACATCTTTAATTTTTAATATACTGTAATTTATCCTCAAGCTAGTAGTGTGGTATTTTCTATCCAGTTCAGTTAGTATTGTTGAATGGATTCTAGAATAGACTTGTGTCTTTCCAAATTGGGTTAATTAAGTATTTGAAATAGAAAGGAATTATTTAATTTTGGAATACTTTTTGTATGTCTCTACCAGAAAATATTCATAAATCCCTCTTTGTATGCGATTTCAGCCTTCATTTGATTTAAGTGCATATATATGTATTATATGGATTTCAGCCTTCATTTGTATTATTGATTATTAATTGTACACACAATTAGTGCGCAAATTAGGAGATGATCATACTAAATCTAACGACTATGGTTAAAGAGAACGAACAAATGTAAAAAAGAGCTGAGATAGCAAATGGATGCACGGTGAAGAAGGTACTATATATGTTGATTATAAATATATATATATAGGACTATATGAGCACTATATATATAATGCCTCAATAACTTTGGTCAATAAAGTAACTAAATTTTTAGCCTTCAGTTAGGTTTTTTTGTTTGTTCTCTTTTCTTTGTGAATGTGGGATATGGGATGTCATGAAATTAGTGTGGATTTGATATAATGTTATAGTTGTGGGTAATATTTATAAATTTTATAAAGTATGCAAATTGTTATAAAATATTTGATTGGTCGGGGAATATTCGTTTTAAAAGAAAATATTCGTACGACGGCACAATCATTGGTGGACCCCACAACAGAATTATTGTCGGAGTTAGAAAATGACAGAAATATCTTTTTATGAAAATAATGACGAAAGTTTTACCGTTAACTGTTAAAATACTCGGTGATAAAAGTACAATAATACGCGTGGTTGCATAGTAGCACACGGTATTGATTATTGATGCTTACGTGAGAAGACACTCAGCTATACTAAATTATTATTACAGTAATTGTTGCATAGTATCTCACATTATTTGATTCAATTATTGTCAATATTTTATATATTATTAAATCAATAATTGAGATGACAAGTTATTCATATTATTATTTGCATAATTAACAATGTCTAGAAAATTCTGTCGAGGAAAGAAGTTTGGTCACTTAATAGCGCCAATAGGGAGAAATCCTTATCGGAAAGCCCCCTCTTTCCTAGGAACGATCTCCTTCTTAATATTGTGAGTTATAATAATGATAAATAAATGTTGTTAAAAATATTGAGGAGATTTTTATGAAGTATTTGTTGTAAATTTTGGCGTATTATTTGGATCCCCCACTTGCCCATTTTTCAAAATAGTCAGGAAAAAGTTATCTCAATTTTATTTTATTACTTTTATATATATATATATATATATATATATATATATATATATATATATATATATATATAGTAAAAGTGTGTGTGTGCAGTGTATGTGAAATTTATGGGTGCAGTAGATGTGGTGTGTGTGTAACCTCTATGTGTGTGTGTGTGTGAATATATAATATAAGTGTTATATATATAATATGTGTGTGTGAATGTATTTTATATATATATATATATATATATATATATATATATATATATATATATTATAATAAATTTTATTTTTTATGAAAAATAGAATATATTATATTTTATTATGCATAATATTTACAAAATGTCTGCATAGTAAATTCATAGTAACAAATGAAAAATCAGACGAAATTCAGCCGGCGTCCGTGAAACTTTTCCTGTGCACACGTGATTTTCTAAATTTAAATAGTATCCTTCCATTCTCCTATAAATAGGATGCTCAATTAGAATTGAAAATCACACCAGAAGTAGAGAATTCTTTTTCTATAATATTGAGTGTATTTCTTTAGAGTTTTAAGAAGCTTTGAGCGTAGAAAATAGTGAAAGTTTTCTTCAAGAATATCCTCTCTATACCAGTTGGAATACTCTCCTTTTTAAGGTAAGAGATATTATTTTTTTTCAATACTCGTAAGGAATAATATTTTCTTCCATACTCTGTAGTATGTAAGTAATATTATTTCGTTTCAGATTCCGAATTCTACACTCCTTTTGTTAAGTTTTGGCTTCTATACTCCATGAAATTAGTAGAATATCCTTGATATTTGCGCTTCATCCAGTATCTTTTCATAAAAATATTATTCTGAGCATTCTTGATAAGTTTTAACATTTTCATGTCGGAGTACTATTCACGGGATACTATTCACTCAGTTACTATTCACCCGGGGTAGGGGTGTAAATCGAACCAAGTAGTTCGATACTCGATTCGAGATCGGCTCGAAAATATGATCCAAAGCTCGAATTCGAAGTTGATCCGAGTCGAATCTGATCCATACTCGTTTTCTGTTTAATGATACACGAGTCGAATTCGAGCATACTAGTGTTCGCTCAGATTAGGGTTCGAGTATTTCATTTTTTCTCGTACCAGACTCGATACCTGCTCGATGGATCATATTCGAGTATTGGTTTGATCCATTCTATTAAGCTAAATATGTGATATTTGTATCAATCTTTATAATTTATAAAGTGTAGTATAAAATTGTGTAAACTTGTACTTGAATAAATCAATGAATTGAATGTCAATTTTTATTACATTCTTTATAATTTCAATACATAAATAAAAGTGAAAAAGTTTTATATATAAATATTAGTTAAGTAACCAATTTAGTATGCAGTGGTTCAGTTTTAAGTGAAATGGTTCATATTCGAAATTCGATTTGAAGGCTCGTGAGTAACTCGCTTTGTAAACGAGTCGAGTACTTACGAGCCGAGTAGGTCCGAGTAATGATCCGAGTCGAATCTGGCGCAAAAATATAAATCTCTTATCGAATCCGAGTCGAATTCGAGCTCAATTTTTTCGAGTCGAGCCGAATCTGAGCATGAAGGTGTTCGCTGAGATTCGACTCGTTTACACCCCTAACCCGGGGTATTATTCATGACAAAAAATAATTTATTTTCGATTCAAATCATTTTTGATGCAATATTATTCTTGAATTTTACTCTACAAAGCAGTATCATGCTGACAATTTGGACGTTTTTGAATTCTGGATAAATTAAATTATAAATTTTTAAAAATTTATCATTTGCTGATATTTAATTGAATTCTTATATCATTGTCATCATCCTCATGCTTATATTATGATAAAAATCATCTTTGACCCGTAGTGCATAGATGGACTATTGATTGGTATGATTATGACCATAGATTATTCGGTATAATCATGACCGTAATGTTACAAATGATGTGGTAAAAGTCCTCATTGGCCCGTAGTGCATTGATGGACAGTTGTTGGCATGATCATGACTATTGTTGAAGACACAAATATCCTTGGCCCGTAGTGCATGGATAATTCGTGGTCGTGATACTAATGAATATCCTTGGCCTGTAGTGCAGGGATGATTCGATGATGTGATTTATTTATTAAGCTGAGTCTCATCGATTAAATTGTTGACAAATTTTTTATCATAGAAGATAGTAGATATTATGCTCTACTTGACTCTTCTAATGGATTGCTTGTTCCGCTGCAGTTAATTAACTTGATGTTTATTATATTTTACCAGTTTAACACTGTTGAATGCTAACGATAATTTATTCTGCATTATCTTAGTCATAATATTTTTTACTAGGCTAGTTAAGCTCACCCTTTTGCTTTTATTGTTCTCTTCAGGAAATGAGAACGTAGTCGAAACTAGTCGGGGAATGGAATGACGGTCTGAGATGGTTATTTTAGTAGTCCTCACTATCTAGTGTGATCATAAATGTAACGGGGATTGAATTTGAGTTTGGATACTGTCTAGAAGACAATATTCATGTTAAAACTCTCAGCTATGTTTTGTCGTATTTTACACGACAGTTGTATAGTTAAGTTTATATTTGAGTTCTGTACCATGTATTTGGCGACCCAAGATGGGTAATGTATACCTATTTTGGGGGCGTCACAAAAACTCTTAGAATTCGAGAACCTTGTTAGGGTACGTAGCAAGGATTCAGAGAGCCTTCTTGAGTACTTCGGGTTGAGAGAGAATCTTCAAGTCTCATAGTCTTCCAAAAGGTCCAAGAGTCAAAAGTGAGGTCCTTTCTTAATGAAGTGGAAGGGGTATTTATAGGGTTTTCTGGATAGTGATCATGTGCTAGGCACATGACCTCGGGGAAAATTCAAATTTACCCTAGTCATCAGAGTAATGCCTAGATCGTCCTGCCCTTCTAGCCACCAATCCAATCCCTCAATCAATTTCCAAAATGAGTCGCATCCACGAGTCTTCTGCCTCGGGACACGTGGAGGCTTATCTCGGGTCTCGCACATTTATTTTTGACTTTTATGTCTGTCATTCAATTCTTTAGGTCGTATGTGAGCCCTAATTTATACTTGGACTCACAAAAGGTAAGAAAGTGAATTTGTTTTTACGAAAAATTTATTTCACTATATGAATTGTATCAAATAATACTCGTAGGATTCGAATCCTTCCACCATTTGCAAACTAAATACCAAGTATTACCACTACATCAAAGCTCATATCATGATTATAATTTTAAAACAAAATATAAAAGAAAACATGTGAGTTGACTTACTAAACAAAATTAGTCTCACATAAAATTTGATGATTGTAATGACAGTCACAAATACTCTATAATGATGGTAAAATTAGTCATTACTGAGAGTCATAATTTATTTTATTATTTTGTGATGGCTTGAAAATTCTATCACAAAATACCTTCTTTTTGTAAAAGCAAATAAAAGTCATCACAAAAATCTATCTTTTTTAAAGATTGTTATGATCGTTATAAAATATTGTTTTGATTATTTTTTCATTAAAATATTGGTGATAGCTTAAATGCAATCACGAAAAAGGTATATCCATAAGTGATGACATAGTGCGCCACAAAAAGAAAATTTATTTTGCGTGAAAAATTTTGTGATTGACATTATCATCACAATTATAATACATTAATGTCAAATTTAGCCATTACTAAGAGCCATCATATATACTACAATTTTGTGATTACTCAAAAAGTCCATCACAAATTATTATCTTTTGTGATTATTTTTAAAAGCTATCACAAAATTTTGTCACATATTCTTATTTTTCTAGTAGATTATATAATTAGTACTTACAATTTGTGATAAACATAATTGATTTGATGATGATATAAATTAAATGTATAATTGTATTCAAGTAGCTTTTTAAAAAATCTCTACTCTCAGAGTAGGGGAGATGATTTAGAGATTTTTGTGCTATACATCTCTTAAAAATCTCGTGTTCTTTAAATTCTGTATTTCTATCTTTATGTCTATGTTTTATATCTATATCTTATTTCTAAATTATCCCATTAAATTTAGAACGATGAACTTCATTATAATCTTTGAAGACTTTTTCTTAAACATTCCATTGTACTAATCCAATCAATTAAATTATTTAATTAATTGGATAATACATCTTTTAAAAGAAATTTTGAATAATCTATTCAACCTAGAAATCTCTTTTGTATCTATCTATATTGGAATAACAAAGAATAATACAATTCTAAAAAAGTGATCATAATTAAATTTAAGAAGACAATTACAAGGATATCGTTTGAAAAGGGTGAGCAAAGGTCGGTTATTAAGTATAAATACTGGTCAAATAATGTTTATTTTTCATTTTATTTAATTTTGCAGAGTCAAAGATTGTGTTAATTTCTATTTGCACTAGAACACAAAAGGACAGTTTAGTAACGTAATCTCTGCAGCATGCTAGTTGTGTGTGTTCTATCAGCTACAGTGTTTATAAATAGTTGGTTCCAATTGCTTAAAGCCTTGTACCATAAATTAATCTGAATATATACTTGCTCCAAAATCTATGTTCCACGTTTCATAATACACTAGGTTGTTGTAAGTGAGAATAACATTAGGTTCATGTTGTAAGTGAGAATTGGAGGAAACTAAACAAAGATTAAGAAATCTTTGTTGGGTTTTTGTTTAATTTCCTCCAATATCTAATTTCCAACTTTTGAACCACGCAAAAGAAATTGGTGCTCAAAACAAATATTTACCAAGATTTTTTTGCTGTATTTTATTTAGTTTTCTCCGATATCTCATTTCCATCTCCTGGACTAGGCACGACACTCTTGTTTAAGTTGGTAGTGAGAATTGGAGGGTACTAAACAAGATTTTATGCAGAATTTTTGTTAAGTTTTGTTTGGTTTCCTCCAATATCTCATTTCCAACTTTTGGACTGGCACATGTTTTAACTTTTGGACTGGCACATGTTTTTTTGTTGATGATATGATAAAACTTCTCATGAGGTTGTGGCATTTGGGTGTCCTACCAAGCTTTGATAGAAAAATTAATAGACCACTGCCCTTATGGAAAATTGTTGATATCTCAAGAAGCTTTGCATGACAGGGCGTTTGATCCACAACCTCACAGATTTGCCTACTAAATATATATCTTACTAAATTTGTCTATAAACTTGTTTGTATTTTGCATTGAAATGTGAGATAATGTTTGGTAAATAGGTCCTATATCATGCAAGGCGAGTAAAATGCTGGGAATTGATGGACAATGGTCGAGTTAAAAGAATATTAAGTGTTTCTTTCTCTTTTATTTAATTTTTCTACGAATATTAAGTGTTGTTTTGTTTAGATTTATTAATTATTAATAACATTTTCCAATGCTTAACTACTAGCTAAAACTTCTCAAACTTCATTATTCGAAAACAGTTATAGTTTTCAAGTTGTGTCGTATGTTTATTATAATAATAAACAACTGCAAAATAAGAAGGAGAAAGGGAAGTTGAAAGGGAACAAAGTGTCTTGTTCTCACTTCTCACCTATAGTTCAAAAACCCTATTTTTCTAATTAAATTCAGAATATCTATGCTGTATACACATTGTCTTGTGTTTTACAAATTTCAAAAGATTAGGTATTACTCCATTCCATATTAGAAGATCATTATTAGCGATTAGTCTTGTTAACAAGATTAGGAATATATATTGGAAGGGAAGGAGTGACACTTCTGCAATTCAGTAACTTAATTTGTTACAACACACGCACACATATACAGTCCGCTTCTCCAACAGACCGGTTTGTCAGCGAATTGTTATAACGACGGTTCAATTTATCGTTATAGCATAGAAAGCTTAGCGACGGTTCAATTTATCGTTATAACATAGAAAGCTTAGCGACGGACAAACCGTCGATATAGTCGATTTGTCTTTGGTTCGTATTTTCCGATTCGCTGAAGAAATTTTTTGTATATATCTATCTAACAAAATACAACTGATTTTGAATTTTTCGTTCACCCTAATAAATCATCTGAACCGTTTAAAATTTGGGATAAATTTCACCGTCTATGTAATGCCGGAGGCACGGGACCCAACTAGTATATATATATAGACCCATAGGTAGTTACGGGTATTCAAAAAATATTGTCACTTACAAGTAAAATATCCAACTTGTTAGAAAAAGTGATTCCCTCATGATGAGGGAACCTACTCGCCCGCCCCCTTTTTCCTCCTCTTTTTCCCGTGACTCCCTTTTCCCCTTTATTCCCTCTTCGTGTTCCCCTCCTTCTTGTCCTCCTCCTCCTCTCATTTCCTATATAAAGGGAATGCAGAATGAAGAAAAAAATAAGAATTCTCTTTGAAAATTCTCTGAAGGTTTCTCCATCTTTCTCTCTTGCTTCTCTCTAAATATTATTAGAGCAATTATAAGAGTATCTTTATACACTCTGTTAAAGTTTTATAAAACGTTATCAGCACGAAGCTCTAACCAACTGAGACGGTAAAATTAAATTCTTGCAATTTATTATTATATTACCGTTTTGGCTATACCACCAATAATATAATTTTATTCTTATAATTGCCATTAAATTCTGTTATTTACAATGGTACCATCTATCCTTGTTAATCTTACAAGACTTGGTGGGAACCTTTTTATTTATTATTTCGCATTTAATATTCTGTCGGAATATCCTGTCGGTGTGAATTTCACCTGACCTGGTTCCATTATTTATTATTCCGCATTTATTATTCTGTTGGGAATAACCTGTCTGTGCGGTCGGTCTATCACATGCATGGTGAAATTCTTCTGTTATTCCATTATTTATTATTCTGTTGGAATAATCTGTCAATGCGAACTACCGCATGCCGGGTGAAGATCCATTTGCATTATGTTAATAACATAAATATAAGAATATTTATATTTGCATTTTATCACCACTTGAGATCGTGACGTAGTTTATTTTTCATATTTCATACATGTAATTATTTATTATTTTAATAAATAATAAAATTGTGTTTTAACCCAGAATAGATGGCAAACTTGGCAAAAATAGATTTTTCTAATTTGAAAATCTCTGGAGATAATTATTTGGCTTGGGCACTTGATGCATAATTGCACCTTAGTGCAAATGAGTTAGAAAAGACCATTGAATCAGGAAATACAGCTACTTCGGCACAAAATGCAAAAGCCATAATTTTTCTTCGTCACCATATTGATGAAGGATTAAAGACTGAGTATTTAACAGTCAAAGATCCTTTATCTTTATGGACACAACTTAAGGAAAGATTTGACCACCAAAAATTGGTTGTTCTCCCTAATGCCAAATTTGAGTGGCTTAATTTAAGGCTACAAGATTACAAATCAATTTCGGAATATAGTTCCAATGTTTATAGAATAACCTCTACTTTGGCTTTGTGCGGAGATTCAGTTTCTGAATCCCAAATGTTAGAGAAAACGCTCTCTACTTTTCATTCCACCAACATGATTTTGTCACAACAATATAGACAGAGTAAGTTCACAAAATTTAGTGACCTATTGTCTATCCTCCTGGTTGCAGAAAAGAATAATGAATTGTTGTTGAAAAACCATCAAGTACGGCCAACGGGTGCTACCCCATTGCCGGATATTAACAGCACGTCATTTCAGCAGAATAAACGTGACAATAGATGGTCATATAATAAGAAGCCTTGGGGACGAAAGAATAAACGAGACCATCGTAACAACAAATTCCAAAACCGTGACAATTCAGGCCACCAGAAGTGGCAAGTGTCTGGGTCGGGTAAAAATAAAGAAAATGCAGCACCGATAAAGAACAAACCAGATGTTTGTTTTAGGTGTGGGATGAAAGGGCATTGGTCGCGTACCTGTCGTACGCCGAGGCATCTGGCTAATTTATTACAGGAGTCTCAAAAGAACAAAGTAATGGAGGCAGAAACAAACTTTGTTAATCATCAATTGAATATTGTTGATGATTCACCAATGACCAACAATGAGGAAAAGGTTGATGATATTACCGAACCTTCTGAAAGTATCTTTTGGGATATCGTTTAATTTCTTACTTTAATTAAACACCCTGCATGTATAATATTATTAGTTTTCATTCTATATGTGGTATGTGTTTCTCATGAATAAAATTATATTTGAAATATAACTTTTCTTATTTATGTTTTTATATGTGTCAGACCATCTTTAATGGATATGGAGGATATATGTTTAGCAGACAGTGCAACAACTCATACAATCCTTCAAAGTGAGAAATTTTTTTCACAACTAATCAAAGCTAAGGGAAATGTAGGAACTATCTCTGGCACATCAAATTTAATCGAGAGATTTGGAAAAGCTAGTTTCTTGCTACCAAATGAGACACAAGTTTTTATCAAATATGCTCTATATTCTAGTAAATCAAGAAGAAATTTGCTTAGTTTTAAAGATATTCGACTAAATGGTTTTCACATTGAAACAACCAATGAGAATGATAATGAATATCTTCTCATTACTTCTACTATTTCTGGAAAAAAGAATATCTTAGAAAAACTTCATTCAATTTTTTCTGGATTATATACTATGAAAATTAGAGCAATTGAGTCTCATACTGTTATGATTCCAAAAATTATAGATCCCAAATCCTTTATGCTTTGGCATGAAAGACTCGGTCATCCAGGTACTTCTATGATGCGTCGTATTATTGAAAATTCTACTGGTCATCCTCTCAAAGATAAAAGAGTTTTTTCTAGTAGTGAATTTCCTTGTGCTGCGTGTTCTCGAGGAAAATTAATTATTCGACCATCACCAGTAAAAGTTTATAAAGAAGCCCCAAAATTCCTAGAGAGAATTCAAGGAGACATTTGTGGACCTATTCACCCATTGTCTGGCCCATTTCGATATTTCATGGTTTTAATAGATGCTTCAACTAGATGGTCTCATGTTTGTCTTCTCTCTTCTCGAAACTTTGCTTTCTCAAAACTTCTTGCTCAAATAATCAAGTTACGGGCTCTGTTCTCTGATCATCCAATCAAGTCAATTCGACTTGATAACGCAGTTGAATTTTCATCAATGACTTTTAATGATTTTTGTATGACTATTGGAATTTCCATTGAGCATTCCGTTCCTCATATTCATACACAAAATGGTTTAGCTGAATCTTTAATAAAAAGACTTTAAATTATTGCATACCATTAATGTTAAGGGCTAACTTACCTACCTCAGTTTGGGGTCATGCAATTCTTCATGCTGCAGCCATCATTCGAGTAAGACAAACGACTCTTCATAAATTTTCTCCTTTATAGTTAGTTCTTGGACAGATACCCAACATATCACACTTTCGAGTTTTTAGAAGTGCGGTATATGTTCCAATTGCACCTCCACAAAGAACTAAGATGGGAGCCCAACGAAGAATAGGTATTTATGTTGGTTTTGATTCTCCTTCTATTATCAGATATCTTGAACCTTTAACTGGAGATGTTTTTACTGCACGTTATGTAGATTGTCATTTTGATGAATCTGTATTTCCACCATTAGGAGGAGGGAAAGTTTTAAATAAAAAACCCTCTGAAATATCATGGAATGCATCAGATTTAAATTCACTTGATCCTCGTACAGGACAATGTGAAATTGAAGTTCAAAGAATTATTCATTTACAAAATATTACAAATCAAATGCCAGATGCATTTAATGATGCTAGAAAAGTGATAAAGTCATATACACCTGCAGTGAATACTCCAGCAAGGATAGAAATGCCTATTGAAAAATTAATTCCTGGAGAATTGACGAATAAGGTAATAGAAGAATCTAAACCACGCCAGAAGCGTGGAAGACCGGTTGGTGCAAAAGACACTGTATCACGAAAATCAAAAGCAAATAAGGGAATCCCAGAAGGAATACCCGCTCCAGAAGTAGCACTTATTCCAAGAGTGGAAATAGCCCCAGAAGAGGTACAAATCGCTCCAAAAACAGCACATATTCCAAGAGTGAGAATAGCCCCAGAAGAGGTTCAAAATCTCAGTGAAGGGATAAGAGATGAACACCAAGAGATCTCAATAAATTATGTACATGATGAGAAAATATGGGATCGAAGCAAAGTCATGATTGATGACATATTTGCTTTCTCTATAGCATCAGATATTAATTTGATTCCTGACACGGATCCTGAACCACAAAACGTGGAAGAATGTCGGAAAAGAAAAGATTGGCCAAAATGGAAAGATGCTATTCAAACTGAGCTACAATCTCTATTGAAAAGAGAAGTATTTGGACCAGTAGTCCAAACACCGCTGGGTGTAATCCCGATTGAAAATAAATGGGTATTTGTACGAAAGCGAAATGAGAAAAATGAAATTGTGAGATACAAAGCCCGACTTGTAGCTCAAGAATTTTTACAAAAACCTGGTATTGATTGTCAGGATACATACTCTCCAGTAATGGATGGAGTTACTTTTCGCTTTCTGATAGGTATGACAACCATGGAAGGTTTGGAAACACGTCTGATGGATGTTGTAACTGCATACCTATATGGCTCACTTGACAGTGAGATTTATATGAGAATCCCTGAAGGATTGAAAATGGCTGAATCACAAAGGCCATGTCACATATATTCAATCAAGTTACAACGCTCGTTGTATGGGTTGAAACAGTCTGGTCGTATGTGGTATAATCGACTTAGTGATTATTTAATAAAAGATGGATATATAAATGATCAAGTATGTCCATGTGTTTTTATTAAGAAATCGCAAAGTGGATTTTCCATCATTGCTGTATATGTGGATGATTTGAATCTTGTAGGTACTCCTGAAGAACTCACAAGAACTGCTACTTATTTAAAGGATGAATTTGAAATGAAAGATCTTGGAAAGATAAAATTCTGTTTGGGAATACAAGTGGAGCATTTAGCATCTGAAATTTTTGTTCATCAATCCACATATGCTGAAAAGATTCTCAGTCGTTTTCATATGGATAAAGCTCATCCTTTGACTACCCCGATGGTTGTTCGATCTTTAGAAGTTGATAAAGATCCATTTCGGCCTCTAGAAAGTGGGGAAGAAGTTCTTGGACCTGAAGTTCCATACCTAAGTGCAATTGGTGCTCTTATGTATCTTGCAAACTGTACAAGACCTAATATTACTTTTGATGTTAACTTGTTAGCAAGATACAATTCTTCTCCTACTAAGGGACATTGGGATGGGATCAAACACATTTTGAGATACCTTTGTGGAAGTATTGATCTTGGGTTATTTTATCCAAGAAATTCAACGTCGCAATTGGTTGGGTATGCCGATGCATGATATTTATCAGATCCACACAATGGAAGATCACAAACAGGTTATGTATTTACATATTGTGACACAGCTATCTCTTGGAAATCCACAAAGCAAACCATGACAGCTACATCTTCAAATCACTCAGAGATTCTCGCTATACATGAAGCAAGTAGAGAGTGTGTTTGGTTGAGATCAATTATTCAGCATATTCAAAAGTCATGTGGATTACCATCAATCAAAGACATTCCTACAATTATGTATGAGGATAACGCTGCATGCATTGCTCAACTTAGAGGAGGATACATCAAGGGAGATAGAACAAAGCACATTTCACCTAAATTCTTCTTCACACATGAGCTACAAAAGAAGGGTGATATAGATGTGCATCAAATTCGATCATGTGATAATCTAACTGACTTATTCACAAAGTCGCTACCAAATGCAACATTTGCAAAACTTCGGAAATAGATCGGAATGTGTCGACTGAAAGACTTATGACAACATTTCATCAAGAAGTAATGAATTTCTTTTGAGGGGAAGACTGTACTCTTTTTTCTTAGTCACGGTTTTTATCCCAATGGGTTTTTCCTGACAAGGTTTTAACGAGGCAGTCAAATTAAAAGATATTTATGTAAAAGATATGTATTTATGTAAAAGATATGTACTCTTTTTTCCTTCGTTAAATTTTTCCCACTGGATTTTCTTAACAAGGTTTTTAATGAGACATAATCATCTATCATAGGGAATCAGGGGAAGTGTTAGAAAATGTGATTCTCTCATGATGAGGGAACCTACTCGCCCACCCCCTTTTTCCTCCTCTTTTTCCCGTGACTCCCTTTTCCCCTTTATTCCCTCTTCGTGTTCCCTCCCTTCTTGTCCTCCTCCTTCTCTCATTTCCTATATACAGGGAATGCAGAATGAAGAAAAAAAATAAGAATTCTCTCTGAAAATTCTCTGAAGGTTTCTCCATCTTTCTCTCTTGCTTCTCTCTAAATATTATTAGAGCAATTATAAGAGTATCTTTATACACTCTGTTAAAGTTTTATAAAACAACTCATTTGACCCTACAAATGGGTACCCATTATTATCCAAACCCATTTATACACATGATATATAAATTATATTTATTAGTAATTGTTCAACTGTATTGTTCTATTTCATCTTTAAAAGCTCGTTTCTATATATATATATATATATATATATATATATATATATATATATATATATATATATATATATATATATTCTAAATTGACATTCTTTTTCAATTTCTGTGTTGGAAAGTCTCTTGATTTTTTTCCCCAATTGTAGGGTTTAAACTTTATTCTTACTTTAAATTGATTTTTTCCCTCATGTTATGAAACGAAAACATTTTAATTATTATAAGTTTAAAACCTATATATAGTTATCGCCATTTTCCCTAATTTATGATGATACCTTTTTATCATATTCATTTTCTATTGTAGCTCTTGGAATAATTTTTTTTCAATGACTGTGTATATGTAGATACTTCAATAATATAATGGGGTTTGCATAAAAGTAAGAAGTTGACAAAGCTAATTTCTATTTTAAAATACACAAGCTCACTAACCACGTGTGAAGCACGAATGACATGAATATTTATTATATTATTAAAAAAAATATTTAATTAAAATTTTAAGAATGTATTGTAGTTATAAAATTATTAAATATTTATTTAAATAATAAATATTTGAATTATATAATATAGGTTCATTCGATCAATTATTAAGTTAAATATTAATTAAATAGAGTGCATATTCACTTATGATTATGAAAAAATAATTATTTTAATTTTATTTAAGCGTGTAATGAAATTTTAAATTAGTATTTATACTGAAAAATTTTACTTGAAATTCTAATTCAAATAGAAGTATGAAACTGAAGCTTTAATAAATTTTAAGTTAGTTATGATAATTAGTTAGTAATGAATCAACTATAATTTTTCAATTAATTATTTTAAAGTTATGTTTTAAAATAATTCACATCTTATTAATAAAAGTACGTATGATATGGTAAAATTTTAAGTTTTAATGACTTTAATTTAGTTAGGACATTGTCTTAATTAATTACATAAAATTGTAATAAAAAATTGTAATAAAATTGGTAAAATAAAAAAGAAAAATTCTCTTAGAAGTTACTTTTTCTATTAAAGATTGGTTAGTTTTTTTTTTAATACTTTACAAATTTGAATAGTGTGTGTGTGTGTGTGTGTGTGTGTGTGTGTATATATATATATATATATATATATATATATATATATATATATATAATTATTTTAAATTTTTATAGTACATATATTAATTTGAATAGGAAAGAAAAAGATCTCCCTTTTTTTGTTCATATTAGAAACATGAATATTTTTAAACATACTTATACTAATTTGAATAGAAAAAAAAGATCTTCCTTTTTTTTGTTTCTATTAAAAATAAGAATATTTTTAAGTTTGGAATGTATTTAATAGATACAAATTTGGATAGTAGTTATGTTAATATGAATAGGAAAACTGAACCAAAATTTGGTGAAACCAAACCAAGTTTATACTTTTAATTATATATAGTTGATTAGTTGGTCGTTTTTAATAGTTATGTCCTCAATTGAATTGTATTTCAAAGTTATTTAGAAAGTTCTATTTGTGAGATAGTTGAAATTTAATATAAACATACATAATATATTTTTTCTTAACTGTTCCTTCGCTAAACAACTCCTCATGTGCAGTAATAAATTCTTTCCTTCGCTACATCCCAATTTTGGTGTAGTGAGAGTTAATAAAATTTATTACTGAAAATATATTTTCTAAAGGCTCAAATAAGCAGTATAAGGTGACAATCATGATAATATGTATATATACACCATGTTTATAGATTATCGTACCCCAAAAACTTGCACTTGATACTATTTTTATCTCTAGCTTATTCAAGTTGTACGCTAGAATTGGTTGGAGGAACTGTGAAATATATTCTAATTTTATTTAGTTTCCTTCAATATCTCATCCCCAAATTCTAGACGGATAACATATTTGATGATTGTATAGCATTTGAAATTAAAAAATTGATTAAGCTCGAATATATAAAACATTAATTCTCCAGTGTACTTTTCCTCTTTGTTATATATAGGCACTGGTTGAGAAGTTTTGCATGACTTAACCAATTGAAAATAACTGTTTTGGTTTCCATTAGCATGAAATTAAAGCAGTAGTACTGATTGAAGCAATCATGTCTTTCTCATTTTTTTTGGGTGCCATTAACCATTGTATTACAACGGGATAGTTTGAAACAGTGTTCTAAAAATCGTTAACACTGACTGAGCGCAGCTTAACAAAGCTTGGGGCGGCACTGCGACGTTTGTCCCGAGTCCTTAAAAAAATTTTATGTTCCCGAGCTTGTAACTCGATCGTTATAATTTAGAATTGGCTCGTTCAAAAGCTATTTTCTCACATATTTTACGTACTTTAATTTCATTCGGACAAAATAAGTTTCTGAATCCGTTAACGACAAATTCACTGTTTAAATTTTCATTACGTGTTCGTTAAACGTTCGTGAGCGTTCTTCGCCCGTTTCTTCATTTTAAGTCTGAATTCAACCATTCTTGAGTCCACGACTCTTAAATTCATATTCTTTGTTATACTACTGAAAACCTAATTTTCTAAGTTCAACGACGACTTTTCACTATCGTTCCGGAAATTCTAGTTAACTATGATTTCGACGATTAACGTCTTTTCCCGTAAATTTCGACATAACTTCGTTACTCGATATTTTTACGTCAAACCAAATGGAATCCATCCATTGGTTAATCATCTAAGTTTCTAACCAACAATTTGTACCTAACTTATACGCAATGGTTTTCAATTTGTCAATCAACAAATTCTAAGTTTTGATAGTTTTTTTTTCATTAAATGCTTAATCATTCTTTTATGATTCCACTTATTCATGACTTATTAACGTTTTAATCCACTAATAGCCTTCCTTATTTATCCGGAAGAGACATGCTCCACCAGTTCATACTTCTCTATAAAAAGTAAATAGAAAAGAATTGAAGGCTAGGGTTTATGTGTTTTTACCTTGACGTTCTTCGCGTTCTTGATAGTTTGATAACTACTTAGTTTCTCCTTCCTTTGATCACTTGTTAAAGCTCTCACTTCTCTCTCAATATGAGTGTTCAATGTTTGTAAAACATCAAATGAGCAAAGTGGCTAGCTTTTTGTAGAATTTGCAAAGTGAGGGCAAAATGGTCATTAAGCCACCTCCTTACTATTCACACCTCCTCTTGCAAAGCTTCTTAAAGAAGCTATTCCACCAACTTGGCCAACAAGTGGCCGGCTATGTGAGGGTTGTGGGTAGGGGTGCTCAAAAAATTCGATTTTTTCAGTTTTTTATCGAACCGGTTGAAACCGGTACCGGCGGTACCGGTTTTTTTCGGTACCGATTTTTTTATACTTTTCAGTACCGGTAGCGGTAATGAAAATTTTGAATTCGGTAAATACCGAAAAACCGAAAAAACCGAAAAGTTGAAAATCGAACAATTGTAATTATGAAGCTGTTGTCTAGTTAGTAATGTCCTAATGGCAGCAGTATAATTTGTGAGTGACAGTTTATAAGTTCCGGTTGAACATCAATTTATTTGTTATGGTTGGCTCATTATTTAAAGTAATTAACTATCTTTTTGAAATGCGGAGTTTAAAGAATAATTTGAGTCGAAAGGATATAGACATATAGTGCATCAAGCCTTCATAATGCCAACTCGATCCTCTTTCCCATCTGAAAATTGTTATAAAAAATATATTCTCATACTTTTGATGCTTTGATGATTGCCTAATTTGGCATATATATTCTCTCTGTTTTTGTAAAAACTTTTCAATAAAACACACACTATTAATTTGTTCTAGAATTGTAGATATATATATATATATATATATATATATATATATATATATATATATATATATATATATTTTGAATTTATTCCAAAATAAAAAATACATTTATAAATTTAGAAAGTAACATAATTAAGATTCCTAACAAACTATCATTATGTTTTGAATATTATCATGTCAATATCATTAAATTTTTAAATAATATTAGAGATATTTTTTAAAAGTTAAAAGTTTTCTTAAATATAATTGTTTTCTCTGGTCTCAAATAATTTACTTTTGAAATTCGCTCTTTAACTTTATTATTCTTTTCATTTATTACTCATTTTAATAATACTTATTTTTAATTCATAAAATTAATTAATTACACACAAAATATAAATTATATACACATCAAATGTTTACCGATTATATACACATCAAAGCAGGTACTCTTTGTTTTCATTTTCTGTTCATAATTTATACTGTAGTTGTGTATATATTTACAACATTTCTTGTAGCGACCGTGTAAAATTTGATATATATTCTAATTCTTGATATTCCTTGTAATCTAATACAGTGGAGCATGTCCATAGCTGCACTGGTTCTCCCTCTGATTGAACTTTTAGCATTTGAAAGAAACTTGGGTAATAAAATGTTTAGTAACTAGCTAAACAATTGTAATTCGGCTGAGACTAACAATTGTAATTAACAATCATCAAAAGAATTAATCAAAAATTTCAAACTACAATTACTATTTACTACAACTATGATAGTTAAATACTCTTAGACTAACAATTATAATTAGTATTTGTAAGAATGTAATTTACTAGTCTCATTTCTTAGTTTTAAAAAATTTGTTAATATAAAAAAAATTATTTAATTATTGCGGTATAACCGAAAACCGAACCGAAAAAATCGGTACTGACTTTGTACCGAACCGGTTATTCGGTATCGCTACCGGTTCTTGATTTTTTGGATTTTTCAGTTCGGTATTGGTTCGGTTTTTTCGGTACCGGTTCGGTTTTTTTACCGATCAACACCCCTAGTTGTGGGGCCCCCACGGGTTGCCCCAACCCATTTATCCACCCGATGATCCATTGGTTCGACCCATGGGTTTAGTTCTTCATTCGAGCTTAGGTTTTATTCAATATCGGGCTCAACTTTAGGCTTGATTTAATTTATTTTTGGGCCTTGATATAATTTATCATTGGGCCTCATTCATTGACCAATTTGACTGACAAAGTCTAAGTCCAATAGCTAAAGTCCATTAAGACTTGTTTGTTTTCTTACCGTATAATTTTCGTATTATTTTCGTATATAATTCGTATGATATTCATATTATACGTCGTATTATCTTCGTATTATATTTGTACAATACTTAGTATTATACTCGTATTCTTCCCATATAATAACCTTTCTTATTATACTTAATCTTTTCTTTTCTTAGAATTCACTTTCCCTAACACTTAGGTTTTTAAGTCCTCAGGTGCAAACTTCGTTTGCCATAATTGAAATATTATTGGATATTTCATCTTGTCTCAGAATTCTATCATTACTCTTCTCTCGGAAATTCAAAAATAATTACTGAGCAGAAATGGATGAATAGTGATTTTTCGAAAAAATTTCGAAAAACTTTTATTTTCATTTTGAAAATTCAAATCATTTAATTTTAGCACACAACCAGAATCCTAACCACATTCACACATTCTAGGTCATAGAACCACCTTTAAACATCACTCAAATAAACATATAATTTAATTTAATTCATATAATAATTCGATTTTTCTCGGACGTGACAAATGTTCCACATGAAGGGCTCCATAACATTTGAAGTAGACGTAGTGATTATAGTCACAATTGTTATGGTTATGAAAGCTGCAGTACTTGGTATTGTAATTATAATACTCTATTATTGTCTATATAAAGGTAGTCTGATATGATGATGTTTATTCTAATTAATTTCAGGTAGAATCCGTTTTTCCTGATTTCTGTTGCAACCACAATGCCTTCTTGCCGGAAGTAGGACCAGACCAGTCCAGTCGTGATCTGCGTATACATCCGAGAATGATTGTTGTCTTATACAATAAAGGAAATACTAAACTAGTATAGGACTGAAAACTACTGTACGTTGTTCTGTGCCAAAAAGTATATTCCACCAATATATTTATATTGATTTCTTGGTGACAGATGTTTAATATTTTGGAATTCTATAGAGTCGTATCACAATATTCATGTCTATTTTTATTGTCTTTCCAGGAGAAAAATTGAAAATTTGTCATTTTAGGTGTTGATAAAAATTGAAAATTGAATAGCGACGATGGATTTGATTCTGTATGATAAATACAGTCTTATGGGGCCAAATATTTGAACCTTCTCAAGTATCGATGGAAAGTATAAGTACTTCAAAAGAAAAAAAGAAAAAGGCAAAACATTCTAATGATGAAGGTAAATTAACTAATGTGATGGATAGATTAGTTACCCTATTGGAAAAGGAGCATTTATCAATTCAAGTCTATTATGCAAATGTTATCTTTAACCAAATAGCTTATTCGGATATAACCGAATACCGAAATCTTCCAAATTTTACTATCCGAATAATTAACCGAACTGAGAAATTACTGAATTACCGAATACCGAATTGCCAAATTTTCAATTCGATTATTTAGATTAATAATCGAAATTAAGTTCTATTTTATCAAACAGACAAAATTTCATTTGGCAATACTAGAGTCAACAACTTTCCTAACCAAACAACCAAGTATATATCTTCTCCTCTCTCCTTTTCATATAAAGTGTTACACTAGTATAGAGTGTTATTATAATTATATAGAGAGGGTGTCAATGTATTTTATTCTTATAGTACATATTAAAATACCAAAAAAATAGTACTTCTAGAGTACACAGCAGCACCCCTCTTCCCTTTGTCTATTATACATAATAAATATGAATGTAAATATACCAATTATCTCTATATTCAAATTTTATTTAGTTTCCTTCAATATCTCATCCCCAAATTTTAGACGGAAAACATATGTGATGATTGTATAGCATTTGAAATGAAAATTGCTTGATTCTTTTTAAAAATTTATTAAGCTCGAATATATATATAAAATATTAATTCTCCAGTGTACTTTTCATCTTTGTTATATATAGGCACTGGTTCGGAAGCTTTGCATGACTTAACCAACAGGAAATAAGTGTTGTGGTTGCCATTAGCATGAAATTAATGTTTATCTTGATTTGATTTGAGCCTAATAGCAGCAGTACTGATTGAAGCAATCATGTCTTTCTCATTTGCTCATGAGGTCTAATCACTCTGCAGAACCTTGTTTTGTTGTTTTTGATCTACACTAGACTAAAAAGGAAGCACATGAATACTACTATGAACAATAAATCACTCTGCAGAACCTTTTTTTGTTGTTTTTGTGGCAAAATATGCCTTTTTTTTTTGTTGTTTTTGTGGCAAAATATGAAATGATGGGGCCCTCTTCCTCATTTTCTTTTCCAAATAACTACTATGAACAATAAATCACTACTAATTGAGCCTCAAGGTACCACTTGGTAACCTAAATGAATGACATATGATAATGAAAGAAAAAGTTATACAACCACCATAAACACTACTATTTTCATAAAACATATAATCTCAAAATAATACTTTTATTTCAAGGACAAATTAAGTCCACCATAATGGTATCTTCTTTGAAGGAAACTGTCTTGATTATCAACATGTATGCTCCTTCAAATCTCAAAAATAATTTCCCATGGTGTGTTGTTCTGTCAGAGATAAATCTGAAAAGAAAGGTTGTGCTTATGAACACAAATGAAAGGTAAGAAATTTGTTGAGAACAAGATCAAAATTGTTATAAATAAGAACTCAACAAAACTGGATTGAATGACACTTTATTGAATATCAACAATGGCTATTAAATAGCCTTACATGAACTAACATAAAGCTAAAATGCAGCCTATCAGAAACCTGATAAGGTGCATCAAGAAAGAGTCAAAACAGAAAACCCCAAAGAAAACGTCAAAGCTGTAAACAACCTCCTAAAAAATAAGAACTTATTAAAACTGAAATTAAAATCTAATCAACAATTATGCTAGTAATACTAGGAGACCAAAATACTCTTCATTCCTTCCCTACAACTTACTGCAGTCAGTTTATATCAGAAACTTCTTGAACACCCATCAGATCCCTTAACTTTAGAAAAGCTTCTAGCTTCAGTGGTTTGGTCATCAAATCTGCCACCTGATCCTGACTTCCACATGAATGAACCAATGCAATCATACCTTCCTTTTCTCAAGAAATGGCACCTTACATCGATATGTTAATTTGTTGCGCCCGTGCATCACTGGATTTTTAGACAGCTTGATAGTTGAACGTTGTTGGCACACCTCACATGTGTTCAACCTCCATCAGAATGCCCCAGTTGTTTCAAAATCCTTTTCATCCAGATAGCTTGACACACACTGCAACTGCCACAAATTCTGCCTCTGTGGTTTATAGTCACTATTGGTTGCTTTTTCGAACTCCATGAAACTGCACCTAAGCTTAATATAAATATATACCCACTCGTACTCTTCCTATCCTCCATATCTCCGGCATAATCACTATCTGTGAATGTAAGCAAATCATCACTTCCTCCTTTCTTGTAATGAATTCCAGAATTCACAGTACCTCTTAAATATCGAAGTGCTATTTTTGCTGCTTGAAGATGAGGCTCTAGGTTTTGCCATATACCTACTTATGATGCAAGTGACAAACAATATTGTTCTATTTCATATTTAAAAGCTCGTTTCTATATATTCTAAATTGACAGTCTTTTTCAATTTCTATGTTGGAAAGTCTCTTGACTTTTTTTCCCAATTGTAGGTTTTAAACTTCATTCTTACTTTAAATTAAATTTTCCCTCATTATGAAATGAAAACATTTTAATTATTATAAGTTAAAAACCTATATATAGTTAATTATCGCCATTTTTCCTAATTTATGTCGATACCTTTTTTATCATATTCACTTTCTATTGTAGCTCTTGGAATAAATTTTTTATACAATGACTGTATCTAGATACTTCAATAATAATGGGGTTTGCATAAAATCAAGAAGTTGACAAAGCCGATTTCTATTTTTAATTACACAAGGTCACCAATCCCGTGCGAAGCACTGGCGGCATGAATAAGAGTTTATTATATTATTAAATATTTATTTAAATAATATAATATTTTAAAAAGATATTGTAGTTATAAAATTATTAAATAATAAATATTTGAATTATATATTATAGGTTTATTCAACTAATTATTAAGTTAATCATTTGAATAGAGTGGATATTTAATGCAAAATTGGCTGGAATACTCGACCCGCCCAAGAATCTGATCAGGTCTTGTATATTTAATATCAGTTGACCGTATAAATATACGGTTTGATTTAATTTAGAAAAGAGATATTTACAGTTCTGTTACATTAAGTACCACCATATTCATGATAATGACACTAAAGAAAAAAAAATAAATAAATATAATAATTTTAGCTCTTTAAAAAGAGTAATTAATACCGTAGAAATATGTTATAAAATTACAGAACAATTTAAAATTATAAATACAATTTGTAAAATTTAATTAAGTTGTGATATAATTTGTAAAATATAAGACGACAAGACGTGTATATATATATAGGGGTTTTAACCACAACAACCGGTTGCTGTGGAACAACTTTTTTTTTGGCTTGTTGTTGTAGCAGTTGGAGCAAAAAAAACAAAAACAAAAACAAAAATTACAACAAGTCAAAAAATGGGTTGCTCCACAACAACCGGTTGCTGTGGATGGATCTATATATATATATATATATATATATATATATATATATATATATACGGTCCGGATCTTAAGCTCACCCTTTATCTAACATACATTGCTCACCCCCCTTTAGCGACGGACCGAGCAACGATTCGGTCCGTCGCTATATGTTGTCCGTCACTAAAAGCTAAGACAATGGTTCTATATATAGCGATGAACCGAATCAGCGCCTGGTCCGTCGCTAAAGGGGGGTGAGCAAGGTATGTTGATAAGGGGTGAGCTTAAGATTCGAACCGTATATATATATATATATATATATATATATATATATATATATATATATATATATATATATATATTAACTACTGTTTGTTTGAAGAATAAAACGAAAAACGGACAAAAAGAAAGTGTTGTTGGATAAATTAATTAACTACTATTTGTTTGAAATATCTTTTAACTAAATAAAAACAACTCATTTTTCAAATCCAAAATACATTACATAGGTCGTCTTATGTACATTCTCTCTTTGTAACTCACTTTTTGTACACTATGTCCTCTCTCCTCCTCCAACAATTACGATAATCAGCCTTTTTTCGTTAGAAAATTAAAGTCTTTGAATTAACATAAAATTTCAGGTTGTTTTCTTCTTAAGTCAATCAAAGCTACGTACTAGACAGAATTCAAAGTGCTGAAATTTCCAAATTTGAATGAACAAAACAATTTGAAGGATTAGGAAAGAGAGGGAGAGAGGACAAAGTGCAAATGTGTCATTTTTTTTCTTTTTCCTTTTTCAATTTTTTCCTCCTACTTTTGTATGCTCTTCCGATATAAAAAGGGTATTATTTAATTAATTAAATTTTGGGCACTGTTGTCAATTGTTTAAAAGTTTAATATTATTCGTGTTAAAAATATAATTTGTATGTTTAAAAGTTTATTGATTCTTTTGGTAATTAAGTCTTTTTTTAAATTTTAAAATAGAAAAGTTATATTTGGTAATATTTGTATTAATATTTAATTTTAATAATTTAACATATAATAATTATTTATAAGGCTTTATACAGATTTAATATGTCAAAATAAGTATTTATACAAATTTTATACGAATTAGGTACTTGATATAATAAATTGTGAATTTGGTGGTACTTGATGTGACGGTTCCAAAATCGGTATACATCACCTATTCTGAGTCGCCAAATACATGGTACAAAATTTAAATACAACTTAATTATACAACAGTCGTGTAAAATACGAATAAACATATGCTGTGAGTTTTAATACAAATATTGTCATCTAGACAATATACAAACTCAATGGGATCTTGATTACATTTATTATCACACTATTTCATAGAATAGTGAGGACTACTAATGCTATTATCTGGACCATCACTCTGTTCCCCATTTTTCAATAAACGAATAGCTTTATGGCTTGAGATGACCGTGATTGATTTTAATGGTTTGGTCGCTTGAATTCCCATAATAGGTTGATTAGGAATATGAAAGCTAACAACCTTACGAAAGCAATCAATTTTAGCATGATGAGTAGTTAACCAATCAATCCCTAGAATCACATCAAATGCAAGTATTTTCAATGAAATAAGATCGACAGGTAATGTGAGGGTACCGATTTGAACCAAACAAGACTTATAAACAGTGGATGTAATGAAAGTTCCTCCCAACGGAGTTTCTACAGATAAGTCAAAGTCTAATTTCTCCGGAGTCAAATTTAATCGTTGAGCGTAAGTAGGAGAAATAAAAGAATGGGTAGAACAGGTATCAAATAAAGTATAGACTTCACTAGAGTTTATGATAAGCTTACCCGTGATGACCTCATTCGGGTTCTTTGCTTTCTGGGAGGTCACAACAAATGCTCTCCCTTACACTACCGGCTTTGATTTTTTTGGGACGGCCTTTGGTGCCTCCATCCTAGCTGAACTTGTCTTCGGTGAACGACAAAATCAGGCTAAGTGACCTTCTCTTCCACAATTATAACATGCTTTGGATGGCATCGCGCAGTTTGGACTGATGTGTCCCTCCCCTCCGCATTTGAAGCATATGATACGTGGTCATTCTCCTTTCTTAACAACGGGTGTTGGTGCTGACGTCTTTCCATCATTGTTGAATCTCCTCTTCTTGAAATGTCCATTCTTATTATTTTGGCCCTGATTACCACCGAAGTGGTTACCACTTCTGGCCTGTTGATTCTCTCCACGCTTGTTGTCACCGCTTCGATGACCGCTCTCATTGGTATTATCATTTTGTCGGCTGCTCTCTTTTGGTTGCGTTGACTCGTTATCGCGCTCTAATAACTGAGCCCTATTTACAACATCTGAATACAAACACAGTTTATAAGAAATAAGATGTTGACGTATCTCCGGCTTTAAACCTCTTAAAAATATCCGCGTCATTCTCTCTTCATTATCCACCTAGTGGGATGCAAACCGAGACAACTCGGCAAACTTAGTTTCGTACTGCGACACGGTCATATTATTCTGCTTCAACTTGATGAACTCTACCTCTTTTATGTAACGAATACTTTTGGAAAAGTACTTGTCGTTGAATAGTTCTTGGAACTTCTCCCAAGAAATCTTCAGTGCGGCAGGTTGAGTACGCTTTACCGATTTCTACCAGTAATCTGCCTCTCCTCGCAACATAAAGGCGGCAAAGGGAACCTTTTGCTCCTCGGAGCATCCCAAGACATCAAATATCTTGGTGATCTATTTTATCCATGCTTCCGCCTTAAGTGGTTTTGGCTCTCCAATAAACTCCGGTGGTCTCAGCTCCTTGAACTGTTTAGCGGTGACCGTCCGAGAGTTTCCAATGTTTCCACCTATATTTTGGACAGGAGCCGCTCTCGCCTGCTGTTGCATGAATTGCATAAAGCCTCTAAATAATCCATCATTCATCATTTGGTCAGTGTTGTTGTTTGCATGAGGATTGTCACCTTCCTGATGCATATTATCCTGATTATTGATATGTGGTGAATCAACGGTCGCCTGTGCTCCATTGCTATTCTCAACATTCTCGGATGTCATTTTCAGATACTGTCACAAAACAAAGGTTAATTGACATGTAACATATTATCCCTATATTCTGACCGACCAATTAAATACCAAATAAATTTAGGTAGGTCATACTAGCGAAGGAATTCCCCGTCTCTCCCCTCCTAGTTCTATTCTCATATCTTAACCAGGGATCATATCCCTAAGCTTTGATACCAACTGTGATGCCCCCAAAATCGGTATACATCACCTATTCTGAGTCGCGAAATACATGGTACAAAATTTAAATACAACTTAATTATACAACAGTCGTGTAAAATACGAATAAACATATGTTGTGAGTTTTAATACAAATATTATCATCTAGACAATATACAAACTCAATGGGGTCCTCATTACATTTATTATCACACTATTTTATAGAATAGTAAGAACTACTAATGCTATTATCTGGACCATCACTCTGTTCCCCGACTAGTCCCTGCTACGTTCTCATTTCCTGAAGAGAACAATGAAAGTAAAAGGGTGAGCTCAACTAGCCCAGTAAGAAATATTATGACTAAGATAATGCAGAATAAATTATCATTAGCCTTCAACAGTGTTAAATTGATAAAATATAACAAACATCAAGTTTAACTGCAGCGGAACAAGCAATCCATTAGAAGGGTCAAGTAGAGAATAAAATCTACTATCTTCTATGATTTAAAAGGTTTTTCATGACTTTTATCGCTGAGACTCAGCTTAATAAATAATCCACATCATCCCTACACTACGGCCAATGATATTCATTAGTATCACAATCACAAATTATCCATGCACCACAGCCAAATATATTTGTGTATTCATTAATGGTCATGATCATGCCAACAACTGTCCATCAATGTACTACGGGTCAATGAGGACATTTTCCACATCATTTGTAATATTACGGTCATGATTACACCGAATAATCCCTGGTCATAATCATACCAAGTCCATCTATGCACTACAGCCACAGATGACTTTTAACATAATATAAACATGAGGATTATGACAATGATATAAGAATTCAATAAAACAAGTTTAAGAATTAATTTATCCAAGAACTAATAATGTCCAAATTGTCAACATGATACTTCTTTGTAGAGTAACACTTAAGAATGCTCAGAAGAATATTTTCATGAAAAGATACTGGATGAAGCGCAAATATCAAGGATATTTCACTAATTTCATGGAGTATAGAAGTCAAAACTTTAACCAACTGAGTATAATAAAGAATGGAATAACAAAAGAAATCACCAGGCATGCGATAGACCGCACAGACAGGTTATTCCAATAGAATAATAAATAATGGAACCGGGTCATGCGTAAACGCACCGACAAGATATTTCAACAGAATAATAAATAATGGAACCAGGTCATGCGTAAATGCACCGACGGGATATTCTAATAGAATAATAAATAATGGAATAACAGAAGAATTTCACCAAGTATAGGGTATCCCGCGTATACAGGTTATTCCAACAGAATAATAAAGAATGGAATAACAACAGAATTTCACCAATAAGAAAGAAAGAATACCCCTAACGAGTACAACAAATAATATCTCTTACCGTAAAAGAAGAGTATTTTGACTGATAGGGCGAGGATATACTCAAAGAAAACTTGCACTACGCTCAAAGCTTTCTTAAACTCTAAAGAAATACGCTCAAGATTATAGAAGAAGAACTCTCTCTATAGTTTCTCTCTCTAGAGTTTCAGTGAATTCGTAAGAAATAATGAAGGAATGAGTTTCTATTTATAGAAGAATGGACTGCATAGCAACTAATTCATGAACGGTCCAGATTGATTTACTTTAAACGGACGGTCCAGATTGGTTTATAATAAAATATAATATATTCTATTTATAATCTAATAAAACGAATAACTTTATAAAAGTATTCTGTTTTATATAAAAAGCTTTTCATTTTTATTATATTAATAATACTAATAAAACAAAACTCATCATCATTATTATAATTCACAATATTAATCGACCACGTCGTTCCCAAGAAAGAGGGGGCTTTTCAATAAGGATTTCTCCCCATTGGCGCGTAATTAGGTGACCAAACCTTTCCTTGACAGAACTTCTAGACATCGTTAATATTGTAAATAATAATATTAATAACTTTGTCATCTCAATTATTGATTATAAAATATTGACAATAATTGAATCAAATAACGTGAGATACTATGCAGCAATTACTGTAACAATAATAGAACAAAACTGAGTGACTTCTCACGTAAGCATCAATAATCAATACCGTGTGCTACTATGCAACTACGCGTATTATTATACTTTTAACACCAGGTGTTTCAACAGTTAACGGTAAAACTTCCGCCGTTATTTTTATAAAGTATTTTTGTCGTTTTCTCAATCCGACAATAATTTTGTTGTGGGGTCCACCAATGATTGTACCGTTGTACGAATATTCCCTGTTCAAACGAATATTCCCCGACCAATCGAATATTATATAACAACTTGCATACTTTGCAAAATTTATAAATATTACCCACAACTATAACATTTTATCAAATTTACTCCATAATATTCAAAAATGATATTTATAGAAAATTTATCTTTATTTATAAAAGTTGGGGTCTTACAATGGATGTAATATAAGTGTTACTAGCCCGTATTCTATACGGTCAAACGATACACAGTCCTTATCTGGTCAAAAAATTAGGTATTCCGACCAATTTTGGCTAGATTCTGAAATTGAGGGATATATTGTATGTAATTAAGTACTTGATGTAGTAAATTGTAAGTCCAAATTCTTTGGAGTCGAATCATGAATATGGTGGTACATGATATACCGAAACTGTAATTAACCCTATTATTAATACAAGTACATGTGATTTGGTAAAATCTCAAATTTTAATGAATTTAATTTAGTTAGAACATTGTCTTAATTAATTACATAAAATTGTGATAAAAAATTGTAATAAAATTGGTAAAATCAAAAGGAAAAATTCTCTTAGAAGTTACTTTTTCTAGTAAAGATTGGTTAGATTTTTTTTGAATACTTTACAAATTTTAATAGTGTGTGTATATATTTATATATATAACTATTTTAAATTTGTGCAGTACTTTTATTAATTTGAGTATGAAAATAAAAGATTTTCTTCTTTTCTGTTCATTTTAGAAACATGAATATTTTTAAACATTCGTATACTAATTTGAATAGAAAAGAAAAAATCTTCCTTTGTTTCCATTTCTAGAATGTCATGGTGATTTTTATACCACTCTTCTTGTCAAAGGAAAATCGTTATATTTTACAGTCGTGGATTTGGGTAGTACTGATTGAAGCAATCATGTCTTTCTCATTTGCTCATGAGGTCTAATCACTCTGTAGGAACCTTTTTAATTTGTTGTTTTTGATCTAGACTAAAACAAAAAGGATGCACATGAATACTTATTATTAATTATTCCGTTACCATTAACCATTGTATTACAACGGGATAGTTTGAAACAGTGTTCTAAAAATTATTTAAATTAGACCTTTTCTTACAGTTCTGTTACATCAAGTACCACCATATTTACAGTTCTGTTACATCAAGTACCACCATATTCATGATAATGATCCTAAAAAAAAAATTATAATTATAAATATAATAATTTTAGCCCTTTTAAAAAAAGTAATTAATACCGTAGAAATATGTTATAAAATTATAGAACAATTTAAAATTATAAATACAATTCATAAAATTTAAGTTGTGATATAATTTGTAAAATATAAGACGTATATATATATATATATATATATATATATATATATATATATATATATATATATATAGGGGTTCCAACCACAGCAACCGGTTGCTGTGGAGCAACCCCTTTTTTGGCTTGTTGTTGTAGCAGCTGGAGCAAAAAAACAAAAACAAAAATTACAACAAGTCAAAAAAAGGGTTGCTCCACAGCAACCGGTTGCTGTGGATGGATCCATATATATATATATATATATATATATATATATATATATATATATATATATATATATATATATATATATATACGGTCTGGATCTTAAGCTCACCCTTTATCTAACATACATTGCTCATCCCCCTTTACCGACGGACCGAGCTACGATTCGGTCCGTCGTTATATGTTGTCCGTCACTAAAAGCTAAGACAATGGTTCTATATATAGCGACGAACCGAATCGTCGCCTAGTCCGTCGCTAAAGCGGGGTGAGCAAGGTATGTTAGATTAGGGGTGAACTTAAGATCCGAACCGTATATATATATATATATATATATATATATATATATATATATATTAACCACTGTTCGTTTGAAGAATAAAAGGAAAAACGGACAAAAAGAAAGTGTTGTTGGATAAATTAATTAACTACTATTTGTTTGAAATATCTTTTAACTAAATAAAAACAACTCACTTTCCAAATCCAAAATACATTACATATATAGGTCGTCTTATGTACATTCTTTCTTTGTAACTCACTTTTTGCACACTATGTCCTCTCTCCTCATCCAACAATTACGATAATCAGCCTTTTTTCCGTTAGAAAATTAAAGTCTTTGAATTGACATAAAATTTCAGGTTGTTTTCTGCTTAAGTCGATCAAAGCTACGTACTAGACAGAATTCAAGGTGCTGAAATTTCCAAATTTGAAGAAACAAAACAATTTGAAGGATTAGGGAAGAGAGGGAGAGAGGACAGAGAGCAAATGGATCATTTTTTTTCTTTTTTCTTTTTCAATTTTTTCCTCCTACTTTTGTATGCTCTTCCGATATAAAAAAAGTATTATTTAATTAATTAAATTTTGGGCACTTTTGTCAATTGTTTAAAAGTTTAATGTTATTTGTGTTAAAAATATAATTTGTATGTTTAAAAGTTTATTGATTCTTTTGGTAATTAAGTCTTTTTTTTAAATTTTTAAATAAAATAATTATATTTGGTAATCTTTGTATTAATATTTAATTTTAATAATTTAACATATAATAATTATTTATAAGGATTTATACAGATTTAATATGTCAAAATAAGTATTTATACAAATTGTATACGAATTAGGTACTTGATATAATAAATTGTGAATTTGATGGTACTTGATGTAATATAAGTGTTATTAGCTCGTATTCTATACGGTCAAACGGTATACAGTCCTTATCTGGGCAAAAAATTAGGTATTCCGGCCAATTTTGGCTAGATTCTGAAATTGGGATATATATTGTATGTAATTAAGTACTTGATGTAGTAAATTGTAAGTCCAAATTCTTTGGGGCCGAATCATGAATATGGTGCACTACAACAAAAAGGCTTATCAGCGACCGCACATCTGCGACCGCATATAGTCGCAGATGGGTATCAGTGACCGGATGCAGTCGCTAATAGTAGTCGCAGAAAATCTTGTCGCTAAAATGACATCAGTGACCAACAATAGCGACCGGATTATTAGCGACCGCAATCAGCGGCCTCAGCTGTCGCTATTCTGACTCATGCTGAGTCATGCGTCAGATGTGATGTGGCACACGTGTCAGCGACTGGTAATAGCGACCGCATGCGGTCGCTGAAGTAGAAGCACCTTACTCGGTCGCTAATACTGTATCAGCGACCGCACGCGGTCGCTGACTTTATTTTTTATTTTTTAAATATTTTTCCTGTTATATTGATTTCCCAAAAATAACCTGCTTTGTACCTGCTTTTTATCCCAACACACAGCAGTATATATAAGCATCCATCCATCCATGATAACTACTATATGATAAACATCCATCCATACATACAGTCCAAAGAATGAATCTAAATCAACACAACACAATACAATCGTAAACATCCATATAATAGAATCGTAAACCAATACAGTCCAAAGATAAGTAATTTAAAAGTTTACAAGGCTTTAAAAATCTAAAAAATAAGTCTAACAAGGCTTTACAAATCTAACATGCATGACTGGTCTAGCTCTTCATGGATCATTCAAATTAATACCCTGTAATTAACAAAAGAATAAAACATATATGTTACATGTGTTGATACTGCTATGACTTGGGAAAAGCTAAATAATAGACAATGTACGTAATGAAACATTAAAAGTACCTGGTCGCCACCCTGATGCTATGATGCTACTGCTTCCGCCACTGCCTTTGCCAAGTCATTAGGATTCAGAGAATGCAGATGCCCGCCCAGTATAAGAAGAAGATCACGATTTTGACAGATCGCTCTCACACAGTCAGCAGGAGTATGATAGGCTGGATGACCTGATGACTGTGTAGACTGTGTAGACTGGGTAGCAGAGCTGCCTGTGCCACTGATGGTCGGGCGTCGTCTTTGTCCTTGGCCTTTAACATAATTTTTCTTCACGACGGACGCCCTCTCCCACAATTCTTGATCAATCGCCGGACGCGGGGTGCCTTCAGGATAGCACTCGTTCATTAAGCCCTTATAAGTGTCCTGTCAGAAGGTCAACAAATAAATAGTTAAAAATAAATACGAAATGCTAAAAAATATGACTATAATATGTTTAAAGTTAACTTATTACCGCTATCTGAACAGCATCAGGCAGACCATCACGGGTGGCCACATACACATCCAACCAATTGATAGGTTGACCTTGAGACTCAGACTCCTACAGTTCATGTTCTCATATTAATATGTAAACATATGATATTTTAGCTATAAAACATGACTGTAAACATAAAGACAAATAACTAAGCCAATAAGCTTGTTATACATACGTACCCTAGCAGCAATATGTTGCAGCTGAGATATACTGCCGCCCTTGTACGTGCCTTTTGCCTTTTCGCCTTCAGATACACCTGAGGATCTGTTCGAGGCGGCAGTCTTACGTCTCTTGACCTAGCTCTCAGCTCTCCACTGCTCACACATCTGCACCCATATGGGATGTGCGCACCACCAGGAGCAATGCTCATGCATATACTGCTCACCCTGTCCTGGATGGTCAATCTCAGCATTGTGCAGAGCTTTCTGTTGTTCTTTGTTTAGATTATCTTTAGTCCGGACGGCGCACTTCTGCCAGAACAGTGCCTGAATAACTGATGCATGTGCGTCGTCCCATCTATACCGCTTCTGCAAATAAAACAACAATAATAATATTAAAACTACTATAATACCATAATCCAACATTACTAAACTATTAGTTGATTAACTATGTATTATCTATCAGAGTGATTAAATAAATATACCTGAAATTCAGCCCAAACTGCATCCTTATGGGCGAGAGGTGTGCTCGCCCATGTAATCACTGGCGTAGGCCAGTTCTGTAAGCATAATTGTGAAATGCACTTCACAATTTTACTATCTTGAAAATCACTACAATATACAATAATTTACATTAAAATATATTTATAACAATAGAAATATTAAACCCTTATATATACACAATGTTTAACTTATGTGCTTTCTGGAGGAGGACGGATCTGTATAAGAATGCGATCATCCGGATTAGGCGGGGCCTTCGACACATGATTAGGGCCCCGGCCCAACCCGCGCTTTCGTGCAACAGGTTCAGAAGACATCTATAAATAAAAAAAATTAGGATGTTAGTATGAAATTATGAATGACAATTAATTGTATGAAATAGTTAACTACGATTACCATAAGTGAAAGGTACATAAACATGACTGCAAAATAGTTAACTACAACAACTACAAATGATATAGTTAAGGATATAGAGAACATTCCTATATAGAGAACATAAATGAAAGGTACATAATTATGAACTAAACATGAACATGAACATAAACATACATTTTGTACAATTAAAACTAAATATACATTTTAATGAAAATCGTTGTCTGATGAGTCAGAATCATTTTGTACAAGTATCGGAGATTCATAACCATCTTCAGATTCTGTGTCAGTGTCAGTCAATAACTCTTCCTCAATATCACTGTCATCCTGCACAATAACTGTCTCAGGATCCAATTCATAAGGTTCATCTCCACCCTCTAACTGGATTACATCATTGTTGTCCTCTATATTTATTATAGGAGGTCTCTGAAGCATTTCCTCTTGGTAGAAATCCCCGTCTATTACTTGGACACGACTACGCGCGGGAGTATGAATTACAACTTGCCAATCTGTAGGCGGTCTATCCCTTTTCCTAACTGGACTAGGAGTGTAGTATACTTGTATTGTTTGAGTTGGTAATACAAACGGTTCGTTGGAGTACGCAGACCTATGGAGGTCAATATCGACGATTCCATGTCTGTCAACACGTATCCCTTTTTCTGAATCAAACCAATGGCACTTGAACAAGTGAATATGACCACCGTACGTGCCCTTGTACGACAACTCTACGATTTCCTCCAACTCCCCATAAAAGGCACGACCAAGCTCATTGTAACAATCTCCTTGGACACACACTCCAGAGTTCGTTGTTCTTTTACCGTGCTCATATGCCTTTGTGTGAAATTCACAACCATTTATTTTGTAACCATTGCGGGTGACTTGGTCCCTGTCTGGTCCCATAGCTAGGACTTGTACATTAGCAGGAATCGTTGATCCCTTAGTCAAAGCCTACAAAAACTCTATCTTATTAAATGAAGTCATAGTTAACATGGAGTATATATATATATATATATATATATATATATATATATATATATATATTACGTGCTTAAAAATTAAACTTACTTTGTCCTTTAGCCAAAGTGCAAAGTTTTTATCCCGATTGATTTGAATATCTTTATCAGTTATGCCGGGATGCTTCACTTTTAACTCGTCATCGTACAATCTATACCATGTTATAAACATTAACATATTGGAATAAATTGTCAACTTAAAAGATAAATTATCAAGTTTACATGTGTACCTCACAAATTCGTCAATCTCCTCGCAATTGAGAAGAATGTAAGTATGTGCAGCATGTAATTCTTGCTCAGAGAGGAATATGCGCTTCCCTTTTCCATAAGCGCGGCCCGATAGACCAAATACAGATAGTCGACCATTTAGTTCAACATTTCCCCCATCATCATGTCTCGATACTCGATTGGCCTTTGTCAAGACTTCGTCCGAAAAATAGTCTGAGACAAACGTAGATATCTCATCGAAACTGTATGCCTCGCATATCGACCCCTCGACATAAGCTCTATTCTTAACCTTTCTCTTAAGGTTTCCCATCACCCTTTCGAAAGGGTACATCCATTTATATTAAACTGGACCCCCAACACGAGCTTCATAGGGAAGATGGATTTGCAAATGCTCCATGGAGTCAAAAAAACCAGGTGGGAATATTTTTTCCAGTTTACACGTGATCTCTATGATGTTCTTCTCAAGTACAGACATGTCCTTCTCATTTAATGATTTTGAACATAAGTCTTTGAAGAAACGACTAAGATCCGTCAAAGCATCCCATATTGGTTTATCAAGCAGATCCCGAAATGATATAGGCATGAGCCTCTCCATGAACACATGACAGTCATGACTCTTCATCCCTTGCAATTTCCCACCCGTAACACACCTTGCAATGTTTGATGCATATCCATCTGGTAGTTTCAGAGACTTAACCCATGTGCATACATCTTTAACTTGCTTTTTGGACAATGTGTACCTTGCATGCGGTTTGACAATCTTACCATTAGGAGATTCGTAAAGTTCTAATCCGGGACGCTTACAAATATCTTTCATGTCCAAACGTGCCTTATCGTTATCTTTTGTCTTCCCCGTAACATTCATCACAGTGTTAAACACATTGTCAAACACATTCTTCTCAATATGCATCACATCTAGATTATGACGAATCAAATTTGTAGACCAATAAGGCAGTTCCCAAAAGATGCTTCTCCGAACCCAGTTATGAGATTCGCCAAACCCATTGATTATATTTGTGGCATCAACCTTACCAAATGGGATAACCGGCAATCTCATCACACGATCTCGCATCTCCGTTCCCGAAAATCGCGGTGCAGGCATATCATTGTCTACTTTCCCTTTCCTGAAGTGTTCTCTATTTCTTCAAAATGGGTGATCTACCGGTAAGAACCGACGATGACAGTCAAACCAACAAGGCTTTCGACCTTTTGATAGATTAAACGACTTTGTATGCTCCATACAATACGGACAAGCCAACTTCCCGTGTGTACTCCATCCAGCTAACATACCATAAGCTGGGAAGTCACTTATAGTCCACATAACCGCTGCCCTAAGGTTAAAATTTTTTTTCGTTGCAACATCCCAAGTCTGTACTCCATCCTCCCACAATACCTTCAACTCGTCTATAAGAGGTCTCAAGTAAACATCTAAGTTCTTTCCAGGACTCTTAGGACCAGGAACCACGAGTGAAAGAAACAAGTATGGCTGTTTCATACACATCCAAGGTGGCAAGTTGTACGGAGTAACAATCACAGGCCAACATGAGTACGGAACAGCTGAGTGGCCAAACGGATTGAAACCATCGGTGGACAATCCAAGCCTCACATTTCTAGGTTCCAATGCAAATCCAGGATGTGCAAAGTTAAAATCTTTCCAAGCTTTCCCATCTGCGGGATGATTTAGTTCTCCATCTTTAGCTGGAGATTTCGCATGCCAACTCATATGTTCAGCTGTTCTTGAAGACATGTACAATCTTTTTAGCCGATGTGTTATTGGAAAATACCTTAGAATCTTAAACGGTATACTTGATTTTTTTGTAGTCACACCCTCTTTATTAGGCCTAAACCGATCATGACTGCAAAACGTGCACCTTGTCATCTGTTCATTTTCCTTATAAAACAACATGCAATCGTTGGGACATGCATCGATCTTTTGGTATCCAAGACCCAACTTCTTCACCATTTTCTTACAAAAGTAATAGTTACCAGGTAATTTCTCACCGTCAGGAAACATACTCTTAATGGCCTTCAAGAGCGACTCAAAACACTTATGGCTCATGTTGTGATCCGCCTTGATGTTAAGTAATGTCGCCACTGTAGACAATGTAGTGTATTTGGTGTAACCATGCCACAATGGCTCGCTACCCTCATTTAACAACTTAAAGAATTCTTTGGCATCAGAATTCATAGGTTGTTCTCTGCCTTGCTCCCAATCAAAATCTGGCCCTGCAATATCATGAACCATTTCATTCATACGATGAGTACTACTGCCAGAATTATGTACTTGTGTGATGCCACCATCTCTTCTCTGCCCATGTGCCCACCAGCATTCTTCGTAATTTCTTATGAACCCAGAAACAAGTAAATGATAGTTTATCATGTCTCTATCCATATAATTTACATTCTTACACTTCAAACATGGACATCGTATCTGTGACTTACCATTCATACATTCCGGGTGACTATACGCATACTCCAAAAACACTTGGCAACCAGCTCTAAATTCAGCTGTAGCACCTATCTGGGCACTTGACTTTCGTCGTGCCATCCAATTACGGTCTAAATAGAGGTCCATGATTGCACGGTACCTATGTTGACATGAATTTATTGTATTCCCTTGTTAGAGATTTACAATTCAGCTCAATCCCATTTATGATGCTTATAAATACATATAGATGTATATATACATATATAACATGAGCGTGCATCATATATGATTATTCGGGAATTGAACAAGGATACATGCCAAAACAAATTTACACCGCTTGAGATCGACTACCCAAAGGCATGGTATATTGTTATGGATCTTAAATTAGAGTATGGTCTTATGTCATCCTACATATTTTAACTAAAGCCAACCTAAAGCCAATAGATTCATAGGGGTAGAATACGAATCATTACATCATGTATGGTCTGCATATGCTGCGTATATCAAGATTGCAGAAGAAGGCATACTATTAGTCCCTTAATGTGGGACTATTAGTCCTATTAGTCCCTTATATGGGATATATCTTGCTTTAAGTACGGTTCTAACGTATGTTTCAGTTTCCAAGTGAATGAGATGTTGGACCACCACTGTGAGTTATTTAAATAAAAAAGTTTCAAGCGCTGCGTGTACATTTGATTAGCTACTAAGCTACTAAGCATTTGATTAGCTCGTTGTACTTTATAAATGTTCGCAACTACCCGACCAACAAAAAAATTTTGCCAGAGTCTCCCCTATAATATGGAATAGCCACATGCACGACGACATGCATATATTGTCATTTCTAGGCACCCAAGACACAAACCAAGAGAAATATATAAATAATCATAACATTATCCCTACTTGGCAAGACTTGAAACTTTGTTTTTGTTAGGAATTGAAATTTAATGCAGATTACAAGTTGAACTAATAATTGATTATTTTTCATAGCAGTCAGTCAAACACTGCTCTTGCTATTACATGTAACATCACACCTTTATAATTGCTTCAGTTTCTTTTTTCATCATTATATCCCATCTAATTTTTGCTTCTGTATTTATTTGTCAAGTTACTTATTGCTCATTAGTATTGTCAAGTGACTTATTGCTCATTAAGTTGAAATTCTTAGATTATTATTCTTTGAAGTCAGAAGGGGAAGAAATAAAATAGTTTGTCATTCTTTACTGCTGCTCACTCTTTGTAGTCACAGTTTTAGATATATCTCAGAAATTATGAATCCTACTATATCAATACATAAAATTAACCCACTACGTCAATTTAGTTGCAATATATACTATTTTTCTTAAATTATTACCACTATTCAATAAAAAGATTCAACAAAAATCAGATTGATTACGCACCCAACCTACAGTAGTCTGAATTACAAAAGAAAATGAAGGGGTCCCTGCATCACAATGAACAATGCATATAAATATATACATGCATATGTAAAGATGAAGCAAGACCAACACAGACATGGTCACAGTTGATTGCATCTTTCACAATACGCGAGATTTTACTAGTATATCCACGACAATCTATCAAATCCAGCCCCCCTCCTCAATGTCAGTCATCACTGTCCAAGTACTTCTAACATATCATCAAATCAAACACTAGTATTTACAAGCTAACGAACTAGGTTAATACAATTGAACATACCTTTCAAAAGATTTGCAGGTAGCGGTGGCGCCGGCGGCGGCTGAGGTAGTGGTGGGTGGCGGCTTCTCCCTCTTCTTTTCTCCCCCTTCTCCCTCTTCTTTTCTCCCCCTTCTCCCTCTTCTCCCTCTTTTTTTCTTCTGTTCTGGATCGACAGTGACGAACTGATACTGGTTTATTGAAATACATCCGCGACCGCTATCCGCGACCGCATGCGGTCGCTGATTTTTAATGATGTGGAAGTATTCGCGACCGAATGCGGTCGTTGTTACTTATTGGTCGCAAATAAGCAGCGCGCCAACATTTCCAGCCAATTTTTTGGAGGCAAAAATGAGTCTGCGACCGAATAGCGACCGATATCGATCACTAATATAAACTAGCGACCAAATTCAAGTGCGGTCGCTAAAGGTGGTCGCCAAAAATCTATTTGCGACCAAAAAATGTGGTCGCTGATAAGATTGGTCGCTGTTAGAGCATTTTCTTGTAGTGGTGGTACTTGATGTACCGAAACTGTAATTAACCCTATTATTAAATACAATTACATGTGTTTTGGTAAAATCTCAAATTTTAATGAATTTAATTTAGTTAGGACATTGTCTTAATTAATTACATAAAATTGTGATAAAAAATTGTAATAAAATTGGTAAAATCAAAAAGAAAAATTCTCTTAGAACTTACTTTTTCTAGTAAAGATTGGTTAGATTTTTTTTTTGAATACTTTAAAATTTTTAATAGTGTGTGTGTGTGTGTGTGTGTATATATATATATATATATATATATATATATATATATATATATATAATTATTTTAAATTTGTACAGTACTTTTGTTAATTTGAATATGAAAATAAAAGATTTTCCTCTTTTATGTTCATTTTAGAAACATGAATATTTTTAAACATTCGTATACTAATTTGAATAGAAAAGAAAATATCGTCCTTTTTCCGTTCCTATTAGAAATTTTATCAATTTGAATATGAAAATAAAAGATTTTCCTCTTTTCTTTTCATTTTAGAAACATGAATATTTTTAAACATTCGTATACTAATTTGAATAGAAAAGAAAAGATCGTCCTTTTTTCCGTTCCTATTAGAAATAGGATTATTTTAAAATTTGAATAGTATTTAATAGATACAAATTTGGATAGTAGTTATGTTAATATGAATAGGAAAGCAGAACAAAAAATTAGGAAAGTTGAACCAAAAATTGGTGAAACTAAACCAAGTTTATGTTTTTAATTATATATAGTTGATTAGTTGGTTATTTTTAATAGTTATGTTTTTAATTGAATTGTATTTCAAAGTTAGTTAGAGAGTCATATTTGAAATTTAATATATACATAATATTATTTTATGAGTTATGAAATTTTTAATTTAATAATTTTTTTTAAAAGGCTAAAAAAAATTATTACGGAAAAAGTTATCGAGCATTCTTCTCATATCTTCCATTCATTTTTTCTCTTCTGTTCGTCCTAATTTTTCTCTCTAACTTACAATACTCGATCTGTAACTAACCGCTGTCTACTTTAATCAACTTTCCTTCCTAATTCAAATTCTAATTCTCTCACCTGATTCTAATTCAGTTATTTTCTAAATGATTCTAATTCAGTTATTTTGTAAAAGGTTCAAATAAGTGGTATAAGATGACAATCCTAGTATGTATGAGATTGTCAACAAGTTACGGTTTGGGTTAGGTGCCTAGAACCCATCCACTTCTGATAATGGGTATTACTTCTGGTCATGTTTAGGTATATAGTACACCATGTTTATAGATTAGAGTACCAAAAGACTTTGACACTCCTATTCCTCGGGCTTATTCAAGTTGTAAGCTTGAATTGGGGGAGGAACTATAAAATATATTCAAATTTTATTTAGTTTCCTTCAATATGTCATCCCCAAATTCTAGACCGATAACAAGTTTGATCATTGTATAGCATTTGAAATGAAAAATTTATTGAATTGGATCTCTTAATATATTTTCTTTTTAAAAATTTATTAAGCTCGAATATATAAAACAGTAATTTTCCAGTGTACTTTTCACCAACAGAGAATAAGTGTTGTGGTTGCCATTAGCATGCATGAAATTAATGTTGATCTTGATTTGAGCCTAATACCAGTAGTACTGATTGAAGCAATCATGTCTTTCTCATTTGCTTATGAGGTTTAATCACTCTGTAGGAACCTTTTTGATTTGTTGTTTTTGATTTAGACTAAAACCAAAAGGATGCACATGAATACTTATTATTAATTATTTCGTTACCATTAACCATTGTATTACAACGGGATAGTTTGAAACAGTATTCTAAAAATTGTTTTAAATTAGACCTTTTCTTATATGAATCCCATTTATATATTTCATTCATTTCAAATTATAAGATTAATAATTTAATATTGATTTTTCAAAAGTTAATTTTAAATATTTTCAAACTCAAAATTAACATAAATTCATATTTCTTTTGTCAATACAATTATGAATATCATAAACTCTTTAAAAAATACTACTAATTATAAGATTTATTATTTTCAAAACTTAAATGAATTACGTCAATTTAAAAGTTAAAAATATCTCAAATTTACTTTAAAAAAATCATTATCGATCTTATAATTCGGAACGAAGAGAATATTTTTAATTGGTAGATGAAAGAATTGTGATCCTTCCCATTTTAATTTTTATATGTCATATTATCAAAATAAAATTGAACAAGACAACTTTTCAATGCAAAATATGAAATGACAGGCCCTCTTCCTCCTACGTTCCTCCGTAAATAAAGTAATTTTGATGAAATTCTGTCGTAAACGATAGCTATCTCTTGATGTCAACATTCTCGTCAGCGTCAATATTATTTACGACCAAATCAAAAGATATAATTAATGGGTTGACCTTAGGGCTGAACCCTGGGGGCGTGCCCTAGAGGAGCTTTTCCTTTGAAAATCTTAGAATCCTTCCGGATCTTGCTCAATCTTTGTTTCTCTATCTTTTGGAAATTAAAAAAAAATAAATAGATTTTGAAAATCATATATTACCAAATAAAATACAATCTTGTGAACTAAATCAAATCTAATCTTATAAAAAATTTCTTTCGAAAATCAAATATTTCCTTTTTATTTAGGAATCAAATCAAATATTACCAAATCAAATCTTATTTTTTTTTTGGAAATAAAATAAAAAAATTCTTTTGGAAATCAAATCTTTTCCTTATTTTATTTTGGAAACAAGGTCTTTCTTTATTTTATTTAGAAGGAAATTAAATATTCTTCTATTTTGGAAACGAAATTAAATCCTTCCCTGATTAGGAATGGGATAATTGCTTCCGTATCTGATGCAAGCATACTTGTTGGGAGTAGGAGTGTTTATTGGTAAATTATCGTACCGAACCGATCCGAACCGGACCAGTTATCGAATTCACCCGAAATTGGTACCGGTTGGACCGGTATACCGGTCTGAAACCAGTTCGATACCGATTTTTACATAGTTTTGTACCGATTGTGGTATCATATATATTTTCCCTTTATTTTAACCCACTAAATTAAATCAAAGACTGCATAAATTTTAAACAAGATGAGATGATAGGGTAATCCATTACAACATCACTAAATCGACAAATCCACCGGATGATTGTTGCCTCTATTGGCTATTTTAAGATTAACTTTAAGAATAGTTTTTGCACTCCAAAAGACATTCAAATGTCAATAAATATATTGGATCAGAAATGAGATTATCCGCAAACATTTAGCTAATTTGTCCGGTTTGATCATCAACCAAAGTTCCAATTGGTTCTCCACATAATGCTCTTGATATGTTACTAGGCTCATGAAGAATAAAAATCACAACTGCAACAAGAAATATATTTCAATAGAACAGTCAAGACTAAATTGAAAATAAATTGTTAACTCCAAAAGGGAATAGACCAAAGACAACTCATCACATCATGGTATAAAACACTTCCACCTTTATTTCACCATTTAAAACTAATTACAAGAGGAAATCATGTCTAGATGTGAACAACAGTGCTTATTTGCTTAATAACTCAATGGACCAGAGATGTCACTATTGGGGAAAGAGAAAACATACCCAAACCAAGGCAAAAAAGAGTAAATATACCGACCTGGAATTCCGTTCTCCTCACAAAATGTCACAGCCATCATGTCCGATCTCATCACTAAACCATCAGTTCTTCCCACTAGTTCGACTTTAGAAAAATTTTGATATGTTGTATATTTATTTATTTAAAATTTCACAAATTTAGCAATTGCTTTGAGATTATCATGCAACGATAAATAATATTTACAAATATTATTTATTGTTAATTTTTGTAACTAATAAAAATGAAACTATTATGCAATAATTTTAAGTAACGAAGTCTCAAAAAATGTTAATATAAATAATATTTGGTCTTTATTTAGTTTCACAATTTATTTTATTATATTTTTATTTTTTAACGTGAATTTGTTTATTTTAAATTTAACCTCACTGACCTAAGAGGCCGGATGTGCCTCTACCTAGACCCATGGGTAGCTACGGGTATTCAAAAAATATTGTCACTTACAAGTAAAATATCCAACCCATTTGACCCTACCAACGGGTACCCATGATTATCCAAACCCATTTATACACATATATAAATTATATTTATTAGTAATTGTTCAACTGTATTGTTCTATTTCATGTTTAAAAGCTCGTTTCTATATATTCTAAATTGACATTCTTTTTCAATTTCTATGTTGGAAAGTCTCTTGACTTTTTTTCCCCAATTGTAGGTTTTAAACTTTATTCTTACTTTAAATTGATTTTTTCCCTCATGTTATGAAATGAAAACATTTTAATTATTATAAGGTTAAAACCTATATATAGTTATCGCCATTTTTCCTAATTTATAATGATACCTTTTTATCATATTCACTTTCTATTGTAGCTCTTGGAATAATTTTTTTTCAATGACTGTATATATGTAGATACTTCAATAATATAATGGGGTTTGCATAAAATTAAGAAGTTGACAAAGCCGACTTCTATTTTTAAATACACAAGCTCACTAACCTCGTGTGAAGCACGAATGACATGAATAAAAGTTTATTATATTATTAAATAAAAATATTTAATTAGAATTTTAAGAAGATATTGTAGTTATAAAATTATTAAATATTTGTTTAAATAATAAATATTTGAATTATATATTATAGGCTCCTTCGACCAATTATTACATTAAACATTTGAATTACTTATGATTATGAAAAAATAATTATTTTTATTTTATTTAAGTGTAATGAAATTCTATATTAGTTTTTATACGGGAAAAAAGACTTTTACCCCACTGTGGTTGTAGTGTTTCAAGCAATTAGTCACTGCGTTTTTAAAATATTCAATTAGCCCACTGTACTTTTTAAAAATAAAAATTCAGTCTATTCTGTCTAATTTCTTGGACGGACGTCAAATAATTACACAAGTGGCATTGAAAAAAATTTCAAAAAATCATTATTTTCTGATGTGGCAACACAAAAAAAATAATAAAATAAAATTATTGATTATGTGGTTTTTTCTTTTCCTTTTATCTCTTTTCCAAATAATACAAATAATATGTAAGACCCCAACTTTCATAAATAAAGATGAATTTTCTATAATTATCATTTTTGAATATTATGGAGTTAATTTGATATAATGTTATAGTTGTGGATAATATTTATAAATTTTGCAAAGTACGCAAGTTGTTATATAATATTCGATTGGTCAGAGAATATTCGTACAACGGCACAATCATTGGTGGACCCCACAACGGAATTATTGTCGGATTGAGAAAACGACAAAAATATTTTATTAAAAATAACGGCGGAAGTTTTACCATTGATACTGTTGAACTACTCGGTAGTAAAAGTACAGTAATACGTGTGGTTGCATAGTAGCACACGGTATTGATTATTAATGCTTATGTGAGAAGTCACTCAATTTGATTCAATTATTGTCAGTTAATAATATGAATTATTTAGCGATAATGAAGTTTTGTTTTATTCATATTATTAACGTAATAAAACAGAAACATCTTTTTATATAAAATAGAATACTTTATTAAAGTTATTCTATAAATAGAATATATTATATTTTATTTAAAAGATTTTTCTTTAAATATAGACCGTCAGATTAAAGTAATCAATTTGGACCGTTCATGGATTAGTTACTATGCATTCTATTTTTCTATAAATAGCAGCTCATTCTTTCATTATTTCTTACGAATTCACTGAACTCTAGAGAGAGAAACTATAGAGAGAAACTATAGAGAGAAAGAAGAAAAATATTCTGCTACTTAACTACTTTCTTATTTCAGTTCTTCTTTAAAACGGTAAGGGGTGTTATTCTTTCTTATTCATGAAGAGAACTGTTGTAATTCCATTTCTTATTATTCTGTTGGAATAACCTGTATACGCGGTCTACCCTATACTTGGTGACATTCTTCTATTATTCTGTTGGAACATCCTGTCTGTGTGTTTTACACTAGACCTGGTTCCGTTATTATTATTCTGTTGGAACATCCTGTCTGTGTGTTTTACACCGGACCTGGTTCTATCTATATTATTATTCTGTTGAAACATCCTGTCTGTGTGTTTTACACCGGACCTGGTTCCGTCTTTATTATTATTCTGTTAGAACATCCTGTCTGTGGGTTTTACACCGGACCTGGTTCCGTCTTTATTATTATTCTGTTGGAATATCATATCTGTGCGTTTTACGCCGGACCTGGTTCCATTATTTATTATTCTGTTGGAATAACCTGTCTGTGCGGTCTATCGCATGCATGGTGATTTCTTTTGTTATTCCATTCTTTATTATACTCAGTTGGTTAAGTTTTGACTTCTATACTCTATGAAATTTGTGGACTATCCTTGATAATTGCGTTTCATCCAATATCTTTTCATGAAAATATTCTTTTAAGCATTCTTGAATTTTACTCCACAAAGCAGTATCATGTTGACAATTTGGACGTTGTTAATTCTTGGATAAATTAATTATTGAACTTGTTTTATTGAATTCTTATATCATTGTCATCATCCTCATGTTTATAAAATGTTGAAAGTCATCTGTGGCCTGTAGTGCATAGATGGACTTGGTATGATTATGGCCAGGGATTATTCGGTATAATCATGACCGTAATGTTACAAATGATGTGGTAAAAGTCCTCATTGGCCTGTAGTGCATTGATGGATAGTTGTTGGCATGATCATGACCATTAATGAATACACGAATATCCTTGGCCGTAGTGCAGGGGTGATTCGATGATGTTGATTATTTTATTAAGCTGAGTCCCAGTGATAACAGTGTTGAAAAGCCTTTTAAATCATATAAGATAGTAGATTTTATTTTCTACTTGACTCTTTTAATGGATTGCTTGTTCTGCTGGAGTTAAACTTGATGTTCGTTATATTTTAACAGTTTAACACTGTTGAAGGCTAATGATAATTTATGCTGCATTATCTTAGTCATAATATTTCTTACTGGGCTAGTTGAGCTCACCCTTTCTTTCACTGTTCTCTTCAGAAAATGAGAATATAGCTGGGACGAGTCGGGGACCAGAGTGATGGACCAGATGATAGTATTAGTAGTCCTCACTATTCTGTTAAATAGTGTGACAATAATTGTAATGAGGACTCCTTTTGAGTTTGTATAGTCTCTAGTAGACAATAATTGTATTCAAACTCACAGTTATGTTTTGTTGTATTGTACACGACAGTTGTATTAGTAAGTTATATTTGTATTCTGTACCATGTATCAGACGACCCAAGATGGGTGATGTATACCTAATTTTGGGGGCATCACAGTTGGTATCGGAGCTTAGAGATATGATCTTTGGCTAAGATGTGAGAATAGAACTAGGAGGGGAGAGACGGGAAATTTCTTCGCTAGTATGACCTACCTAAGTTTATTTGCATGGTATTTAATTGGTCGGTCAGAATATAATGATAATATATGACATATCAATTAACTTTTGTGGCAGTATCTAAAAATGGCATCTGAGAATGTTGAGAATAGCACTAGAGCACAGGCGACTGTTGATTCACCACATATCAATAATCAGGATAATGTGCATCAGGAAGGTGACAATCCTCATGCAAACAATAACACTAACCAGATGATGAATGATGGAATGTTCAGAAGTTTTATGCAGTTCATGCAACAGCAGGCGAGAACGGCTCCTGTCCAAAATATAGGTGGAAACACTGAAAACTCTCGGACGGTCACCGCTAAACAGTTCAAGGAGCTGGGACCACCGGAGTTTAAGGGAGAGCCAAAACCACTTATAGCGAAAACATGGATAAAGCAGATCACTAAGATATTTGATGTCTTGGGATGCTCCGAGGAGAAAAAGGTTCCCTTTGCCGCCTTTATGTTGCGAGGAGAGGCAGATTACTGGTGAGAATCGATTAAGCGTACTCAACCTGCCGCACTGAAGATGTCTTGGGAGAAGTTCCAAGAGCTGTTCAATGACAAATACTTTCTCGAAAGTGTTCGACACATGAAAGAGGTGGAGTTCATTAAATTGGAGCAGAATAATATGAACGTATCGCAGTATGAGGCTAAATTTGCTGAGTTGTCCCGGTTTGCGTCCCACTTGGTGGATAATAAAGAGCGAATGACGCGAATATTTTTGCGAGGTTTGAAACCTGAGATACGTCAACATCTTATTTCTCATAAACTGTGTTTGTATTCAGATGTTATGAATAGGGCTCAATTAGTGGAGCGCGATAACGAGTCAACGCAACCAAAAGAGAGCAGTCGGCAAAATGATAATATCAGTGAGAGCAGTCATCAAAGCGGTGACAACAAGCGTGGTGGGAATCAACAGGCTAGAAATGGTAACCACTTCGGTGGTAATCAAGGCCTAAACAATAAGAACGGTCATTTCAAGAAGAGGAGATTCAACAATGATGGAAAGACATCAGCACCAGCACCCGTTGTTAAGGAAGGAGAACGACCACCTATCATATGTTTCAAATGCGGAGGGGAGGGGCACATCAGTCCAAACTGCGTGATGCCATCTAAAGCATGTTATAATTGTGGAAGAGAAGGTCATTTAGCTCGATTTTGTCGTTTACCAAAAATAAGTTCAGCCAGGATGGAGACACCAAAGGCCGTCCCAGAAAAGTCAAAACCGGTAATGCAAGGGAGAGCGTTTGTTGTGACCTCCCAAAAAGCAAGGAACCCGAATGAGGTCATCACGGGTAAGCTTATCATAAACTCTAACGAAGTCTATACTTTATTTGATACCGGTTCTACCCATTCTTTTATTTCTCCTACTTGCGCTCATCGATTAAATTTGACTCCGGAGAAATTATACTTTGACTTATCTGTTGAAACTTCATTGGGAGAAACCTTCATTACATCCACGGTTTATAAGTCTTGTTTGGTTCAAGTTGGTACCCACACATTACCTGTCGATCTTATTTCATTAAAAATACTTACATTTGACGTGATTCTAGGGATTGATTGGTTAACTACTCATCATGCAAAAATTGATTGTTTTCGTAAGGTTGTTAGCTTTCATATTCCTAATCGACCTATTATGCGAATTTAAGCAACCAAACCATTAAAATCAATCGCTGTCATCTCAAGCCATAAAGCTATTCGTTTATTGAAAAATAGATGTCAAGCTTTCTTAGCTCATGTCACGGATCTAAACAAAAATACGTCAGTTTTGAATGATATTTCTATTGTTAATAAATTTCCTGACGTATTTCCTAAAGAACTTCCTGGCCTACCCCCAGAGCGTGAAATTAAATTTTGTATCGACCTTGAACCCGGTACAAAATCCATTTCCAAAGCCCCATATCGAATGGCTCCTATTGAACTTCAGGAGTTAAAGATCCAACTGCAGGAATTGTTAGACATTGGCTTTATTCGTCCTAGTATTTCTTCTTAGGGTGCTCCTGTTCTATTCGTGAAGAAGAAAGATGGAAGTATGCGATTTTGTATTGATTATCGGGAGTTGAATCACGTCACCATCAAAAACAGGTACCCATTGCCACGTATTGATGACCTGTTTGACCAGTTGCAAGGAGCACAATTCTTTTCAAAGATCGATCTTCGTTCTGGATATCATCAGCTGAAGGTTAGAACTGAGGATATTCCAAAGACGGCTTTCAGAACTCGGTACGGGCATTATGAATTCCTAGTCATGTCCTTTGGATTGACTAATGCTCCTGCTACCTTCATGGATATGATGAACCGGGTATTCAAGGAATATTTGGATCACTTTGTGGTCGTCTTTATTGATGACATCCTTATTTATTCCAAAAGCCGTGAAGATCATGAGCAACACTTGAGGCTGGTACTCCAAAAGCTTCGTGAATACAAGCTTTATGCCAAGTTAAAGAAATGCGAGTTCTGGCTGGAGGAGGTAGCATTCCTTGGGCACGTAGTATCAAGTCATGGAATATCTGTTGACCCGGCAAAGATTGAAGCTATTCAAAGCTGGGAGCAACCTAAATCAGTGATCGAAGTACGTAGCTTTCTTGGTTTAGCTGGTTATTATCGAAGATTCGTGGAAGGATTTTCTCGAATCGCTACTCCATTAACTCAGCTGACTCGAAAAGATACAAAGTTCGGTTGGAGCAAAGAATGTGAGAAGAGTTTTCAAGAACTCAAGAGGAGACTCATTTCAGCACCTGTTCCAACAATACCATCTGGCTCGGAGGGATTTGTCATCTACAGTGATGCTTCGAGCAAAGGGTTGGGATGCGTTCTCATGCAACATGGAAAAGTCATAGCCTATGCATCAAGACAACTCAAGGAATATGAGAGAAATTATCCTACTCATGATCTAGAGTTGGCAGCTGTTGTCTTTGCACTTAAAATTTGGAGGCATTACTTGTATGGGGAGAAGGTGGAGATCTTTACGGATCATAAAAGCCTCAAATATTTCTTCACTCAAAAGGAACTCAACATGCGACAACGACGTTGGCTTGAACTGTTGAAAGATTATGATCATACCATTCAATACCATCCTGGAAAAGCGAACGTGGTAGCTGACGCATTGAGTAGAAGATCATATGCAAGTACGAGTGCGATATTGTCAACACAAAGGCCCATTTTGTGTGACTTGCAAAGGATGGAGATAGAGTTAAAGACTCCAGGGACCCATGTGATGATGGCGAATATACGAGTAGAACCAACTTTAATCGATAAAGTTAAAGCTGCTCAAGCTACAGACCTGGAGCTGATGCGTATGAGGAAGAAAGTGCAAGAAGGTGCTATGCCGGAAGCAAGAATCGATGAAGAAGGAATACTTCGAGTCAACTCCAGACTTTGTGTTCCTAACAACCCTGATTTAAAGTATGAAATCATGATGGAGGCGCACAACACACCGTTTGCAATCCATCCTGAAAGTACCAAAATGTATCATGATCTTCGTCATACATTTTGGTGGAGCAATATGAAGAGAGAGATAGCGTTGTTTATCTCAAGGTGTCTAACTTGTCAACGAGTCAAGGCGGAGCATCAAGTACCAAAAGGTCCATTGCAACCACTTGAAATTCCAGAATGGAAGTGGGAGCACATTACCATGGATTTCGTTACCGGTCTTCCTAAGGTTTCTCAAGGTATAGATGCGATTTGGGTCATTGTTGATAGATTGACCAAGTCTGCTCATTTCTTACCGATACGAGAAACTTATACACTTGAACGTCTTGCTCGTATGTACATAAACGAGATTGTAAGACTGCATGGTATGCCAGTATCCATAGTTTCTGATCGAGACCCAAGATTCACTTCACGATTTTGGGTTAGTTTACAAAAAGCTATGGGCACGAATTTACGATTTAGTTCGGCATATCATCCTCAGACGGACGGACAATCAGAGAGGACTATTCAAACTCTTGAAGATCTATTAAGACTCTGTGTCTTTGACTTCAGGGGAAGTTGGGACAAGTTCTTACCATTGGTGGAGTTTTCCTACAACAACAGTTATCAAGCAAGTATTGGCATGGCTCCATTCGAAGCATTGTATGGAAGAAAATGTCGTTCTCCAGTATGCTGGGATGAGGTGGGTGAAGCAACGTTGTTGGGACCGGAGTTGGTACGTATGACTACAGAAAAGATTCAAACGATCCGACAACGTATAAAAACTTCACAAGATCGACAAAAGAGTTATGTTGATCTTCATCGAAAGGACGTGGAATTTGATATAGGAGATCATGTGTTCTTACGTGTTGCTCCATGGAAAGGAGTTACGAGATTTGAAAAGAGAGGAAAGCTCAATCCTCGATTCATCGGTCCATTTTTAATCCTCGATCGAGTAGGAACTGTGGCTTATAGACTCGCTTTACCGCCAAGTATGTCTCGTGTTCATAACGTTTTTCACATATCCATGTTACGTTAATATGTGGAAGACCCGAAACACATTATTGAGTTAGAACCGGACGAAATAGCGAAGGATTTGACGTATGAAAAAGTTCCTGTTCAAATCTTGGATAAGAAGGAACATATTCTACGCTCCAAGGTTATACCTCAAGTCAAAGTTTTGTGGAGAAATCACGATATTGAGGAAATGACTTGGGAGTTAGAATCTGAAATGAAGTCAAGGTATCCTTACCTCTTCGACATACCAGGTACGTACCCTAATTTCGAGGGCGAAATTTTATAAGAAGGGGAGGTTGTAAGACCCCAACTTTTATAAATAAAGATGAATTTTTTATAATTATCATTTTTGAATATTATGGAGTTAATTTGATATATTATTATAGTTGTGGGTAATATTTATAAATTTTGTAAAGTACGCAAGTTGTTATATAATATTCGATTGGTCAGGGAATATTCGTTTTAACAGGGAATATTCGTACAACGGCACAATCATTGGTGGACCCCACAACGGAATTATTATCGGATTGAGAAAACAACAAAAATATTTTATTAAAAATAACGGCGTAAGTTTTACCATTGATACTGTTGAACTACTCGGCAGTAAAAGTACAGTAATACGTGTGGTTGCATAGTAGCACACGTTATTGATTATTAATGCTTATGTGAGAAGTCACTCAGTTTGATTCAATTATTGTCAGTTAATAATATGAATTATTTAGCGATAATGAAGTTTTGTTTTATTCGTATTATTAACGTAATAAAACAGAAACATCTTTTTATATAAAACAGAATACTTTATTAAAGTTATTCTATAAATATAATATATTATATTTTATTTAAAAGATTTTTCTTTAAATATGGACCGTCAGATTAAAGTAATCAATCTGGATCGTTCATGCATTAGTTACTATGCATTCCATTTTTCTATAAATAGTAGCTCATTCCTTCATTATTTCTTACGAATTTACTGAACTCTAGAGAGAGAAACTACAGAGAGAAACTACAGAGAGAAACTATAGAGAGAAAGAAGAAAAATATTCTGCTACTTAACTACTTTCTTATTTTAGTTCTTCTTTAAAACGGTAAGTGGTGTTATTCTTTCTTATTCATGAAGAGAACTGTTGTTATTCTATTTCTTATTATTCTGTGGGAATAACCTGTATACGCGGTCTACCCTATACTTGGTGACATTCTTCTATTATTCTGTTGGAACATCCTGTCTGTGTATTTTACACTAGACCTGGTTCCGTCTTTATTATTATTCTGTTGGAACATCCTGCCTGTGTGTTTTACACCGGACCTGGTTCTGTCTTTATTATTATTCTGTTGGAACATCATGTCTGTGTGTTTTACACCGGACCTGGTTCCGTCTTTATTATTATTCTGTTGGAACATCCTGTCTGTGTGTTTTACACCGGACCTGGTTCCGTCTTTATTATTATTCTGTTGGAATATCCTATCTGTGCGTTTTACGCTGGACCTGGTTCCATTATTTATTATTCTATTGGAATAACCTGTCTGTGCGGTCTATCACATGCATGGTGATTTCTTTTGTTATTCCATTCTTTATTATACTCAGTTGGTTAAGTTTTGACTTCTATACTCCATGAAATTTGTGGAATATCCTTGATAATTGCGTTTCATCCAGTATCTTTTTATGAAAATATTCTTCTAAGCATTCTTGAATTTTACTCCACAAAGCAGTATCATGTTGACAATTTGGACGTTGTTAATTCTTGGATAAATTAATTCTTGAACTCGTTTTATTGAATTCTTATATCATTTTCATCATCCTCATGTTTATAAAATATTGAAAGTCATCTGTGGCCTGTAGTGCATAGATGGACTTGGTATGATTATGACCAGAGATTATTCGGTATAATCATGACCGTAATGTTACAAATGATGTGGTAAAAGTCCTCATTGGCCCGTAGTGCATTGATGGACAGTTATTGGCATGATCATGACCATTAATGAATACACGAATATCCTTGGCTGTAGTACAGGGGTGATTCGATGATGTGGATTATTTTATTAAGCTGAGTCCCAGCGATAACAGTGTTGAAAAACCTTTTAAATCATAGAAGATAGTAGATTTTATTTTCTACTTGACTCTTTTAATGGATTGCTTGTTCCGCTGCAGTTAAACTTGATATTCGTTATATTTTATCAGTTTAACATTGTTGAAGGCTAATGATAATTTATTCTGCATTATCTTAGTCATAATATTTCTTACTAGGCTAGTTGAGCTCACCCTTTCTTTCACTGTTCTCTTTAGGAAATGAGAATATAGCTGGGACGAGTCGGGGAACGGAGTGATGGACCAGATGATAGTATTAGTAGTCCTCACTATTCTGTTAAATAGTGTGACAATAATTATAATGAGGACTCCTTTTGAGTTTGTATAGTCTCTAGTAGACAATAATTTTATTCAAATTCACAGTTATGTTTTATCATATTGTACATGACAGTTGTATTAGTAAGTTGTATTTGTATTCTGCACCATTTATCTGACGACCCAAGGTGGGTGATGTATACCTAATTTTGGGGGTGTCACATAATATATTAAAATTTTTGTATCAATGAGATCTATTACAACATTATATTAATTTCTACAAAAATTAAAATTAAAAAATCATTAATTACGTGGAAAAAAATAATTAAAATAATAATAAAATTAAAATAAATATTTTAATTCATTTTCTTTATTTGTATTCTTTTCCTTATCTCTTTTCCTTTCTTTTAATAATTATTTTTATTTTAAAAATTAATACTAATATATATTTTAATGATATAAAAAAAGTATGTACATAATTAACATAAAATAGAAAATTTGATATAATTAGCAAAAATTAGTTAAACAAATGACATAAAAATTAAATTAATTATACAATCAAAACCTCATTATTTTTTTTTTAATTTTTTCTTTTCCTTTAACTCTTTTCCTTTCTTTTAATTATTTTAATTCTAAATAATATAAATAATCAAAATATTCATCTTTGGCTTATCCTTTTTTTTTGTTTTTATATTTAGTTATTAAAAAGTTTTAATATTATTTGGAATTAATTTTAAAAATAAAAATAATTATTAAAAGTAAGGAAAAGAAAAAGAAAAAATTATATAGAAAATGAATTAAAATATTTATTTTAATTTTATTATTTTTTAAAAATGTACTTTAAAAAAATGAGTTGGAAATATTTATAATATGTATAATATTAAAATAATAAAAAAAGTTAAAATATATATAAACTTAAAATAATAAGAGCAAAAAGCACCTTTCCCGCCTCTAGTCGTCGACTTGTAAGCAATTAGTCACTGCGCTTTTAAAATGTTCAATTAACCCACTGTACTTTTTAAAAATAAAAATTCAGTACATTCCGTCTAATTTCTTAGACGGACGTCAAATAATTACACAAGTGGCATTGAAATTTTTTTTAAATAATTATTATTTTCTGATGTGGCAACACAAAAAAAATAATAAAATAAAATTATTGATTATGTGGTTTTTTCTTTTCCTTTTATCTCTTTTCCAAATAATACAAATAATATATCAAAATTTTTCTATCAATGAGATCTATTACAACATTATATTAATTTCTACAAAAATTAAAAATAAAAAATTATTAATTACGTGGAAAAAAATAATTAAAATAATAATAAAATTAAAATATATATTTTAATTTATTTTCTTTTTTTGTATTCTTTTTTTCCTTATCTCTTTTCCTTTCTTTTAATAATTGTTTTTATTTTAAAAATTAATACTAATATATATTTTAATGATATAAAAAAAGTAAGTACATAATTAACATAAAATAAAAAATTTGATATAATTAGCAAAAATTAGTTAAACAAATGACATAAAAATTAAAATTAATTATACAATTAAAACCTCATTATTATTTTTTTAATTTTTTCTTTTCCTTTATCTCTTTTCCTTTCTTTTAATTATTTTAATTCTAAATAATACAAATAATCAATATATTCATCTTTGGTTTATCCTTTTTTTATTTTATTTTGTTTTTTGTTTTTTTTGTTTTTTTTGTTTTTATATTTAGTTATTAAAAAGTTTTAATATTATTTGGAATTAATTTTAAAAATAAAAATAATTATTAAAAGTAAGGAAAATAAAAAGAAAAAATTATATAGAAAATGAATTAAAATATTTATTTTAATTTTATTACTTTTTAAAAATGTACTTTAAAAAAATGAGTTGGAAATATTTATAATATGTATAATATTAAAATAATAAAAAAAATTAAAATATGTATAAACTTAAAATAATAAGAGCAAAAAGCACCTTTACCCGCCTCTGGTCGTCGACTTGTAAGCAATTGACCACTGAACTTTAAAAGTACGTAATTGGACCACTGTGCTTTCTAAAATTGAAAATTCAGGCAATTCCGTCCAATTTCTTGGACGGAAGTCAAATAATTACACACGTGGCATTGAAAAAAAATTAAAATATTATTATTTTCTTATGTGGCAATACAAAAAAAATCAAAAATAAAATCATTGATTATGTGGCAAAAAATGATTAAAATAATAGTAAAATTAAAATAAATAATAATTAATTCATTTTAAAATAATATAATTAATTTTAAAATAAAATAATTAAAATAATAAAATTAAAATAAATATTTGGAATTAATAATTAATCATTAACTTGTAAAATTATTATTTTATTTTTATTTTAAAAATTAATTATTAATCATTCCGGTTAAAAAAATCATTAACTTGTAAAAAAATCATTTTTGCCACAAAAAATATCTGTTTTTAAAAATTCTATTTTTACAAAATTCTGTTTTTAAAAACAAAAAGCACAATTTTTTTTAACTTGTAAAATAAAATTCTGTTTTTAAAAAATACTGTTTTATAAAAAATTTTGTTTTTTAAAATTTTATTTTTACAAAATTTTGTTTTTAAAAATTCTGTTTTAAAAAAAAATTCTATTTTTAAAAACAAAAACAAAATTTTATTTTTATGTGGGAAAAATGATTTTTTTTACAAGCTAATGATTTTTTTAACCAGAATGATTAATAATTAATTTTAAAAATAAAAATAAAATAATCATTTTACAAGTTAATTATTAATTATTAATCATTAATTCCAAATATTTATTTTAATTGTATTATTTTTATTATTTTATTTTAAAATTAATTATTTTATTTTTATTTTTAAAATTTATTATTTTATTTTAAAATGAATTAATTATTATTTATTTTAATCATTTTTTGCCACATAATCAATGATTGTTTTTTTGATTTTTTTTGTATTGCCACATAAGAAAATAATAATATTTTGATTTTTTTTAATGTCATGTGTGTAATTATTTGACTTCCGTCCAAGAAATTAGACGGAATGACCTGAATTTTTAATTTTAGAAATCACAGTGGTCCAATTGCATATTTTTAAAGTTCAGCGGCCAATTGCTTACAAGTCGACGACCACATGCGGGTAAAAGTGTTTTTTGCCAAATAATAAGATAAAAACAAATCTTCACTCCATGTAAACATCTTTTTCTCAGCCGATCAAAACAAAATCATCGCCTTGTAATCTTCTCATAGCATACATACATAAGTTTGATGTTCTTCTTCACAGTTGATAAAAAAAAATCATCACACCCTATAATCTTGTCATAGCATATGTACATAAGTTTGGGGTTTTCTGCCATTGAAAGAAGAAAAACTGAAATTTAAAGCAAGAATGACACAGCTTTAATGGCTGCCGCGAAGAGCCTCGCCGACACTCCCACATCCACCGATGTCGCCGCTACACCCACAACCACCATTGCCGCCAAGGCTACAACCAAAGAAAAAAAACCTCTCGCACCATAATACCTGTAAGAATATTGATCTCCCCAGCTCTCGGAGAATTTCTGGGCATCTCTGAAGCCTCTCGCACCGATGCCGTTAAGAAAATCTGAGAACACATCAAGCTCATGTGCTGCTACACCTAGATCTAAGAGTTTTTGGACTTGTGGGTTTTTGTTTTTGAAAATCTGATGAGATTTAGAAAATTAGAAGGGGTTTTGAAATTAACACTATAAACTTAGCCCATGTGCTTCACTTCATAGAAGTGAATCAACCCATATTTTCTAATGGAAACAAATAAGTGGTTTCAAGGGCGGAGCCAGAAATTAATTTTCTACTGGGCTACCAAGTACTAATTATATTCATAAAAAATTGTCCCACCAAGATCAATCACAAATTCAAAATCATAAATAGTAGTAAGGTTCAAAGGTACATAACATACAAGGAAAAAGGAAAACAAAACACACTATTTAAGCTGCATCCTTCTATGCTTTGTAGAATAGAATTCATCTATTATGGAATCTGAATCGATATCTTCAAGAAGCTCTCGTTCAATGTAAATCATCATAGAATCTGCTAAAAACTCCTCTTCCATTTTATTGCGAAGAGCAGTTTTAACATGTTTCATAGCTGAAAATGTTCGTTCTGTCGTGGCTGTGGAAACAGGTAGAGTCAAAACAAGACGAATCAATCTATCAATAAAATTATAAGTCTGCGACTTATTTGTTTCAACTAATCCGCGACACAATTCAGTGATGGTAGACATATTTTGAAAGCTCTGATGACGGAGCACATCAATTTTATAATGATTTAGTTGACATCTCAAATAATGCATTTCTTGTTCACTGAAATCTTCTGGATAAAATTTCTCAGCAGGCTTGCAAATATCATCAACTTTGAATGATTTAAAGTTGTCCTTCGGTTCTAAAGCTGAGCTAAGTATAAGGAGTTCCACTGCTTCATCACTAAATCTGGAATTCAACTCTTCCTGCTGAAAATCTATTGCTGAATTAAACACATCAAAATGATAGTGTTGGCAAACTGTCATTGATTCTTTTTGTTGGCATGGATGACCGGTAGCCTTTTTGAATGAAGCATTCATATCTGGTATGTCAATGTCATTTTGTGTGCAAACTGATTGCACATGCTCAAGGAGATTATCAAATCCTTCTTCTCTCAAAGTGTGAAGTAGAGCTTTAGTAGTTGAGACTAGATCCATGGCATTTACAATGTCAAGAGATTTGTGCTGCAAAGCTCTACAAAGCAAATCAGTAATCCCCATAATTTTATGCATCATATATAGAATGAAAATAAAATCAAAAGACCTCATTATAATCAAACAACCACCAGCTTCTCCACACATAGAGTTAGAAGATCCTTCTTCAACAATACTGTCAAGCACTGAAATAGTTGCACCATACATATCAATTAAGTTGCAAATAGAATCAAAATGAGAGCTCCACCGAGTAGTTCCACTCCGATGTAGATTACCAATCTGATTATGGCCTCTACCAGTATCACGTTCACCAGAAGCTACCATACGTGCAATTTCAATAGCTTGAGCAGAATGTAACTTAGTATGCCGTTTGGTAGAAGCACCAATGAGATTGATAATGGTTGTTAGTTTCGAAAAAAATTGCCAAACAGAAATCTCTTTTGAAGAAGCTGCAACTAATGCTAATTGTAGTCTGTGAGCAAAGCAATGTACATAATATGCGTATGGACAATATTTAAGAAATAGAGCTTGAAGTCCGTTCCAAGCACCACGCATATTACTAGCACCATCATACCCTTGACCTCGCATATTAAGGATATGCAAATTAGCTCGAGCAAGGACATTAGATATTTCTTTCTTCAATGTTGAAGCAGTAGTGTCTAAAACATGCACAATCTCAAAATAACGCTCTCGTAAGAAACCATGGTTGTCAACAAATCTCAAAACAATAGCCATCTGCTCTTTATTTGATGCATCTTTGGCTTCGTCAACCAAAATACAGAACTTTTCATCTCCAATTTCTTCACGAATTTTTCTTCTAACTTTGTTTGAAAAAATATGCAAAATTTCTTTCTGAATAGTCGATGAAGTATATTTAGCATTTTTCGGAGCTTTCTCTAAGACTACATCACCAATGTTAACGTTCAATCGGCCCATAAGTCTTATCATCTCTATAAAATTACCACAATTTTTAGAAGTTGGAGATTCATCATGACCTCTAAATGCACAAGCTTGCAAGCTAAGCCACTTTATACTCTCAATTGTTGCTGTAAGTCGCAACCGATTCTTCTGAACTTCTTCTAGAGTTTGTGCATTCAAGACTTTGTCAATATGTCCAGTTACTTTCATCAAGTCTTCAACACATTTCACTGCATTCCTATGTGGTGAAGTAGGACCTCCCATATGCATCAAAAGTGCACATCTAACTCCATCATTAACCCTCTTCCAATTATTAAACCCTTCAGTAATGAATGCAGGATGAAGAGGCACCTTATTTTGAAAAACAAAGCATGTAAAACAAAATGCTGCATCCTTTGATGGAGAGTGCTCTAACCAAGGAAAGGATTCAAACCACGAATATTGAAATTTTCGATTTTGTGAGCCTGATTTAGTCCTTGGGTACTCTGCCAACTTAGGTTGATACGGACCCATTTTGATATAAGCTCTCCCAATTTCATCTCGTTGATTAACATGATGTTGCCATATAGGGATCCGAATCCCAGGATCCCGTTCAAGAGTACTAAGATCAATTTTAACTCTTCGAGATTTGGAAAGGGGTGGTTGGTGATCTGAGATATCAACATTAGATGGAGAATGCCCTTCACTAGTTGTTGTTGATGCACTTTCTCTTGGTTTAAAGAAAGAAAACAAATTTTTTTCTCTCTTGCTTCCTTGACTTTCCATTGTGGCTTATAAGATATTGGTCTGAATTGCACTTGTGTCATGGTCCAATCTCTCTAACATTTTGAATCATAATATCAAATGCAAAATCTTAGGCTCTATTTATTTCAAGAAAAACAAATTTCAGAAAAAGTTTTCCACATTCCCCTACATTTGGTATGACAATGTAATACTAGTATACTACCCCTAGTTCATTAAAAATCAAATGCACATTAAAGCTAAATAAAGCATACTACTATCTGACGGATCTGTATTATTTAAGAAGATACAGATATTAAGATTGAATACCTTTAGTTCTCTGAATGCAAGAAGTTAAAAAGTCCAAATTAGAAGAAAAATTAAAGGCTCGATCCCAATCAACTTCCCTGTTAAACAATAAAATCAAGCTTCAACCTTCAAATTAATCTTTAAGACCAATTAATCCGACCTAAAGGACTATACAAATATATTACTGTAACTTTGAGAAAATTTAATCTTTAACCATCTAAAGATTCAGAATCTATCAAAAATTACAATTCAACATCATTAAAACTGAATAATCGCAATAACAATAAATAAACTGCTGTCTAGGGGGAGTTGAAATCAAAAACCACAAAACAATCCAATTAAAGGGAATGTTGATGATTAACAAGAGATAATATAGTTAAAAAAAAATAAAAAACCCAAACCCCATTTCAGTAATACAGTTAAAAAAAAGTCCAAAAGCCACAAAACAACTCATATATTAAAATTTTATATTTTTGGAGCTACAATCTGTAGCACTTTATACACATAAACATACAAAAAATTAATCATATAACATACTCCAAAGAAGAAGAAAGAAAAGAAAAGCTTACACAGAAGATGAGAAAGATGGCAGCTCGGCAGCTCCGGTTTGGCAACGGACGAACTTTAACAAACTCAGAGGCCAGAGCAACAAACAACGATGGCAGTCGGCAGACAATAAGTAGAGTTCCCCGGTTCCCCCTTTTCATTGGCCACAACGAGGAGGGTTTGATAGGGCTGGGCGACAATGGTAGTCTGGTAGAGGATGATGTTGGGAGGGAGGGTTTGATAAATGATAGGGCTTTTATTTATGGGTTAAAATATTGGGCTGGGCTAAGACATATAAGTAAAAAAAATAAATTAAACTGGCCCGGGCTACAGCCCAACCGAGCCCCTACATGGCTCCGCCCCTGAGTGGTTTGAATTGATTTTATGGGATGAAGATGAAGAAGATGAAGAATTTTATGGGTTGAAGATGAAGAAGAGGAAAGAGAAAATGAATAAGAGGAAAGAGAAAAAAATTATATAGAAAATGAATTAAAATATTTATTTTAATTTTATTATTTTAATTATTTTTTTGCCACATAATTAATGATTTTTTATTTTTATTTTTTTGTTAAAATTAATGTAATGTTGTAATAGATTTCATTGATATAAATTTTTTGATATATTATTTGAAATTAATTTTTAAAATAAAAATAATTATAAAAAGAAAAGAAAAGATAAAAGGAAAAGAAAAAATTATAAAAAAATGAATTAAAATATTTATTTTAATTTTATTATTATTTTAATTATTTTTTGTTACCACATAATGATTTTATTATTTTATTTTTTTGTTTGAGAAGAAAAAATTATAAAGAAAATCCATTAAACAAGCATATACCACGTAATTATTTATTTTTTTTCAAAAAGCCACGTAAGCAACCCAAGCTTTTTCAAAAAGCAACCCAAGCAGATTTGTTAACGTCGGTTACTCAAATTGGATGGAATGGCTTGATTGTACATTTTAAAAAAGCACAGTGGGTTATGTGAATATTTTAAAAGTACAGTGGCTAATTGCTTAAAACACGACAACCCCAATGTGATAAAAGTGTTTTTTTCCGTTTTTATATTGACAAAACTTACTTAAAATTTTAATCCGAATAGAAGTATGAAACTGAAGCTTTAATAAATTTTAAGTTAGTTATGACAATTAGTTAGTAATGAATCTACTATATTTTTTCAATTAAGTATTTTAAAGTTATTTTTTAAAATAATTCACATATTATTAACACAAGTACGTGTGATTTGGTAAAATTTTAAGTTTTAATGAATTTAATTTAGTTAGGACATTAATGTCTTAATTAATTACATAAAATTGTGATAAAAAAAATTGTAATAAACTTGGTAAAATAAAAAAGAAAAATTCTCTTAGAAGTTACTTTTTCTATTAAAGATCGGTTAGGTTATATATATATATATATATATATATATATATATATATATATATATATATATATATATATAGTAATTGCCTGTGCCTGAAGGCACGGCGTAACGAAAAATTAGATTAAAATTCGAAAAATACTTTATTACCTAAAGACTCTTTGCAACTTAAAATAACTTACAATCGGACATAATAATTATCATAATTTACCACAGTACCACAATAATTAATTTTTCTTTTAAAATAGATATCCAGAAAAATTTAAACTTGTCTACAAAACTTACAATTATCAATAATAATTATCATAATTCACCACACCACCACAATAATAATAATAATAATAATAATAATAATAATAATAATAATAATAATAACAACAATTATTATTATTATTATTATTATTATTATTATTATTATTATTATTATTATTATTATTATTATTGTTATTATTATTATTATTATTCCTACTACTATTATTATTATAATTATTAATATTAATATTAACTTTATTATAATTATTATTACTTTATTACTATTATTACTATTATAATATTATTATTATAATAATTATTATTATATTATAATTATTATTATTTTAAATTAAAAATAGAATGAATTTGAACCGTACTTGTGCATTCCCGCTCAAATCAATTAGAATGAATCCGAATCTTTATTATATAGATTATTATTATTACTATTATTATTATTATTATTATTATTATTATTATAATAGTAATAGTAATAGTAATAGTAATAGTAATAATAATAATAATAATAATAATAATAATAATACTAATAATAATAATAATAATAATAATAATAATAATAATAATAATTATTATTATTATTATTATTATTATTATTATTAGTATTATTATTATTATTATTATTATTATTAGTACTATTATTATTATTATAATTATAATAATATTTATTTTTAGTACTATTATTATTTGTTTGTGTGTGTGTGTGTGAAGAAGAGATGAGAAAGAAAGATTTTGTGTGTGAACATGATAGAGAGTAGGGTGTATGAGTGAATTTGATTTGGGCGGGAAGAAATATGAGCCTTTAGATTAAGTTGTAAAAATTAAATTAAAATGAATCTGAACCGTCCTTGTGCTTTGTCAAATGAAAGATTCAAAATGGGTTCTGTTTTATTATATATATATATATATATATATATATATATATATATATATATATATAATTATTTTAAATTTGTATAGTACTTATATTATTTTGAATAGTAAAGAAAAAGATTTTCCTCTTTTTTGTTCATATTAGAAACATGAATATTTTTAAACATTCTTATACTAATTTGAATAGAAAAGAAAAGATCTTCATTTCTTTCCATTCCTATTAGAAATATAAATATTTTAAAATTTGAATAGTATTTAATAGATACAAATTTGGATAGTAGCTATGTTAATATGAATAGGAAAGCTGAATAAAAAATTAGCAAAGTTGAACCAAAAATTGGTGAAACTAAATCAAATTTGTGCTTTTAAGTATATATAGTTGATTAGTTGGTCATTTTTAATAGTCATGTGTTCAATTGAATTGTATTTCAAAGTTATTTAGAAAGTTATACTTGAAATTTAATATATACATAATATTTATATTATGAGGGGTGACATTTGTAATTTAATAATTTTCAATTTTCAATTTTTTGTTTTTGCAAAAGGCTGAAAAAAAAAATTTATTTCTATAAAGAGAGAGGAGAGATGGGTACGGTAACTTGATTCGTCGCAACTTTCCACTCTATCTTACAATAGTCAGATCTCCACCCTAACTTTCCTCATAACTTTGATGCTAACTATTTATACAACTTTACTCCCACATAGCAGTAACTACGCCTGACAAAATATGGTTATGGGTTGATTTTGATTTTTAAAATATGGTTATGGTTCTATTTAAGAACTAAAATCATATTAACCATTTTTAATATGAGTTGTGTGGGTTGGAACTATATAGTTATGGTTCAAAACCATATTAATCATTTGGAGATGTTTTGACTTTTAAACATAACTTTTGAAAAATAAAATTGTGACTATCACAATTAAATTAATTAAGTAATAATATGATATAAAAATTATTAATATAAATAATAAAATGCTAATAAACTATACTAATAAAATTTTAAATTGAAATTATTAATACCCTTCCATATTTAAATAAAATTTCAAATTTATTATTAACCTGCTAATAGAAAAGTTGGATCACATTCGAAATACACCATAATATAATTCTTTTGTAACTAGAATACTAGAATTTACATAAACTAACACATACAGTACAACATTAGTCACCCAATATAAGAACATATTAATGTATAAAACATACAAAATAAGTAGAAAACTGAACCATATAATTCTATAGACCATATTAAAATTTAATTAATTAGACAGGCATTAAAATTTAACATTACAAAATAAATATTTTTCCAAAGTCAATTCTAAAGGGCTAAGCATTTGGAAATACCATAAAGACAATAATTGTAGTAATTAACAATAAATACTCATGAATGAAGGATAGCGAGTTCTTTTATACACTACTACTGTATAGCTTGATTAGCTTCACCAGTACTCTGCCTATTTCCAATTTTTATGGTATATACACTTGTACTTAATATTACGGTAAATGTTAATTAATAAATATGCTATGAAGAGTCGCCATAGTAGTATTACTTCGTAGATAGTAGTATTAATATTATGACAAATGCTAATTAATAAATATGCTATGGATCGGAATGGAATATGGGTTAAAAAATTGTTAACCGGTTCAGAACTATATTTATTTTAAAAAATATAGGTCCAAACTTTAACCAACTTGAATAAATAAAAATGGTTAACCAATTCATTTAGTTCAAGTTAATATAATTTGACCCAACAGTTAGTTTGGTGTAGCTGTAACTAGCCCATGTCTACACTAACAAACTTTTGTAAGCTAGAATTGGAGGGGAGAAATTATGAAATATATTCAAATTTTATTTAGTTTCCTTCAATATCTCATCCCCAAATTTGATGATTGTATAGCATTTGAAATGAAAAATTGATTGGATTGGATCTCTTAATTTATTTGATTCTTTCTAAAATTTATTATATGCTCGAATAGCGTGTACTTTTCCTCTCTTTGTTATATATAGGCACTGGTTGAGAAGCTTTGCATGACTTAACCAACAGAAACTAAGTGTTGTGGTTGCCATTAGCATGAAATTAAAGCAGTAGTACTGATTGAAGCAATCACGTCTTTCTCATTTGCTCATGAGGTCTAATCACTCTGTAGGAACCTTTTTAATTTGTTATTTTTGATCTAGACTAAGGGGGTGTTTGGTAAAAATTGAATAAATCTGAATCTGAATGAGCTGAATCTGAATCTGAATGAGTTGAATATGAATCTGAATGAAAAAAATGTTTGATAATTGACATGTCTGAAACATCTGAATGACAAAACTTTATTATTTTACTCCCTCTAAAAAAATTTAAAATTGTTATAAATTTATTGAATATTACTTAATATAATAGTTAATATTTTTTTTTAAATTTCTTTTACTTCATTCAGCTGCTCATTCAGCCATTCAGCACAAAAAATCTGACTTAGCCATTCAGCTCGTCTATCTTACCGATTCAGTCATTCAGACCAAAACAAACGCACTGATCGATTCAGCCATTCAGATTCAGCTCCATTCAGCTCTAAACAAACACCCCCTAAAATAAAAAGGATGCACACGAATATTTATTACTCCCTCCGTGTCAGGATAAAAGTCCTGGTGAATTTTTCAGGCATATTAAGAAGATGAATGAAATGACAAAATTATCCATAATAATGTCATTAAATATGGAGAGAGAATTAGAAAAAGAAAAGTATGAGATATTTAATGCTACGGGTATAATAGAAAAAATGTGTAAAAGTTTAGTTATTAAAGGAAAATGTATATTTAACATGGAACTACCCAAAATAGTAATAAGGACTTTTATCATGGGACGGAGAGAGTATTAATTATTCCGTTACCATTAGCCATTGTATTACAACGGGATAGTTTGAAACAGTGTTCTAAAAATTGTTTTAAATTAGACATTTTCTTATATAAATCCCATTTATATATTTCATTCGTTTCAAACAATAAGATTAATAATTTAATATTGACTTTTCAAAAGTTAATTTCAAATATTTTCAAACTCAAAATTAACATAAATTCATGTTTCTTTTGTCAATACAATTATAAATATCATAAACCCTCTAAAAATACTACTAATTATAGGAGTTATTGTTTTTAAAACTTAAATGAATTACGTCAATTTGAAATTTAAAAATATCTCAAATTTACTTTTAATCGATCTTATAATTCGGAACGAAGAGAGTATTTTTAATTGTTATTGTTATACTGTACAAATAATATAGTAGATATAATTTTTTTTTAAAAAAAAGTACATTCAAAATTATCTTGCAAGAATTAACAAATTCATTTCAAATTAGGAAAAGTCTTGGCAGACCGGAAATTGGGACAGAAAAATTGGACATTTCAATTTATTATTATTATTATTATTATTTTTTGCTTGTGACTCCCAAAAAATGTATAGTATTTATTCCAACAGGAATTTTTATAAAATATAGTGTTTTAGGTGTAATTTAGATACATATACAAGAATATGGTTGTACAGACTGTTCAACCCTGTTCTTGTATATGCATCTAAATTACACTTAAAATACTATATTTTATAAAAATTCATGTTAAAATAAATACTATACATTTTTTTGGAGTCACAAGCAAAAAAATAAAATAAAAATTGAAATGTCCAATTTTCCAGTCCCAATTTCCGGTCCATGTAGAAGTCCTCTTTCAAATTAATATGGTAGACTAGGCCTGATTCTGCTCAAGTGTTCAGACGGTAGATTAAGCAGACTAGAAAATATGAAATGATGGGGCCCTCTTCCTCCTACGTCCCTCAGTAAATAAAGTAATTTTGACGAAATTCTTTCGTAAACGATAACTACCCCTTGGTGCCAACATTCTTGCTAGCGCTAATATTATTTACGATCGAATCAAAAGATATAATTAATGAGTTGATTGTAAAAAGTAATTCTTGTTTTTTAACAGCTAGAGTGATGAAATGTGTGTTCGATCAGTTAGGCTTGTTGCTTATAAATAGTTGGTTATAGCCTTGTAGCATTAAAGAGAGATGAGATCAGTTGTTCAAGTTGTAATTGAGAATTGGAGGGAACTAAACAAGATTTACTGAGTATACCTACGGTATCTCATCTCTGACTTTTGAACTAGGCAGTAGCAGCCCATTTGGTCGATATGTAAGTAAGAATTAGAGGGAACTAAACAAATATTTATCAAGAGTTCTCTGTTTTATTTTGTTTAGTTTTCTCTAATATCATTTTTTTCGAACCAAACAAAGATTTACTACGGGTCTTTGTTGTGTTTTGTTTAGTTTCCTTCTCTATCTCATTTCCTAACTTTTGAACTAGGCAACAACTTTCTGATGCGACATGGCAAGCTTATGATATTGATGGAAAAACTTCAGAACTAAAAATAAATTATTTAAACATCTAAAATATTTTCTTCAACTGGACATCTTGTTTTTAAATTTGTTAAGCACAAAAGAGAATGAAAGAATTCGCCCCCTTCGGCCATCAAAACTGTTCTATCTTTGTTACTAGGCACCAAAACTGCTGTACAAAGTTGTAATAAGTGAGAATTGGATGGAACTAAACAAGATTTAGTAGTGTAATCCTTGTCCAATTTCCTCCCATATCTCATTTCCAACCTCTGAAATTATACGAGGTTCTAGACCCAATTTTTTAGAGTCTATTCTTGGTTCGAGCCTAATTGCTGTATTATGAGTTATGGCAAAAAAAGGCACTTAATTAACACTGTCCTTTAATGTTCATAACAAATTTATATTTGGTCATAAGAACTGTAATCCTTGGGAATATAATTACAAATTAAATAAAAATTGATTTCAACTTTCCAGGATTGTAACAAATTTTGAGAGGTAGGAGGACCTTATTTTTTTCTCCCTTAATTATCTAATCTTTACACATTAAACATACTTTTTCTTGCATCAATATTAAAATCAGGGTCTAAATGGTAAAAAGGGTCAGAAGAGGTTGGGATAGGGAAGTGATAAACAAATAGCTTGAGTGAAAATTGGAAATAAACAAATCACTAATAACAAGAAATATGTTTTTCTATAAAAGAGAAAAAAGTGCTTTTAAAAAGTACTGATGGAGTACAAAGCTTAATAGTTCCAAATGAATATATTCAGAACAAAAGGTTACATTTATGAACAATTGTTTTTTAGGCAAATCAATTTTGACAGATACTATCAGCACAATTTACTGCCAAGGCCCAAGCTTACTGTAATTTGTACAAGCTTTGACTAACCAATTGAATCATGCACTCCTATTAGATCCAAGGCCGCTCGTGCTCCGCATTTCAAGTTCGTTATCTAATCATATCCTCTGCTCCACCGGAGCCTAGTCCTTTCTTCTATCTTATCTACTGCCTTGCTCCTCGGCTCCATATTGCTCCAGCCGCTCGCCGTTCTTGGGTGGCTCGCACCATGGGTGGTGCAGCTGAAGGCACTGACAGTCAATTGACCTAACTGAATTTCTTATTTATTTATTATGGTTTTAAATATATGTAAAATTTTGTAATTTTTTTTGTTTAATGTGCTAATGAATTCACTGAAATTTCAAATATGTGAAATAAAATCAAAATTTTGTAACTCTCTGAATTCTCAATTCACATGACTGCTAACTCAATCAGTACAAACTGAAATTTGGTCAAGACATAATAAAAAATTGTATGCGTACTCAAAGGCGTAAAACATTAATTTAGGAACTGTTTTAAAGAAATGATATTTTTATTATTTGAATTTGATTGTGCTAATTGTCTATTAACCAAAAAAATCAACTCTTGAAGTTTGGATTCACTTATTTTATCAATAATCAGATTTTGAAAAAATCTGAGGATTTTTTTAGGGTATAGAGTTGCTTTTTAAGAATGTTATGTATTAAAATTATTTGGTTCAAAATTTTAAAACAAATTGTCTCCAAAAAAATGCACATACAAACTGTTTTAAACTTATCTGTCTTCCTTAATCATTAGCCAAATATGTATGCAAAATTAAATTGAAAAAGACCCCTGAATTTTTAATTTTTTTTCACTTTAGGTATTGTCTTCTCAATTTTTTTAATTAGGGGATTAAACGCATCCTTAGGGGAGATATTTTTCAAACTAAGAGATTATCTATCAGATGGTACAAAACAAAGCAATTAATAGTTGATTAAAATTTTAAGTTTTGCTTTCAAAAATATATCTAGCTTTCAGTCTTTCACAATGCATGATAGACACACATGCACTGCACATACATGGTTATATAATTTCCTAAATAGTCCCCTCCCCAAAGGCCAAAACTATAAAACTTTTGCACACATAGTCCCTTAACTGATTTTCTTAAAAAATTCATCCCCGAACTTGTTTGTTTTTTGCAATCTAAGTGCGTAGTGACTTGTGGATTTGCAACCAAGGTTGAAATAATTACAGAAAAAATTAAATTAAATTAACAGTGTTAGAGCATATTAGTTATGTTCTTATCAGTAGTATCAAATAATCAAACAAGAGGATACAAATACAAGCTACTGGTCAAATAATATAGTTTTATTTTTATTTTTATCTATAGTCAAATATTGTGATTGTGTTTGTACCTAATTAAACACAAAAGGACAGTTCTCTGTAGCATGCAATTTGTGCTTGCATACAAAATGTGTGTTCTATCAGTTACATTAAATGCTTATAAATAGTTGGTTCCAATTGTGGTTTAAAGCATTGAAGCATAAAGATATCACATGAGTAAGTGAGAGTTACAGGAATTTGTTGTTCCAAGTTGTAATTGAGAGTTGGAGGGAATTAAACAAAAAATTGTCGAATACTTGGTCAGATTTTGTTTAGTTTCCTCCAATATCTCATTTCCAACTTTGGAACTAGGCCTTAGGGACTGTTTGATAAGCAATTAATGCTTTTGAATGGTCCAAAATTGAATCTATAAGTCATTCAGATTATTTGTTTTGAATAAAGAAATTTAATCTGATCGAAACAGTAGATAAATACTAACTGAATCGGTTAGAGGAGGGTCTGAATAACATTTTACCTACAAACCCTTTTATAATATAAAGAATTACTTTCAATATCCTATTTCATACCATTCATTGCTTTGTCTGCCAATTCCTTAAATATCTTTCTTCTTCATCTATTTCTTTTATGTCTTCTTCCTTATCCAAACCCCCCAGCCTATCTACAAAATTACTTCCATGTGTCCAGTGTCCTCTGTGTATAAATGATGGGTTGTTTTTCAATTTCTTTTATGTCTTCTTCCTTATCCAAACCCCCAGCCTTTCTACAAAATTACTTCCATGTGTCCTCTGTGTATAACATGATGCATGTGTTGTTTTTCAAACTGAGAGAATAATAAGGAAGGTTAAAAGGTATAGAGATTCAAGGGATTCAGCGCCAAATCACTAATCTAGACCCAAGTTCTTTGAGCAAAAGAGAGAAAAAAAGAACTGCACTTCCCATTACAATTTCTTTACCCAATAAACAATGTGGTTTCTTCCTTCTTGCTCCTTTATATATATATATATATATATATATATATATATATATATATATATATATATAATATCCAAAATATAAGATTAATATAATTTTTTTAACAATAATTTAAAATGTTTAAAATTAAAAATTGTTATGTATATCTAATTAATTTTAAGAAGATAATATTGATCTTATTTTGGAATGTAGAGAATAATATTTTGTTGGTAATTGTTATGAATGCTTTATTTATTATAGTATAATTCTTTTGAAAAAAATCAATGTTCAAAATTTATATAATTATAATTGGTAGAAAAATACTAGTTCAAAACCTTTCAAGGTTAAAATTGGAAAACATTATTATTCGGATGTTTTAGACATATCAATTATCAAATAATTTTTTCATTCAGTATTCAAAATTTTGCTTCATTCAGCTCATTCAAATTGATTAAACATTCAAAACTGTTTCATTCAGTTTTATCAAACAACCCTTTAGTAATACTTTTGGTCGAGATGCAAGTGACATGTACAATCATTAAGAATAAATTTGAATTTTTTAACTCTCTTTCTCTTATTTTTATTTTTCTTAATACGTGTATAAATTATATTTTACTCATCTTTTGGAGACGGAGGGAGTATATAGTTAATAGTTATTAATATTTTTCGTAGTTTACTCTATATGGCAGTTATTGAAATAAAATATTCATTCAATGAGTGAGTATATAGATACTTCGATAATAATGACGTTGTCATAAACTTAAGAAGTTGATAAAGCCGATTTCAAATTTTTTTCATACTATAGTTGGTCATTTTTATGTCTCCAATTGAATTGTATTTGAAAGTTATTTAAAAAATTGTCGAATTTAATATGTACATAACATTTATTTTGTGGGTTGTAACTTCTGTAATTTAATAATTATTTTTTAATAAATAAATATGTCAACAGTTAGCAGTTTGGGGTCAGGTACATACTAGCCATTTAGTCTGGATAATGGGTATAAGTAAACTTTATTATTTAAAAAATTAGTGCAATAAATATATTTTATGTTGTCTCATACGTAAACATTGATAATAAAAATTAAATATAATAAAAATGAACAGCAAATTAAAAAAATGTAGGAGAAAGGGAAGTATTAAAGGGAACCTATATATATTTTAAGGAACCTATTTTCTATTTTATTTTTTAAAATCAAATATAGAGTATGCTGTTGTCTTTTGTGTTACAAATTTCAAAAAATTAATTATTGTTCTATTTTGGACATTGAAGAGTAATTAGTGTTATAAATTCTAGTGATTTTTTCCATTGAAAAATTCTTCACAACTTGGTTAGTTTGGCTTAGCAAGTACTCTCTCTGTTCCAAAATAAGAGATACATTTTCCTTTTTAGTTCGTTTTAAGATTAATGATATATTTCTATTTTTAGACTATAAAATTACATGATTTGCCATTACTTTTTTACTATTATTTTCAATATCAAACCACCATAATAAAATTTCTAACGAATACTAAGACTATATTTGATAATATAAAATTATCTTTTAAAGTCGTCGTTTTCATTATCATCTTTTATATTATAAATTTTTAAAACAGAATTTTCGATTTCTCTTTTCTCATAATGCAACAGTACATGATTGGTTAAATAATAACCCGGTAACTGTTTATGAAAAACTAAAAGCAATAATTAAGGTTCCATTTTTGCATGTCAAAATAAGAAAAAACAAACTAGTGAATAACACTGCTTAAAGTCAAGTAGTACGTTTCTGCGTGAAAATTGAGTTGAGTTTATATACTAGTGAATAACACTGCTTAAAGTCAAGTAGTACGTTTCTGCGTGAAAATTGAGTTGAGTTTATATACGTTCTAAAATTAGAGATATATTTTAATTTTTTATAATTAAATTGTAAAATTTTAAAATTTAAAAATATACAATTATTTAGTTTTAATATAACAAACATAATAATTATAAACTAAATATAAAGTGTTACTAATTATTATCTTTGTTGATTTCAAAACTTGAATGAACTTATATTAAAATAATAAAAAGTGTTGTGGAAATATCAATTTCTTTTGAGTTTTAGGATTTCGCAAATTGAATTTAAAAGGTTAAAATTTATATCTAATTTTGAAATGGACTTAGTATTAAATTCTTTGAAGTTCATATTTTATAATATACTTTGGTCACTATAATACTATTTGTCTCTCCGTTTTTCGTCCATCGTCTTGGCCTAATTTTTCCACTAGTTCGACTTTAGAAATAATATTTCACATATTATTAATACAAGTACGTGTGATTTGGTAAATTTTAAGTTTCAATGAATTTAATTTAGTTGGGACATTGTCTTAATAAATTACATAAAATTATAATAATAAAATTGGTAAAATCAAAAAGGAAAATTCTCTTAGAAGTTACTTTTTCTATTAAAGATATTGGTTAGTTTTTTTTTTTGAATACTTTACAAATTTGAATAGTTAGTAATAGATATATATATATATATATATATAGAGAGAGAGAGAGAGAGAGAGAGAGAGTCCGGATCTTAAGCTCACTCCTTATACAACTCACCCCCCTTTAGCGACGGACCCGACGACGATTCGGTCATACAACCGTCGTCTATACTTTTAGTAACGCTATATGTTGTCCGTCGCTAAAAGTATAGACGACGATTGTATGACCGAATCGTCGCCGGGTCCGTCGCTAAAAGGGAGGTGAGCTCGGATGAGTTGCATAAGGGGTGAGCTTAAGATCCGGACCGTATATATATATATATATATATATATATATATATATATATATATATATATATATATATATATATATATATAATTACTTTAAATTTGTATAGAACATATTTTAATTTGAATAAGAAAGAAAAAGATCTTCCTTTTTTTGTTATTCATATTAGATACATGGATATTTTTAAACATACTTATACTAATTTGAATAGAAAAAAAAATCTTCCGTTTTTCCACTATAAGGAAAAGTCTTATTTTTGATGGAACATTCTCTTAGAAATAAGCCTATTTCGTCGGAAGTAGATTATTTCTGACGGAATACTCTGTCGGAAATTCGGTCGTATATATACGCGTCAAAGATAAGGTCCGTCGCAAATTCCGTCGCACCTATCTAATATATGACGGACTTATCTCTGACGAAATTTCGTCGAGCATAATCTATTTATGACGGAACAAATACGACGAAATAATATCGTTGAGTATAAGCTTAATTTATTCTCGACGGAAAATTCCCTCGGAAATAGGATATTTCAAACTGAAAATTAAAATTTGTTATTAATTATTGAAATTTGGCTGATCATTAAATCCGACGGAAATTCTATCGGGAATAGCTTATTCCGTCGAAAATAACATTTTTTTAAAATATAAATTTTAAAAGTGCAGTTTCCAGGTGTTTAAACCCATTTATGTACTTGTAACTTGTTTTATCCCAATACAAACAGTAATATAAACCTGTATCACACATTTAAATATTCAACATGTTTTATCCCAATACAGACAGTAATATAAACCTGTATCACACATTCAAATATTCAACGTAGCGCTAAAAACGATAGAAACACATCAACCAAAGCGTAATCTACTAACTGATTACCATCAACATCACTAAGCTAAGAATTACAAATATAAGCTAATGTTCCATAAATGATAAACAATATAATTTACAATACTTATACAGGCACAATTAGACTACAATATATACAAATATTCTATAATAACATGAATACAAATGAACTATAAAGTAGTAGTCGTATCATCATCGGGTGGAGGTGGACGACGCTGCTCTGGTGTATGGAAATCAGTGTCGTCCTCCTGATCGCCATCGCTATCCCGCTTGCCATCGCCACCCTGTTGATAGAATTAAAAATAAAAATCATTAGTCCATATATATGTGAAAATTTAAAAGATATTGTTAATTGAAAATAACATAAACATGCAGAATACATGAGTAAGCGGGGGCTGATGAAAAGCCTCATCTAGGAGGATAATCATCATCCAGAGCATCTCACTGCTGAACACGTCAAACTGCTCCTGCGGTAATCCCGTACTCTTTGCGGAGGCCCCTGATATAACCTCCTGAGCAAGCTGGTGAAGACGAGAACCGCTAGGCATCTGCTGACGACGAAAGACCGGATCGGTATGACACGACCGCTATCAGCCTCTGGAATAACTCGTCATCCAAGCCAGCGCCCGTATGAGATGGTCCGACATGTGCTCTCGAATGTTGGCGCTGGCTAGAGCCTACAAAATTATATTGGTCCATTACTAATAATAATTTATATAATGTGATAAATTATGATAGTTTCGTAAAACATAAACAATATTATTACCTCCAGGTAGTGTATATGCTGGAATCCTCGGCAGGCCCACCACTCGATACCTGCTGATAGTACTAGTAGGGGATCCTAAGACTCGACCCATAGCCTTAGCTCCTTATATCGAGATAACTCAATCTAGGGAGTGGGGATGGTAGAATCTAATGGCTCAAAACCCCCCTAACAACCTCCAACTCAGCTATACACTAGTCCCGAAGCTTCTGAAATCGGTCCTATAATTTATCTTGCATACATGACTTAATTATATCATTTTATTAATGATTGAATATTATTAAAAGCTAAATAGTCAGATGAGTTTTACCCGTATAGCCAATGTTGTTTGAGACAAAGGACGCTCGCCCTTAAGCGTTTGGGCTCTATCCCAAAACTCTAACATGGTTGGATCTTGGCCCAAGGTCCTGCCCAAGGCCTAATAAAGACATTCATTAAACATATATTAAGTATTTGTGACAGAACTTGATAACTAAAAAACTAAATAAAGCGCACTTACCGTCTTCGCCTCCTCGAACGACTGCGAACCAGTAGTGTGTACTATGCGAAGCTGGCCACGGTTCTTCTTCGTTTACTCAGACTTGTTCTTGAAGTCATCATCATACCAGTGTGCACACATAGCCTGCCATACGAGTTCGGAGACTATGTGGGGCTGGTGATCTTTAATGGTGGTCCCGGGCTGGTCCTCAATTGCCCGGGCTGCCCTTTGTCGCATCTCATACATTCTGCCAGAGTAATTCTTAGCGACATGTGCCATAATCACATCGTCGCTAGCTGACTGAGAGATACTCGGGTCATATCTATAATAAGTCTATAAAAAAAGTTTAAAAGTTAGGAACAATGAATTTCGTAGGGAATAACTATGTACTAATAAATAACTGCCTAAGATAAACTAATTAACTTATGTGAAAATCCTGCAAGACAGTCTGCATAAAAGTGGCATCGTACCGCGTGTACTAGCTATAGCGAATGCACCCGGTCGGGAGGTGTGTCAAACATATAGCGTGTAAGGTGTGCTTAGTTACCGGGTCTAGTATACTACAGTACAAATAGAACAATATGTGTTACGTTAATTATATGTCGAGCAATAAATGACAGAAATATTAAATTTTTACTGCAATAATGGATTAACACTTACTGTCCAGAATTGACATTCACCGGTACTGTAAGTGGAGATGCCGGCGGACGACTAAAGATACCGAGGTTAGCCCCTCGGTGTCGTCGACGAGCCGCATATGTAATAATTAAAAAAACTGAGTCAATAAATATAATCTGATATAGCTTTAAATATATTTAAATCCTAGTTCAGACAACTTACTAGCTCTTGAAGATGAGCCTCCATCATGGCTAGCGTCTCCCGATCCGAATCGCCCACCACCGCGATGACCTCCACCGCTATGTCTAGCCATGAATATGCTACTGCAATAACCAAATGGGTAGATTATGAATTTGAATGTATATTACTTAAATATATGAATATGCATATATTTGAAAAGAGTATGCATACAAGCCAATCATGTATGATGATAAAGCATATACTTTGTAATCAATCTTATTTATTTATTAATAAAAGAATTATTTATTAAAGGCATTTGTTATCTACATGGTGCTGTTTTAATAATATGTGATAAACCCATAGTTTTAAGCAATGCTTTTAGAATCATGATGAGATCATGCTAATGAGATCTAAATTCTTAGATAGCTTAAAACTAAAATGTTCCCAATCAATGGATTACTAAAAGGGGGATTAGTGAATTCGGATAGATTGGTACGTACGTTGCTTGCTCATTAGATGAGGATGATTGATCTCATGATCATTTGTGTGGAGACACTAAAGCAAGTATGTAGGTGCTTATTAGAGAATAAGTTCACTGAACGTGACTCGCTAAGGAATACCTAATGGAGTTTTACTTGCCTATCAATTGGAATTCCTATAGTGATAGTAGTACAAATGATCCTTAGACTTGAGATTATCATAGTATCTTATATATAATGAATTACACTTTGACTTATTCCTTAAAACTTTTAGAGTATATCAAAGGGTATGGTTGGGTGTAATAAGTTATATATGAAGATAATGAATGATCAATAAAGAATCTACCACTTCTAGTAAAAGAAGAGAAATGTCATATGTGATTCGATAAATGACAACCCAGGAATCCTTGGCCAAGGTGGAATAAAATTAGAAAGTAGTTTCTAATTTGCATTCATTAGGAGTTGTGCATTTAGGAATCGAAATACATATAATTAAATAAAATAAGACTTGACAGTAATTCCATGTCTTATATTTAATTGGGACATTGTATGGTGGAAGGATTGAATTGTACGGTAACTATTAACTCAAAGGTTCTTTTATGATTAATGTTAAAATCTAAATTATCTGGAAAGTCGTTGATCGCTAGGGAGGCTTATCCCTATTGTAGAATAAATATTATTTATTTAAATAAATTAATCGTTTAATTTATTTATTTAAATAAGATTAGAATTATTTTAATTGATTTATTCACAACCGGTTTAATATGGAGAACCTAAAGGGTCACACCATAAAAGAAATAATAATTATTTAAGAAGTTAATGGTATAATCGTAATAATATGTTAAGTATATTTAATTTAATCTATGGTGATAGAATAAATTAAATAGCTTAATATTTATTATTTAATATTTTAGAAATATTAAATATAAATTAATAAGAGGAGTCTTATTAATATTATTACAATTATTATTATTTTAATTTCTAAAAGAGTTTAGGAATTAATTTAATATAAGTACTCTCATTTATTCCTAATAGGATTAGGAGGAAAAATTAGTTAAAGGAGTTTAATTAATTATCCCTAATTAGATTAGGGAGCCCATTTAATTAAAAGAGTTTAATTAAATAAATAATACCTTATTTTAATTAAATAGGGTTACCTGATATCTTTATAAGAGGAGTCTTATATCAGATATCAGATATACGTAATTCCAATCATTGGAGAGTACGCCCCCTTTTTCTATAGAGATAAGAAAAACTAGGGTTTGAGCCAATACACCTTTCTTCTTAAAAATTCTTCTTCCTTGGTGGATCACCTCTAGAGGCCATACACTTGGGTGGCTTACATTGATCGAAAGAAGGAATCTCCCCTGCGATTCAAGGAGATCGCGGAGAAGTAGGAGGTGAACTCGTACCTGAGGAAGCTCGTTTCTACAAGGGTATGATTTCATAATTTCTTATTCTTCGTTTTAATTAATAAAATGCATAAAGAATGATCCGAGTTATTGGTTTGTGAAAAATTTTAAAATCTAATTTTATTTTGCTTCCGCTAATTTTGCAATTTGATTGCAACTTTGATTTTCACAAAACTTTATAGTGGTATCAAGAGTCAAACTTTATGCTAATTATTAATTATTTTGATTCCATATATGTATGGGTATGTATTTAGAATAATTTATTGGGCATAATTTATTGTATAAAATTAGTGTTTTATAAAATTAAAAAAAAAATTGCGTAAGCCTGTTGTGTATTTTTTTTCCTTTTTACGTTGAGACGTTTTTTTTAAACCACGATCTGTGTTTTGTGGCTGTTTTATTTAAAAAAAAAAATGGTTCGTTGTCCGCGTCGTGACTTGATGCTTATTGGAGGTTAATTATATATATATATTGGAGAATCTCTAAAGCGAACCTTAAAAAGCGAACTAAAGACGAACCGTCGTCTTTGGTGTCTATGGCGACGGTTCGACCCGTCGCCAAAGACTACATGGCTATGGCGACTGATCGAACCGTCGCAATAGACACCAAAGACGACGGTTCGTCTTTGGTTCGCTCTTTAAGGTTCGCTTTAGAGACGGACCGATATATATATTATTAAGATAGTTAGCAAAGGAAAACTTATGTTTCCTAGTGCATTCCCACGTGGTAGTAAATGAATCTTATGTTTCCTAGTGCTTTCCCATGTGGATATATATATATATATATATATATATATATATATATATATATATATATATATATATATATATATATATATATAATATTAACGTAATAATTTTATAATTAAAATAAAGAATTTATTTTAATCTTGAAATTTGATTTCATGCGACATAAAATTGCCCATTAAATGATATTCATATATATATATATATGGAATGATTTTATTTATTGATACATATGATAATAAGTGGGATTGATTATGGACTATTGACCAATGTGATTGGATTTATTTTGGTTGGATGTTTGAATGAATGAGTTTTATTAAATGGGGTCTGCGTACCTCGTCTTTTTGATTTTATTCTTGATGTAAATTCTACCCCTCTCCTATGTACTTCCCCTTGACTGCTGATCAAGGTTTCTATTTAAATTAAATAGTTTAATGTAATAGAATTAGTTAGAATTTTTACGAAGAACTGGAGATCAAAGAACAAGGAGCGCTTGAAGACCCGTTTGTAATGGAGCCCGAGTTTAAATGTAATAGTTATATTTAAATGTTTATTCTTGCACACTAGGGTTTGACCTTTTGGTTCACTTGGTGGCTCTAGTGAACCAAACTAAAATAAAAGTTCATAATCAATCCGGGTAGAATATAGTATTCTATATGTGCATGCTAGTATTATATATATATATATATATATATATATATATATATATATATATATTATCTTATGCAAACATGCTTCGCACGTTTAATAATATGACGCGTATTTTATATATATATTTGCATGCGCGCTAAACAAGATAAGACAAATAATAACAAATCCCTCAAAGTTTTTATATATTAAGTCTTAAGCGTTCAAAGATATTTAGAATATCGAACGTCGTCTTCTAGCATGATAAAATTAATAGAGTATTAAATATTTAATATGAGTTTGTTGTGTCACCACAAGGCAAGTATTAAGTATTTAAGATGTTAATTTATCACATTTGATGCTTATAAAGAAAATTGAACAATATTATTTTGTTGTGTCACCACAAGGACAATATTTTTCTTTTTTTGAATATATGAAAGTGCTAGATTGGACTTAACTTAGATAATTTTGATTCGGATGTGCCACCACTTGATCAAAATAATCTAAGAGGCAAGACATAAGGAGTTACATGATGATGTAATTGACAAGGAGTTGTCTACCGATTTATTTATATATAGTTTGTTGTGTCACCACAAGGCTATATATATTTAAAATGTGATCCTTATTCTCGCTAGAAAAACTTTAATTAGATTTTGCCGAACTATATAAACGAGGGTAATATAGTTTGAAAAAAATAGTGGGAGATACCAATATAAAATAAGACCTAATTTATTTTGGTAATTAATTAAATGAATGTTTGCTAAAATATTGTCTTTTTACATGCAGAATTTTGAAAATGTCACATTCACTAATTTCACTGCGTAGCATATTTGATGCTAACAAACTGACCGGACCGAACTACACGGACTGATTAAGGAATCTGAGAATTGTTCTCACTGCTGAAAAGATTTCTTATGTCCTAAATTCATCCGTACTTACAAAAGTTGCAGAGACAGCTTCTGAGGAAGAGATTGCTACTTTTAAACAGTGGCAAGATGATGCATCTATGGCTCAATGCATCTTGCTCGCATCCATGAGTAACGAGCTTCAGTGTCAGCATGAAAATATGGATGCTCCTACTATACTGCTGCACCTGCAAGAGCTGTATGGTGAGCAAAGTTGGACTGCTAGATATGAGATATCTAAGGAGCTCTTCCGATCTCGGATGACTGAGGGTACTACTGTTGAGACTCATGTCCTAAAGATGATTAATTTGATTGAACGTCTTGGACAACTTGGGTTCGTCATGGATGGGGAGTTGAGTCAAGATTTGATCTTGCAGTCACTCCCTGACACCTTCTCACAATTTGTTGTGAATTTTCACATGAAGAAGTTGGACGTCAGCTTGCCTGAGTTACTTAACATTTTGAAAACTGCTGAAGGTCACTTCCCATCCAAGAAGAACCATGTCTTACTGGTGGATGATTCTTCCAAGAAAAGGAAGAGGCCCAAGGTATCTTCTGAAAAGAAGAAATCCAAGAAGGTTAAGGGAAAGGCGAAAGTGAAGGATCAAAAGAAACCTGATCCAGCTAGCAAAGGAATTTGCTTCCATTGCAACAAGCCGGGTCACTAGAAGAGGAACTGCAAGGATTATCTTGCGGAACAAAAGCAGAAGAAGCTTGGAGAAGCTTCGAATCCTAATCAAGGTTTGTTTATGATTGAAATTAATTTTTCTGAAAGTCAATCTTCTACTTGGGTATTGGTTACCGGCTGTGGTTCTCACATATGTAATAATATGCAGGGACTGGTCAGAAATAGAAAACTGAGCAAGGATGAGGTCGTCCTACGAGTGAGAAATGGAGCAAAGGTTGCTGCATTAGCTGTAGGAACTTATTGTTTAGCACTGCCTACGGGCAAGTTCATTAATTTAAATAATTGTTATTTTATTCCAAATATCATTAGAAACATTATTTCTATCTCTGTATTGGATATGGATGGTTTTAATATTATAATAAAGAACAACAGTTGTTCTATTTATAATGATAATATTTTATATGGTGTTGGTAATTTGCGAAATGGACTTTATATACTTGACTTGCATGAAAATATACTTCAAATTGAACAAACTAAGAAAAGAAATGGAGATGATGTTAATTATACCTTCATGTGGCACTGTAGACTCGATCATATTAATGAAATAAGATTATCCAAGTTGCATAAAGATGGGCTCCTAGAGCTATCGGATTATGAATCATATCTAACTTGTGAATCTTATCTCATGGGCAAAATGACTAAATCTCTTTTTAGTGGAAAAGGAGAAAGAGTTACAGAGTTGTTAGCATTGGTACACACAGATGTATGTGGACCTATGACAACGACTGCACGAGGAGGGTATTCTTATTTTATTACATTTACTGACGATCACTCAAGATTTGGATATGCGTATTTAATGAAATACAAATCTGAATCATTTGAAAAGTTCAAAGAGTTCAGAAGTGAAGTAGAGAAGAAAACTGGTAAGAGTATTAAGATTCTTCGATCTGATCGAGGAGGAGAATACTTAAGTGGTGAGTTTCTCAATTGCCTCAAAGAAAATGGTATAATCTCACAATGGACTCCACCAGGGACGCCACAGATGAATGGTGTATCTGAAAGGAGAAATCGAACATTGTTAGACATGGTTCGATCCATGATGAGCTTTACCGACCTTCCAATTTCCTTCTGGGGATATGCCCTAGAATCGGCTGCATACCTACTTAACAAGGTACCTACAAAATCCGTCTCCAAGACTCCATATGAGTTATGGACAGGGAGGAAACCAAATCTTAAGCATGTTAAGACTTGGGGTTGTCCAGCTTATGTGAAAAAAATTTAAAAACGATAAGCTACAGACTAGATCTGACAAATGTAGATTTGTGGGATACCCTAAAGAAACATCGGGGTATTATTTCTATCATCCAACTGATCAAAAGGTGTTTGTTGCGAAACATGCTGCCTTTTTAGAAAAGGAGTTTATCCTTGAAGGGGTCAGTGGGAGTAAGATATATCTTGAAGAGGTTCAAGAACCACAAAATGCTACAGATCAAAGTGAGGTACCTAACCAAGTAGAGATTCCTTCTGTACCACACCCTATTCGTAAATCTGGAAGAGTACCAAAGATACCTGATAGGTATGGACTTGTCATAGAGGATGACGATGAGGTACGCATCATAGATGATGACGATCCATTGAATTACGAACAGGCTATGAGTAGTAAAGACTCAGAGAAGTGGCAAGAAGCCATGAAATCCGAGATGGACTCCATGTACGAGAACCAAGTATGGACTTTGGTTTCACCACCTGAAGGCATTAAGCCTATTGGGTGTAAATGGGCCTTTAAAAGAAAGATTGGAGCAGACGGCAAGGTAGAGACCTATAAGGCCCGACTGGTCGGAAAAGGTTTCAAATAAAGACAAAAAGTTGACTATGACGAATTCTTCTCACCAGTAGCAATGCTCAAGTCCATTCGGATTTTGCTTGCGATTGCAGCTTACCATGACTACAAAATCTGGCAGATGGACGTGAAAACGGCCTTCCTCAATAGGAAACTTGAGGAGGATGTGTATATGACACAACCAGAGGGATTTGTTTCAAAGGTTGGAACAAATCAAGTCTGTAAGCTACAACGATCCATTTATGGATTGAAGCAAGCTTCTCGTAGGTGGAACATCCGTTTTGATGAGACAATCAAAGAGTTTAATTTTATCAAAAATGAGGATGAACCATGTGTGTACAAGAAGGTTAATGGGAGCGCTATTTCATTCCTCGTATTATATATTGATGATATAATACTGATAGGGAATGATATTCCTATGCTACAATCAATTAAAATCTGGTTATCTAAACACTTCTCCATGAAGGACTTGGGAGAAGCATCCTATATTTTGGGGATAAAGATCTATAGAGATAGATCTAAAAGGATGCTTGGCTTGTCCCAAGGAATGTACATTGACTCAATGCTAAAGAGGTTTAGCATGAAATATTCCAAAAGAGGTCTCATGCCGATGAGCCATGGAATACATCTCTCCAAGAAACAGGCCCCAAAGACACCCGAGGAGAGAGACCGTATGAGTAAGATTCCTTATGCTTCAGCAATAGGATCTATCATGTACGGTATGATATGTACTAGACCAGATGTCGCTCATGCATTTAGTGTAACAAGCAGATATCAGTCGAATCCAGGAGAAGAACACTAGAAGGCAGTGAAAAATATCCTAAAGTACTTAAGAAGAACTAAGGATGTATTTCTTGTCTACGGTGGGTCTGAATTGAAACTAGAGGGCTTCACAGACTCAAGTTTTCAAACAGACCAAGATGATAGTAAATCCGTTTCGGGGTATGTGTTTACCTTAAACGGTGGCACAGTGAGTTGGAAGAGTTCCAAACAGCAAACAGTTACTGATTCAGTGACAGAGGCAGAGTACATAGCTGCAAGTGAAGCTGCAAAGGAAGCTGTTTGGATGAAGAAGTTCATTACCGAACTTGGTGTGGTTTCTAGCATTATAGGACCAGTACCTTTATTCTGTGACAACACCGGAGCTGTTGCGCAGGCTAAGGAACCCAGGTCTCATCAAAAATCCAAACACGTGTTGCGGCGATTTTATTTGATCAAAGAGATCATTGAAAGAGGAGACGTCACCCTGGAGCGTGTGGACTCTCAAGACAATATTGCAGATCCATTTACTAAAGTGTTGACACAACAGCAGTTTTATCGTCACTTAGAGAAGATGGGTATGAGATATCACGACGATTGGCTTTAGTGCAAGTGGAAGATTGTAAAGAGTATGCATACAAGCCAATCATGTATGATGATAAAATATATACTTTGTAATCAATCTTATTTATTTATTAATAAAAGAATTATTTATTAAAGACATTTATTATCTACATGGTGCTATTTTAATAATATGTGATAAACCCATAGTTTTAAGCAATACTTTTAGAATCATGATGAGATCATGCTAATGAGATCTAAATTCTTAGATAGCTTAAAACTAAAATGTTCCCAATCAATGGATTACTAAAAGGGAAATTAGTGAATTAGGATAGATTGGTACGTACGTTGCTTGCTCATTGGATGAGGATGATTGATCTCATGATCATTTGTGTGGAGACACTAAAGCAAGTATGTAGGTGCTTATTAGAGAATAAGTTCACTGAACGTGACTCGCTAAGGAATACCTAATGGAGTTTTACTTGCCTGTCAATAGGAATTCCTGTAATGATAGTAGTACAAATGATCCTTAGACTTGAGATCATCATAGTATCTTATATATAATGAATTATACTTTGACTTATTCCTTAAGACTCTTAGAGTATATCAAAGGGTATGCTTGGGTGTAATAAGTTATATATGAAGATAATGAATAATCAATAAAGAATCTACCACTTCTAGTAAAAGAAGAGAAATATCCTATGTGATTTGATAAATGACAACCCAGGAATCCTTGCCCAAGGTGGAATGGAATTAGAAAGTAGTTTCTAATTTGCATTCATGAGGAGTTGTGCATTTAGGAATCGAAATACATATAATTAAATAAAATAAGACTTGACAGTAATTCCATGTCTTATATTTAATTGGGACATTGTATGGTGGAAGGATTGAATTGTACGGTAACTATTAACTCAAAAGTTCTTTTATGATTAATGTTGAAATCTAAATTATCTGAAAAGTCGTTGATCGCTAGGGAGGCTTATCCCTATTGTAGAATAACGATTAATTTATTTAAATAAGATTAGAATTATTTTAATTGATTTATTCACAACCGGTTTAATATGGAGAACCTAAAGAGTCACACCATAAAAGGAATAATAATTATTTAAGAAGTTAATGACATAATCGTAATAATATGTTAAGTATATTTAATTTAATCTATGGTGATAGAATAAATTAAATAGATTAATATTTATTATTTAATATTTTAGAAATATTAAATATAAATTAATAAGAGGAGTCTTATTAATATTATTACAATTATTATTATTTTAATTTCTAAAAGAGTTTAATAATTAATTTAATATAAGTACTCTCATTTATTCCTAATAGGATTAGGAGGGAAAATTAGTTAAAGGAGTTTAATTAATTATCCCTAATAAGATTAGGGAGCCCATTTAATTAAAAGAGTTTAATTAAATAAATAATACTTTATTTTAATTAAATAGGGTTACCTGATATCTTTATAAGAGGAGTCTTATATCAGATATCAGATATATGTAATTCTAATTGTTGGAGAGTACGCCCCCTTTTTCTACAGAGATAGGAAAAACTAGGGTTTGAGCCAATACACCATTCTTCTTGAAAATTCTTCTTCCTTGGTGGATCACCTCTAGAGGCCATACACTTGGGTGGCTTACATTGATCGAAGTAAGGAATCTACCCGGAGATTCAAGGAGATCGCGGAGAAGTAGGAGGTGAACTCGTACCTGAGGAAGCTCGTTTCTACAAGGGTATGATTTCATAATTTCTTATTCTTCGTTTTAATTAATAATATGCATAAAGAATGATCCGGGTTATTGGTTTGTGAAAAATTTTAAAACCCTTTAACACCCTTTTCAGTATCAAACCAGCTGCACTTAAATGTTACTACCTTTTTACCCCCATGATAATTGAGCACAATCACATCCTGTAAACGACCATAGTAATTGGACTAAGAATCTTGGTAACAGCTTCCCATTACCACAACCTCAAAATTGACTGATGTGAGTTCATTTAAGTCATCGATCCTAAATTTATACCCATTCACGATGCAGTCGGGAAAAGAACTAACAACTTTGTAAGGTCCTCGTATGACATCTATAAAATGCTCAAAAATGTTCTCTTCTTCAACCCTTTTCTTAAACCACTGTTAGAAATTAGCATTAGTGAATGCTTTCAACTCTGCTACAGTTAAAGCTGGGCTAGAAGCATACGTTTCCTCTTCGAATGAACTGAAAAAAAATATTAAAATGACTTTAACATATAGATGATTACACTTATAAATTACGTTAGATGCGACAAATAATTACATACATGATGTATGATGATACTTCGGGCATATTTAGAAGCACATATGTAGATACAATCTTCAAATCTTTGTCGCTTAAGTAAGTTATCGTCTCATGGCCAAATGGCTTAGTTGGATATGTTAATACAACCAACTCATCATTAACATGAGCTTGGGGACCGACGACCTCATTCCTACTTAAATGGTTGTGCTTCATTGATAAACATCTTCAAAATACAATGAGCAGAAGTTGACAAGCTCTTCTTCCGTATAGCGTTTAACAATAGAACCCTCTACACGAGCTTTGTTCTTAACTTTCTGTTTTAATCGACGCATATACCTAAAATACGTTTCGAAGATATATTATTTTATTATAAATATGAGCAACATAATGCAATTTTGTAGTATATATTACCTCTCAAAAGGATACATCCACCGATATTGTACTGGTCCTCCAAGTTTGAGTTCATACGGTAGATGAATAGACAGATGTTCCATCGAGTCAAAGAATCATGGAGGGAAGATCATTTCGAGCTTGGAAATGGTAAGGATAATATTGTTCTCCATCTGCTCCACATCACTGTACTTTATAACAATTGAGCAAAGATCCAGAAAGAAATTTGAAAGTTCGGTCATTGCATCCATAACTTTTATGGGTAAAATCTCACGAAATGCAATTGGGATCAACTTCTGCATGAATACATGATAATCGTGGCTCTTGAACCCATTAAATTTCAACTGCTCAACCTTACAACATCGCGATATGTTTGACGCATATCCATCTGGGAGCTTCAACCCACTAACCCACTAACCCACTTGCACACCTCTTCAACTTGTTGCTTAGTAAGACAAAATGGAGTATTAGGTTTCGTATTGTTAGGGTGAAGCCACAATTCTGGCCTTATATTAATGCCTCCAAATCTTTTCGTGCATTGTCATTGTCTTTAGTTTTACCGCTTGCATCTAGCACGATGTAAAACAAGTTCTCGAAAATATTCTTTTCTATATGCATGACATCTATACAATGACGAACTAAAAGTGTGGCCCAATACGAAAACTCAAACCAAATTAGCGAGTGTGTCCAATTACGAGTCTTCCCGCACCCGACTGCTCTCAATTTACATTGCTCCTTCCCTGGCAAAGGAAAATTCAGATCGGTCAGCCAACCCAAGACTTCACTACCCGACAGTCGACCAACAACCCCCTTATTCTTTATCTTTCTGTTGAACTGTGTAGACATCTTTCTGTAATTGTGATCAAGAGACAAGAATCTACAAGCAGTTCCAAAAAAACTACATTTTTGCCTATGCTGCAACTGATTGCCTTGCACGTCCCCCATACACACTGGACATGACAACTTCCCATGAGTTAACCATCTACTAACCATCCCAAGAGCCGAAAAGTCAGTGATAGTCCATAACAAGGCTGTCTTCATCAAAAAATTCTCGCAGATCGATTTATCATACGTCTGGACCCTTGTTTCAATAACATCTTTAGTTCATCTACTAACGGCTTGAGGTACACGTTAATGTCTTTTGTAGGACTTTTATCCCCCGGTATGAGTAAAGTCAAGAATAAATATAGATCCCTTATGCATATTGATGGTAAAAGATTATAAGCTACCATAATGACTGGCCAAACAAAGTAAGGCTGGCTAAAATTATTAAAAGGGCAAAATCCATCTGTAGCCATGTCGAGCCCAACATTCCTGACTTCCTCTACCAATTATGGAAAATTTTCATCAAATCTCTTCCATTCATCTCCATCCGCTGGGTGAGTTAGCTGACCAGGCACGACATCCCGTGTTTTATGCCAACTCATATGTTGAGCCGTATGGGATGACATGAATAGACGTTGAAGTCTCGGTGCAAGAGGAAAGTATCGTAAGATCTTCTTGGGCACATGTTTCTCCTTCCCCCCGCGTTTTGCCAACTTGTAGCGAGGCAAGTTGCATATATCACACTGTCCCTTATCTCTGTCCGCCCCATAGTATAACATGCAATCCTGCTCACAAGCATCGATTTTTTGATACCCCATATTTAACCCCTTGACCATCTTCTTCATTTTGTAATAATTCGGGGGAAGAGTATGATCCTTGGATAAGAACTGTCCAAATTAGAGTAAGCAAATCATTGAAACCTCTCTCACTACAGTCGTGCTCATTCTTGAAGTGTAAGAGCTGAGTCACTGCAGAAAGCTTGGTGTGCTTGAAATTTTTCGGATACAACGAGACCCCCGATTCAGATAGAAACTTGTAAAAAAGGCAGCAACTGTATCATTTTGCACTTTCTAAGCACTGCTTGAAGAATGCTCATTTTCAGCCAAGTCAATATTGGTAGGGCCATAAGCATCGATCAACATCTCCACGACATCATAGTTCCCGACGTATAAATTCCGTTGAATTGGTTGTTATACAGTATTGTCGGTCACTTCTCTCAACTCAGTTGATTCCCTGTGATCAGTCCATACGAAGTACCCATCCACAAAGCCATGGGAAAATAAGTCAAATTTAATCTCGCCGGCTTTCTTCCAGATCAGGTTTTTACACTTAATACACGGGCATCACATCTTTCTGTTCAGATCATCAGCATGTTCTATTACTTTGTTCAAGAAATTAGACACCCCATCACGATAAGCTAAGACTAATCCCCTCCCATCACTTGGTATCCTATGGTACATTCAACTCCGGTCGGCTGACATCTTTAACTACACTGAAGGCGCATTCAGTACAGGGATGTTCATGCATGAATTAAATTTACCTAGTATCTCCACTCTACAGGACAAGGGTAAGGCTTCTATCCCGTTCTTGGATGCATTTCATCACTAGTGCCAACACGTTAAGTACGTGTCATGAGTTTCTAGAAAATTTCGGCAGCACCTCCCCATGGTCTCCAAGTATACGAAATAGACTAAGATAACTACCAATGGAAAACTAAGCAAATGCTACTTAGTTTTTTTTATTTAATTTATTAAATTTAATGTAATTTTAATTTATTCAAAATTATTTTTATTTTTAGTTTTATTTATTTATTAGATATGATTTAACTTATTTCATGTTGTTTTATTTTCTTTTTTTCCTATTATTTTGTATTACATTATAATATATAATTTATTTTCATTAAAAACTTTTTTATTAATTAATTTTTTTTAGTACTAATAAACTAAGTAAATTGTACTTAGTTTATTTTAATATTGGGAAACATAACAAATATATAAACATGGAGGAGGGCCTACAAATTTTGGAATTAAATTTTATTTATTTTATTTGTATTATATTATTTATAAAAATGCCATGTCAATTTACTTTAGTTGTAGAAGATTAAACAAGTACTGCTTAATATTTTATTTTATGTTATTTATTTTTATCTTATTTTATTTTATTTTGTATTATATTATATTATATTATATTATAGTATCTAATTGGTTTTATTTTATTTATTAAATTAATTTAAATTTATTAAATTTATTAAATTTATTAAATTAATTTAAATTTATTAATTTAAATTAAATATATTATTTTAATTTATATTATATCTTTTTTTAATTTTTTTTATTAAAATTAATTTAATTTAATTTATTAATTTTATTTTATTATTACGTTTTATTTTATTGTATTGTTTTTTGTATTATATTATGTTTTATTATATTATTTTATTTAGTTATATATTATATTATGTTATATATATAATATATTTATTTTATTTATATGTTATTATATTTAACTTATTTATTACTTAGTTTATTTTATTTTATTATTAGGTGAGAAACTAAGTAAATACTACTTAGTTTATTTTAATATTGAAAAACAAAGGAAAATACATAAATAAACTAAGTGGGGCCCATAAATATGCAAAAATAAGGGTGTAAACGAGTCGAACCGGAGCGAACAGAGAGCTACCCGAATTCGACTCGAAATGATAAATTCGTACTCGAATTCGATTTATATTTGAAAAATCTTACTCAGATTCGACTCGACTCAAATATTTATTACTCGAATTCGATCCGACCCGACTCAAATATTTATTCAAACTACTCGCGAGCTTCAAATTCAAGCTCGAATTCGAGTCTCCACATAATAACTAGTTTTATAATAAATATAATTATAAATTGAATTTGTTATTTTACTTAAAAATGAGAAAATATATTTATTATTACACTTTACAAATATAAAATCACAATTAAAATTAAAAACAAAACAAAATAATAACTAATTATCCTAATTTGATTTAAATTTGTATATATTATAAGAGAATGTATCGAACATCTAATCGAATATGTATTAATCGAGTATGTATCGAATTACAATAAAAAATTCGAGTAGTTTGAATCTTAAACGAGTCGAGTATAACCTTGTTCAGATTCTACTCATATTTTTATTCGAACTATTTTTAATGCTCAGATTTGGATCATATTATTAACGAATCTGAGTATCGCTCGTATTTTTTCGAGTCGAGCCCGAACTGTGTTGGCTCGTTTACATCCTTATGCAAAAACTTTCAGTTGCTTACTTCTGTCAGAAATACCGTCGAAAATTTCGTCAGAAATAACAACTATATATACTAAATAAACAGCCCACAATTTTTGCAGTTGAAACATATTTTGTATTTGAAGAATCAAGCAGGATATGCCAACTAGAATCAATCCTTATATATAAAGGGACGTAAAGCGATCTTTCAATTGAAAAATTCAGTGAGTCAACTCTTAATTAATTAAGAGTTAACTTGATCAATTGGAAAACTCAAGTGAGTTTGGAATTCATTCCATCGTTCGATCCACAAAACCGACGGTGTCTCTTCCTCTTCCTCTTTCAGTTTCTTCCCCTTTCCTCTTCTCCTTCCCTTTCTTCCATCTTCTCAAATTACCGACGGTGTCTCTTCATATTGCCTTCCCCTTTCCCTTTCTTCCATCTTCTCAAATATGTGCGGCCTCTGTAGTGGTGGTGGCTGTTAAAATAGCATAAACTACGCCCATAAAAGATTATTGTAGAAGAAAATAAGAAGAATAGAAGATGATAATGGGAATTAGAACAAACCTACCTCTCGCTAGCTAACTTTTTGAAAGGCTTGAATTCCCATCTTTCCCAACCTTTAAGTGCGATTGTGAGAAAGAGCTCGAACGCTAAGGTAAATTACTCCCTCCCTAGATCTTTTCCAGTACTGAGATTTGACGCATCCAAAATCTCTCATTCTTTATCTCTGATTTATCCTAAACATCTTTTGTAGGACAAATGAATATGAAGTCGGGTAGGGATTTAGGCTCGATAATATTATATGCTTCAATTTCTCCGGCCTCAATCGCAAATCAGGTATATATTGTTCTTCTACAATAATCCAAGAGTTTCAAACTCTTGGATTTGTTCATTTTTCACCTTTAAGATGTTTTGTTATAAATAATCAATTAACAAAACTTTTCGAGTTTTACTTATTAATTCTGCTTGTTAACTTATATCTTTAACCTATTATGTAATAATTTGCAATTTTATATGGTGGTTTTATGTACAAAGCATAATAGAAAAAATATAAACTAGTGATATACTAACAGATAGAACAAGACCTCAAATTTAAACAGAATGGCCAAATCCTTTTCATTCATAAAGAAATGATGGGATTTTGTTAATTTTACTGGAATTATGGAGTTAACTCCAATGCCATTTATTAGTTTTGTGTAGCTTAAGTTACACTTTGATTTTTCAAGTATTGTATTGTATATATATGTAGGAGGATTTATTAGGTTAGTAATGGAAGAAGTTTTCTTATTTTACTAACCTGTACATGAAATTAAATAGTTTTACATAATTATAAATTGTTTATTTTTACTTATTTTTTTTATAATTTGTAGCATTTATATTTGTGTGCAATTTGGTGACTCCTATTGCGTTAATTTGAAGTTAGATTGTGCAATTTGGTGACTCCTATCGCGTTAATTTGTAGCCTTTATATTTGTGTGCAATTTGGTGAATCTATCGCATCATTTGAAAAAATCTCACGATCCGTTCAAACCCAGTTGTTCCAAATCGTTGTCTTCCAACTGAGAAGCTTCTCCAATCCATAATTTCTGTAAAGGTACCCACTTCTCTTCTCATTAATTAAATCCATCGAAAATACCATATAATTTGTAATTGTGTTGAGCTAAAGAACTGAGAAGCTTATGCTCAGTAAGTACTTGATAAAAGTCCTGATTAAAGAACATGATATGATTTTATTGCGATTTTCCCATTATTCATTGCAATTTGTTTTGTTTGATAATTATTACCTGTTAATTTCTCTGCATAAATTTCATGGCATTACTCCTTTTACTCTCCCCAAATCTTATTTCTTGTTATTCCAATTTGACCTTGAGTTGGCTGTTTATACTAGAGAATGAGTTTTTTAGGAAGAGGAAAGAACCTTGATTGGACTCGAATATTAATCTTTAAGCATAGAAAAGGTTCATATTTATGTTTTAATTTTGGATCAACTGTAGTACTCCTTTGTTACATTAAAGAGTTTAATCTGCGTAATTTTATGGCACAACTTTAGTTTTATACAATTATTGTTGAGTTTTGGTTTCAGGCATTTGAGGCACCTGTATTTGAGCATCCAGAGGTAGACCTAAAAAAGTAGCTTCAATTATTTTGGGTGGATGTGTTGGGACCCGTCACTTTCTCTCACTAGCAAAAGAGCTAAACCAACTGTAGGTGACTTACCATGTGTGTTTCCTTTGCAATAAATTTTCACATTTTGGTTGCTTATTGTAAAGTGAGTTGTTTTGGGATGCATGTGTTATTTCCTAATTGGCAAATTATAGTGAAATTATATGCCCTTTACCTATAATCAAATTAGTGTTTCTATATGTACTTGATTTAAATAAGATTTTTTTTCCCGTCAATAATGATAACCAAATTGATAGTCACTTTCGGAAAATATAGTAAGGAAAAACTAAAAATCGAGAACAAAAACTGAATTAGATAACAGAAAACATAGAAAATTTTCCATTAAAACACAGAAGATTTAGTGGTAGGGGGATGAAATTTAGCTGTCATTGCTAGGGAAGTAAATATCCAGGCAACAAGTTATTTGGTACCAGCAATCGTTCGTGTTTAGGCATAGATATATTAATTAATGTAGTGAAGTTTGGTCACAAGTAAGGGGTTGCGATGAAAAATGTAGACATTGACGGATATACAAAATCTTGAAGTAGATTACTTCTAAATATTGCTCATTTTAATTTTAAACAGTTGCCTTACAATTGTATCATGAATGTTTTCTATTAGTTGTGTTATATGTTTATTAAGGGCATCATTCTTTAGCTATCCTCTTCACATGTCCTGTAGTTGAGATTTATATTTATGGTCAATGTATGAACATGGCGTAAATATGGTAGACAAAAGCATGACTGCATGGTTCAGGAAAATGTTTCACCATATTCATTCAAGTTTTCAAAATTATGTTTTCAATTTGATAATGTCCTTTATTTTCATTCATCTTTGCTTTTTGAGAAACCCACAAAACCTATTTTATAAATGGAGTCTTAGAATTTAAATGTTTATAGGGTCTCTGTTGGTCATTTTACCGATTAATATATGCGTGCAAGTATACACGGCCAACAAGTACTAAAGAGTAAGTAAAGTATCGTTCCCATGGAGAATTAACTAATAAAGTTTACCAAGCATTAACCCATAACCATTTCAGTCTTATTTAAACGAATGATTTGATTTTTATATTTAAACTATGAAATTAAATAAACCTAACTATTCCTAGAGTGAGACTAGATAATGGAGACCTGAGATCACAATTTCATCTATTGACTCATTCAAAACCATACACTTCATGTTAGGCCAAACTAATTGTACCGGTTTGTTAGTCGAGAACACAAAAGTAAAGTATAGCCATCTCTCAATGTACCATACCCATATCACATATAATCCACAATTGATAGAATACACATGAACACCCGCATTACCTAAACCACTATATGTCTACGTGATTTACAAATAATTAGGGTTTAAGCCCAAGTTCTCAATTGACTACGAGTGGTGCTTCGGTATATGTCTATCCTAAGCACAAATCATACATCCCATCACAATGTAGAACATACAATCACAAACTATCAAGATCAAATCTAAACCTATACTTCGTCTCTCAAGTCCATATGGATTATCACAGTAATTGATGGCCAATCAACTAAGCAAGTAAACATGAATCTTAATAGACAATCCCATAGAAATCAGTAAGGCTAACAATGAAATATATTAGAATAAACTAATCCATAGAATCCATTGCAATCTCATAATAGAGTTTAAATCATAGTTGAATCAAATCTATCATCCACATATAGAATAAACATCGTAAGATACAATTATGAATCAAAGAGAAAATAAAAGTAGAGAATTGTAGTGCAAATCTGTTCTCCTGATCCAAGATGGAATCTCTGATGATTTCCAAATGCTTCAAGTCTTCAATCTAATCAACTCTAGAAAATCTTACTATAATCTACTTATTGAAATTAAAGAGAGAAAGTAACGATAGCCAAGTGATTCCCCCAAGGGGTGGTGGTATCTTCCATACTGATAATAAGTCTAATATATAAGCCATAATTGACCCCCCTCACTTCGTTACGCTTCCAATTTCAAAAATAAAATAAAGTCAGCAGCTGCAGTCAATGTCGTGCGCCGGCACGCGAGTCCTCTTTGTAATCATCGCGCGGGCGCGCGTGTGTAAAGTCTGTCCAATCCGGGTGATCGCGCGGGCGCGCGAGTATTGACTTGTGTAGCCGTGCGGCCGCGCGACTTCTGCAATTTGGATTCTGGTTCTGCTGCTGCTTTTGATTCTGTCATGCTGCTCATCCTTGTCATACTGCTTAGTTCAATTGTCCACCAATGCTTGGTTTCTTTGCTCCACTCGATCCTCATACCTCCATTAGCTTCACCACCACCAACCAACTTTAAGCTCATGCCAATTCCTGCACTTTCACACCAAAGGAGTTCTCATTACATGCAATGCAAAATATTACGAAATGCAACTAAAAACACACTAAAATGTACTTGAGATAGGCATAGTTCGCGTGAATTAATATCTAATAAGTAGGTATAAAACCCACTTATCAAATACCCCCAAACTTGAACTATTGCTTGCCCTCAAGCAATGCATACTAATAAACAATGAAAATGCAACTACATGCTATGCAACTACATCATGATGCAAACTAATCTCACATTGTTCCAGCTCTAACAGAATTTCAATCCAAAATGCCTCAACGAATTATCCAGATTCAAGAATACCAATTCAAAGCGAACCATGGGCAAAATATCATACATTCAGATAATTCATACATGCTATAGATATGCTCTACGTGTGTGTTGTTTTCACCAAAACTTGATTTAAGCAAAGAATACAAATGCTAAATTGCTCAAAACAGAAAATTATAGTTTAAATCAAGACTCATGTATACATCTCCAACGAAGACTGTTCCGTCATATCAAAACAAACTAAGGTTCAACAATGGGCTTAACTGCTTTATTGCTACTCACGAGGGCGATTTTCGCTCTTTCCCGCGGTGTTTATTGCTATTTTTTTCTTTTTTTTTTCACATCACTGTGCAATGCCTCATTCCATTAGTCAAACACTGCTACCCCTTAGCGAGCTTTCAATCAACGACTCCCAGACCATGAAAGACCTTAGGGCGCCAGGTGTTAAGACACCCCTACGGGCGTACTAACTCAAGTAGCAAGGGCCCCGAAATAAGACTAGCCACGTTATTACTATTTATTTATTTTATTATTTTTTTTATACATAGCATACCCATGTTTTCCCAAAGTTTGAAAATCAATGTTTTAAACGATCTAAGTTCACGTTCCACATATTTCCCTTTTTAAAACTACATTTTCTATCGAGCAATGCAACACATAATTCTTATAACTACAAGTGATTGTGAACACGTCCGTGCAAACTGAAAGCATCTAAACAGCATCATGAATTACATTATGTAAAACATTATATCTAAGTTCATGTTATCCAACATATTCAACAATCCTTCAACATTCACATTCATCATAGGCTAGACAAAATTTTCATAAAGCTAGAATTTGTGAGGCATGCAACTCAACATATACTAACACAAATAATGATAACTAAAAATAGAACAATATAACATGCAATTATTAACTAACACATATACATGCAAACTTTTAAACTAAACATGAATTTTTAAACTAAACATGCAAATGCTATATGAAACTACACTACTACTCTAATACCCCCAAACTTAGAATATTCATTGTCTCAATGAATGGAGATATAGGGTTAGAGAAACTCCCCTAGTGCTCAGCTGCACCACCCTCATTGGGTGGTGAATCCGGTGGTGGATATGGCACGGCGGTCCCGAACTGTGGTTGGCTTGTAGTTAGGCGCGGCTGCACGTTTAATGGAGACATGGCGCGGGCGCATGAGAGCTATTTCTGCACAAACTTGCAGCTCGGGCGCTCGAGTTTTCAAGGTATACATCGCGCGGCCGCGCGACCCTGCTTCCTGCAATTCCAGTCTGCATCTTCCAATACATAACACAGTGATGACTGCTTTTCAATTCTCCTGCAGAACAAATCAAACTATCATAATTAAAAATGAAAATGAACTAACAAAAACAATCTAAACAGAATAATTAAAAGGTGGAGATAGAAATAATGGGTTGCCTCCCATCAAGCGGTAAGTTATAGTCAATTAGCTTGACTCTTTTCTTGACACCGCTATCCAATTCCTCTACGATAATCTAGGAACCCTCCATCCATTAGAAATGCAATGTGCATTGGGAGGTTCCCCATCATAAGAGTCTTCGGATTGAAGCCACCTAGCATATTTCCTGTACATGATGTCTCCATTTCTATTGCATCGTCAGGTGCTTCTCCCGTTGCATCTGTGAACAGATTTTTGCATTGAGGCATAAAAGATTCAACGAGCTTTTCTTCTTCTTTTATCTCTTCCTCTTCCCACCATGGTTTGTAAGAGGCCTCATACTCGCAGAAATTCTTACTTTGGATGTGACTACCAAGGGGACATGGGTGTGGAAAGTTCACTGAATTTTTTAACTCTAACTGAGAAGGCACTTGGGGTATTATACAAGTCAGCTTATGATCTTCATTTTCCATACCCCTAATTGTTTCCTCAGTGTCCACTCCTTTCAGTTCATCCAGTGGCATGTACACTTCTGGCTCTCCATCAGTTTCATCATCCATAACATAGCACCAATTGTTTTGCGGGCGATTGTTCAAGGCTTTGAACATTTGATCCATTTGATTCTGAAGATTCTGAATTGACCTCTCTTGCTCAATCATCGTCTCCTCAATTGATGCTACAAACTTGAACCACAACTCCAGTCTTGAATTATCCTGTTCAGTTTTGAAATTCCTGTATTGAGGGCCATTCATTGAAGAGTTAATGAGTTGCTCCATTTGTCTGTTAAAATTTTGGGTTGATAACTCCTGACTCATTATCATCTCTTCCTGGTCTGCTATGCTCTTAGACATGAATTCTTTCAACTCTGAATTGTCTTCTTGTTGCATTGGAGGTGGATTTGAGAAATTTGATGGATATGTTGGACTTGGAATGCAGTATTGGTCTTGATAGTTATCACTCCATTCATAATCTAGGTGATATCCCCAACCTTGATGATAATTAGGATTCGTATAGCTGTTGAGGTGATCATCCCCACACTGTACTTGTCTAACACTGATGTTGCACTGATAACTCGGATGCTCGCCAGCACAATATTCACATGTAACTGCTATCTCTCGAGTGCGTTGGGCTGCAAGAACATCCAATCTCTCTGAGAGTTTTGCAATTTGTGCTGACAATGTAGAAAATACATTAAGTCCTTCAGTTCTTGTGTCCCTTGGTTGAGTCATATTTGCATAAGGCTATTGATAAGAAAAATCTCTCATGGTACCTGAAAAGAGAGAAATATAAGAAGATAATTAAAAAAATATAAAAATGTTTAAATTAAGACCAATTTGATTGAAATTAATGTTGGAAAAATTTATTAAGCTAATTCTCCGGCAACGGCGCCAAAAACTTGTTGGTCGTTTTACCGATCAATATATGCGTGCAAGTATACACGGTCAACAAGTAATAAAGAGTAAGCAAAGTATCGTTCCCACGGAGAATTAACTAATAAAGTTTACTAAGCATTAACCCATAACCATTTCAGTCTTATTTGAACGAATGATTTGATTTTTATATTTAAACTATGAAATTAAATAAACCTAACTATTCCTAGAGTGAGACTGGATAATGGAGACCTGAGATCAAAATTTCATCTATTGACTCATTCAAAACCATACACTTCATGTTAGGCCAAACTAATTGTACCGATTTGTTAGTCGAGAACACAAAAGTAAAGTACAGCCATCTCTCATTGTTCGATACCCATATCACATATAATCCATAATTGATAGAATACACATGAACACCCGCATTACCTAAACCACTATATGTCTATGTGATTTACAAATAATTAGGGTTTAAGCCCAAGTTCTCAATTGACTACGAGTGGTGCTTTGGTATATGTATATCCTAAACACAAATCATACCTCCCATCACAATGTAGAACATACAATCACAAACTATCAAGATCAAATCTAAACTCATACTTCGTCTCTCAAGTCCATATGGATTATCACAGTAATTGATGGCCAATCAACTAAGCAAGTAAACATGAATCTTAATAGATAATCCCATAGAAATCAGTAAGGCTAACAATGAAATATATCAGAATAAACTAATCCATAGAATCCATTGCAATCTCAGAATAGAGTTTAAATCATAGTTGAATCAAATCTATCATCCACATATAGAATAAACATCGTAAGATACAATTATGAATCAAAGAGAAAATAAAAGTAGAGAATTATAGTGCAAATCTGATCTCCTGATCCAAGATGAAATCTCTGATGCTTTCCAAATGCTTCAAGTCTTTAATCTAATCAACTCTAGAAAATCCTACTCTAATCTACTCTAATCTACTTATTGAAATTAAAGAGAGAAAGTAACGATAGCTAAGTGATTCCCCTAAGGGGTGGTGGTATCTTCCATACTGATAATAAGTCTAATATATAAGCCCTAATTGACCCCCCTCACTTCGTTATGCTTCCAATTTCAAAAATAAAATAAAGTCAGCCGCTGCAGTCAATGTCGCGCGCGGGCGAGCGAGTCCCCTTTGTAATCATCGCGCAGGCGCACGTGTGTAAATTCTGTCCAATCCGGGTGATCGCGCGGGCGTGCGAGTATTGACTTGTGTAGCCGCGAGGCCGCGCGACTTCTACAGTTTAGATTCTGGTTCTGCTGCTGCTTCTGATTCTGTCATGCTGCTCATCCTTATCATACTGCTTAGTTCAATTGTCCACCAATGCTTGGTTTCTTTGCTCCACTCGATCCTCATACCTCCATTAGTTTCACCACCACCAACCAACTTTAAGCTTATGCCAATTCCTGCACTTTCACACCAAAGGAGTTCTCAGTACATGCAATGCAAAATATTACGAAATGCAACTAAAAACACACTAAAATGTACTTGAGATAGGCATAGTTCGCGTGAATTGACATCTAATAAGTAGGTATAAAACCCACTTATCAGTCTCTAAAAAACTAGAAGATCGTCCTGGGTTTAAGTTGGCCAGATGTCTAATAAGAGAAAACTAAATTTTAAGATTGAGTAACTGGGTTTAAGATCGTCCTGTTCGAACATGTGTGTTTTAAAAATGTAGGCAAGACTGTTGAGAATTCTCAAGGACTTCATGTTGATTCAGATCAGTCCATGAGTTCAGATAATGTGAGATACTCATCTGGTGGTATTGATGAAGCATTTGAATATTCAATTGAGAAAGTTGCCTCAGGGTTTAATTCTCCACCTCATGCTAAGTACGCTGTTTCTAGAGTAAATAACGTACTCAGCATCTTAGAAAATAAACATGTATTATAAAGCTAGCAAAAATAGTAACACAAAGGTTTTAAAATTTAATTTTTTTAATCAGAATAATATCTTCTTCAATTGTTTTATTTGTTTGATCAAAGTTATTGTTAACACTAGAACCAAATTGTGCAGGTGGATACGTCTCTAAAGCTGCTTAAGGTAGGGAAGCATGTTCTTCAAGGTGAATAAGTTTAAATCTTTTTGTCTTTTGAATTAGGACCCTCATTATGGGAATAAGGTAGTATATATAGTTTTGGATGATTTTCTTCGAAAGTGTTTGGTTGCTCTCAAAACTGAAATATGTGTGTATAGTATACATGTTGGATGGTCATATATTGTTTAAAATGAGTACAAGTTATTAATTTAAGAGAATCTCTCTTTGATTAAAAATGAGTTACACAATTCAGCTGAGAAAGCTACTTCGAATGTCGATAATGATATAAACCAACTCATATCTGATACGGAGCTGTTGGGGACTGGGGAGAGAGAACTCAAATAAAGACGGTTGCTGAAGAAAGAGTCACACATGGGAATGTACTAATATCTGATATGGAGCTACTGGGGAGAGAGAACTCAAATAAAGACGGTTGCTGAAGAAAGAGTCACACATGGGAATGTCGGCACTACACCTTGCCACTCAACAGCTAGATGTGTACAAATAGCAAGTCCTGCATAAAGTTGTTCATTTTGTTTCTTTAAACATGTAATATACATGTTTTCTTTAATTCTTTTTCTTAATATTGACTCAACAAATTATTAAATTCATTATTTAAACTAGCTCTAGCATTGCACGGGCTATCAACTAGTATTCCCAATTTCAAAAACACAACAAAATTCTCCTAAATTTAGAATGATATAAAAAACAAATTGCACATATCAATAATTCAGGGCATACAAATAATCCCAATTTTAGTTATGTAATCCCAATTTCAGACTCTAATTAACCAATTTCTAACCAAGAACAATGTCCAATTTCATCAATTTCAGTTTTATTTCTTATAAATTGCAAACCTATTTCATATCAATTTCAAAGAGGAGGCAGAAGGAAAAGGAGAAGGAGGCGACCGGAGGAGGAGGCGGCCGGAGGAGGTGGCAGGAGGTAATGGCAAGAGCTGGAGGATAAGGAGGAGGAGGTAATGGCAAGAGCTGGAGGATAAGGAGGAGGAGAGAGAAAAAATTGGTTAACGAGGGAGGCTGCTTAAAAAGGCGATGACTATTTAGGTTTTAAGAGTTATTTCTAACTGAATTTCCGTTAGAATTAATCCCTCGAAATTAAGATATGTTCGACGGATATTCCCTCAGAAATAACTCTTATGTCGTCAAAAATTAGTTTCGCGCTGGCAGGAAAGATGGCGCCACGGAGGGCCTAATACTTTCGATGGAAATCCGTCGGATTTATACTATTTTTGAGGGAATTATATTCGACGAATTATTTCATCGGGAATAAATTAATTGCAATGGATTCATTCCGTCGATGATAAGTCTGTCGGAAATAGCTGATTTTTTTGTAGTGTTATGTTTCTATTAAAAATAGGAATATTTTTAAATTTGGATAGTATCTAATAGATACAAATTTGAATTTTAGTTATGTTAATATGAATAGGAAAATTGAACAAAAAATTGGTGAAACCAAACCAAGTTTATACTTTTAATTATTTATATTTGATTAGTTTGTCATTTTTAATTGTTATGTACTCAATTGAATTGTATTTCAAAGTTATTTGGAAAGTTCTATTTGAAATTTAATATATACATAATATTTATTTTATGAGTTGTGACATTTGTAATTTAATATTTTTAAATTTTAAATTATTTTTTGTGCAAAGGGTTAAAAAAACTTATTATTAAAAATATCTTTTCTAAAAGGCTCAAATAAGCTGTATAAGAAGACAATCATAATAGTATTTATATTTATTGACCGTAGATACATTCAGAACCCATTTACTTTTGATAATTGGTTTTACTTTTTTGTCATGTTTAGGTTATGTGTATAGTACACCATGTTTATAGATTCAGTAAAATACACTGACACTTCCCGTATATAATTATAATAATATTTATCATTTTTCTAATTTTTTAAATAACAGTCAGTACCCTTTAATCTATAATATATAATATTAACTATTCCTAGTGTGGTTAATCAACTAATATCCAAAATTATGTTTTATATAATGTCTAATATACCCTTCAAATTACAATATTTAATATACTCACTAAATATAAATTTGAATATTATAATTTTTACTTAATTTGATCTAATTAATTAAATTATGAACTTGTGCAATAAATAACATAAATGTCAAAAAATAATAAATATTCATTTTATCATAAAAATAAAGTCGTACACTTTTTGCTAATTAAATTTCTCATAGATTAAAATTTACGTAATATACATTCAAATATATATTTTTGTAATTAAAAGGTCAAATTTTAATACCCATAAAAAGTATAAATTAATAAAAAAAATTATAATTATTTTTCTCAAATATTAAAATTTACGTAAAACAAACTTATTATTACAGAACGAATCTTATTATTCAAAAAAAAGTATTAACAATTATATTAATTATTTTTCTCAAATATTAAACTAAACATAAGTCACACTTAAAAATAATTATTTACAAAAAAAATGACAAATGTTGTTACTCAAAAAAAGAAATAATATATTAAAAGAAAAAACTTTTTACAAGATAGAAGTAATAATAAATATTAAGAAACTGATATTTTCATATAAAAATTGATATTTCGACATGATCCCTCTTATATGAATATAGTGAGTTAGTCTCACTTACCTCCATGTGAGTGAGACTCATGTAAAAATATTATTTTAATATGTATAAATATCAGTTTATCAAATATTAATATATATTTTTTATTTAACATTGCATAAAAACAACACCAACTGTATACTAAAAAATATAATTAAAATCATAAACATCCCAAATTTTGACATACACTCGAGAAAATTTAACCTATTAAAATCATAATATGAAATTAAGAATTCAAATAATAATTTTTGTCGTTAAACACCAAAAACTAAACTATCAACATACTCAATCACTCTAATTAGAACAATTCTATTAATAATTTAATTCAAATTTTTTAATATTTGTATCACTTATCCAAAAATATGTTCTAATTAAACTAAATTAGTTTATTTATAAGTTATCAATAATTTGAATGAGATAGTCTTAATTACAAATAAAGCTATAATTAAAATATACTTAATTATAGTAAATATGTAATTTAATCTATTAAATCAACCCTAAAAACTTTGCTGTTACTTAATAAACTAGAGAAAATATTAGAGGAAATTTGAGTGTTCTTATAATTATCAATTCAGGCTGTCACTGTATATAGTATAGATTGAAACTAAATACAAACCCGCGCGTTGCGGCGAGATTATTCAATTTTTTAATAATAAATATAATAAACGTGTACGTACAATTAATAAATTAAAATATAATAAAAAGATGGTAGATTGTTGTGTGATGATCAAATTTTACAAAGAAAAACAAATGAATATATATTGTAGGGGGTAGTATTGAGAGTTTACCGGTCTGTGCATTACACTCTAAGTATGTGGCTATTTCTTTTAGGCTAGTGGCAAAGTAAGTGACCGCAACTTGTGGACAAATCTCAGTAAAGTGAAAGTTTATGCTATCCATTGCCTTTTTGTTTAATCCGAATTATTCCCCATAAGAGCTTGTCTTTTTGTTTTGCTCACCAACTTCTTCCAATTTTCACGAATCTATCGAGCTCCCAAAGAGTCTCAGTGTCCAGTGCTTCAATATCGAGCTCACTTTCATGTGTCAATTGCAAGTTCATCTTCCTTAGTATTAAACACATTACAGGAGTAAATAGTCCAAACCCCAATAGTACTCACAAACAAACATAGCGTTTAAACCTTAGAATTTAAACCAAAAACATGAGTGAACCATCAATTGAAAGGAAGGTACATGAAAACCTTAGGGTAAAAAGAAGAACGTATATTCCAACAATTAGGATTAGATATATTAGCCATTACCTAATAAATGTATTGGGTTGCAAGTTCACTAAATAATTGAACTCAATAAAAGAAGCCAGGAAGCTAAAGCAGTGCTGAGTAGTAAAGGAACTCGCGCACAGTTAGGGATTCAATACGAGTGGTTTTCCTTTCAACAAATCCCTGTGAAGTTTTAAGAGAATACAATGTTAATTTTGTAATCCACAAAATAATACTCTAATAACCATTAAATCAACAAACTGCATCCCCACTGTAAAAACCAAGCGTTGAGTGTCGAGCACAATCTTCCATCCAGAAATTAAAATAAGTAAAATGTGACTTATCAATCCTAAAATAATAATAATAATAATAATAATAATAATAATAATAATAATAATAATAATAATAATAATAATAATAATAATAACCCATAAGTTAACAGTGAAAAGAATTTTTTGAATATACCACAACTTCTTCTAGATGCTACAATATATTAAAACCTCGGGAAAAAAAACAAACTTAAAGAAGAGGGAATATCAAAGATTTGGTCTTTCCTTATATCCAGACCTACTTGCGTGGTGGGCCTTTAATTAATCAAGTCCTCTGATTATTAGATTCCTATTAGAGTAATATATAGATTAGTTATGCATAGATTTGTATGATACCTCTATTTTATTCAAACATTTTATGGTTAATAGTTTAGGAAATTTTCATATATCAATGTTTGTTGAACACGGGAGGTAGTAGCAACCCACAATTATTATTTTGTTAGTATATTTATTATCATGAATTTTTTTTAGGTATTTAATAATTCCAACACAGATTTAGTATCAAGAGTATTAAGAGCAATTGTAATTGTTTTCTTTTCTCAATTTACTTTTTTTAAGAAAAAATTTGTAGTAATTTCTTTCTATGTTACATAGGGATGCCTCATAAATTCAAAGTCTCCACAGAACCAGAATTATGAGATGCAAGGGGTTGATCATGCAACTAATTTGCTAGGTATGCTCATGTTTAATCCAATGTCTGGAGAGGCCCAATCCCTAATTGTTTGGCAATAATTCTATGGAAATAAAACACTATGTAAGCAATCCTTGGTACACATAACTGCATTATGATGTTAGAAAACAACTCAATTTATTGGGACACATACGATATTGTTTTATTAGGTAGAAGTTGGAAACGTATTAATTTCATTACAAGAACACACAGTTCCATACAAATACACTTATGCTATGTATGGCAACTCAATTCAAGCTTTGAATTAAAATTGAAAGCACATTTGCAACTCCCTAGAATTAAAATTTAGTTAAAATTTGGCACTCAATTCCAATTTCAAGGGTTTACGCGATCCAGTCTTGATCTGGGTGTAAAAGTTGACTCCAGCCTTGCCTGCAATTCAGATTAAAACTCTCAACTATAACTTTAGAAGCTTAAACTAAACCATCATAAAGCATTTAGAGGGAGTAGATTTTACCATTGAAATTGAGATTGCCTGCAGAAGATACCTTGGAACCAGTAAATGAGAAAAAAGATAGAGGAACTGGAATAGGTACATTGATGCCAACCTGAGTTGAAGCAAAATGTTAAAAGAATAAATTTTCTCGCACACACACACACACGTGTGTGTGTGTTTGTTTGTGTGTCACAAATGGTTTTTCCTTTCAATTTCCAACCAAAAAACTTCACTAAGAGAAACCAAGAATCAAGGAACACACCACCAAGTATACATGACAATAAATAATAACCATGGCCCATGAAAAAGCATCGATGCTAATGTACTTGTTATACATTTCTAATAGGCAAGTGCTTTTGGGAAGGGAAAGAAGAAAATGGCATGATTGTTGGAGATCTGAGAAACTATCCACCAAACATCACTTTTTTCCAAACATGAAAACGTATGTAACAGGAAGCACAAAAAGAGACGGACAAAATAATGAAATTTACATTTCACATTTGAATGCCCTCCTGGTCTTATAGAAATATATAGCATATTAGTTTAGAAGCAGAGTGTTAGCACCGGGAGGTGGTTATGGGTTTTAAACAAAAAATATTATGTTTCTTAAGATAGGTCTGGGATTTCATGTTATCTACCTAACATTAATAAATTGCATACAAAGAGTAAAACTCTTGTATTATACATAGCCTACATCATATTCATTTCATGTTGTCTAATGCCAACCATGGAATGATTGCTCGGTTGAAGATTTTGACTATCAGAACGCAACACTTAAACCTAAATAATAAGGTAACACAGAAACCTACATCGTATATTATGTATTTCTTCTCAATCTATCAGTAAGAGGCATTAGGAAGGTTTCTATAACATGGAGGGTCTTGAATATTTGCACATACTAATTTTTGGAAGAAAAAACTTATCACATGTACTTTTGTACACGGATCATACAGTGATTTGAGCCCACTTTGCAATATTTTCTGAAGGAATAAAAAAGAAAGAAAGCACAGCAGTTCTGGGTTATATAAGGGAGTCATTGACAAAGAGTGCAATTCAGAAAATATGGAGTTCACATTGTACAATTTGTTGAAAAGGTTATTCAATTATTCCTGTAAATATTTTATATTGTTCAGCTAATAACCAAGGCTAGGTCAAATATTAAATGTTCAAAAGTTATCAAACACAAACAACTTGAGGGTCTCAGGAGGAAGGCAAATAAAGGCAGATGACATAGGACTATAAGAGAAATACTGAGTTTGTGAATTTTTGAATGAATAGGCATTCTTCAAATGGGGATAATTTCAAGGGTTGGAATTTCCTTGCCAAACATTGCTTCAGGAAAAATCTACACCTACTAACATGGAAAAGCCCAAATCGAAATCACATAAAAAAATAACATAAATAGATATTCATATGATGACAACAAACATGTGGCATGTTTAGAACTTACATAGGACCCGTATGGTAGGCTAGACTTTGTCCCATTCACGAAAACCTCGCCATACATTTTGGCAGAATCTTCCAACCTTCCTAATTAGAATGAAAAAATAGGTGCTTTTAGATTTTACTCAGCAAATTGGAATGATTAGAAATCATGTCAGTTAAATTGGTTTCTAGTAATTAGGGAGGTGAATATTGAATATACATTTTCTAAATATAGTAAAGGCATAAAATAGGGGTTTTTATTGCGATATTATACTCTTTTTACTCAATGTGTAGTTTTTTATATTATAATTTATAGAGCACAAATAAAACTGCTGCTAACTCACAAAAAAACCATACATCATGTAGACAATCGAAATTTTCTGTACTACTGTCACTAACATTGCAGGAGAGCAGATTTGTCTTTTAAGAGGGAATCCTGAAAGACGATCCATATCCGTACCAGATACTACCGGAAGTTTAGCATCAGCCCCAGATCGCAATCTGGGAGTAACAATTCCAATCTCGGAGATAACCCCGAGGCATGCAGATCAATACCGACACACACATCGGAGAAGACCGATTAATCTCGGAGATAACCCCGAGGTATCCAGTCTCAGTCCCAACCATGGGAATAGCCACCAACCTTGGTGATAACCCCAAGGAATGCAATTTCGGCAATAACCCCGGAAATGTTTGTTACAAGTGTGACCAACTTCAATCTCGGCGCTCACAACGAGATCTACTGTACCAGCCCGACGATAACATCAGGAAGATAGACACACCTCAAGGATGACAATGAGGACCTTCAACCAATTGCAGCAGTCCAATCCCAGCGAAGCTGAGCAACATCTGCTTTATTAGCCCAATCCGGCAATAACACCGGTGAGGGGAAACATCGTTGCCACGCCACGTCGCCTCAACATATCTACGCAATAATGTCCTACAAGACTAATCAATCCCGAGTGACTATTGTACGAGGTAATGGATGAAAGTTGAAGCTTGAAGACCGGAGGGCACCGTCCCATCTTCAATGACTTCGTACAAACTCTAATCCCATGCCATCGTACAACTCTAGACAACGGCGGTCCGAAATAGGTCCTGTATACCTCAAATGGATGCCCGAATTGCACTTCTAAAAATCTGAGTGGACATTACAGTGCCCGAGTGCACGTACTTTGAGATGACCCAGCCCAAAAAACCCGGGCCAACCTAGGTTGCCTCTGGTACACCTGTGGCTCAGCCGCAGGTACACATGCGGCTAATATACCTATAAATAGAGGGCTTGGGGTGCTAATTTTTCAAGAGAAAACGGCAAGGAAGCCCTGCCCAATTTGCTCTGCACTCATCCCATGTAGTGTACTTTCCCCTTTTAAACACATGTGAGCTCATATATAGCCTCTTTTGTACCCACAAAAGCCAGTGTTTACCCACTCTAAAGATATAGAAGCCTTTTTTTGCAGTCAGCTGTAAGCCTTCTCACACACTGTAGAGTTCTTCATCTTTGCACACACCCTTCTACACGTTAAGACTCGTGCTGCTTGCTTTTGCCAGGGCTTCGGTCCGTGGTTTCATTCCAGTCTGTATATATATATATATATATATATATTGACTAACATTATCGAGTTATGCCTCAATTGAGCCTAGACTTCGGTCTGGAGCGTTTAATTGCTTTTGTATATATATACATTTATATATATGAACTGCGTGTCGAACTCTGTTCGATGAGCCTAAACTTACGTCTGGTGCGTTTAATGGCTTTCTTATATATATAATTATATATATGAACTGCTATCGAACTCTGTTCGGTGAGCCTGGATTTCACATCCGGTGCGTTTACTACTTTAATATATATATATATATATACTTATATATATTAACTGTTGTTGGACTCCGTCCGATGAGCCTGGATTTTATATCCGGTGCGTTTATATTTCGTCCCACCTGGAGTTTACTTCGTGGTGGTTGACCGTTTTTACAGCTTTCTGTACATTTCGTCCCACCTGGAGTTTCCTCCGTGGCGGTTGATAGCTTTTACAGCTTTATTTATATTTCTGATCCCCCATGGATGTGCTTCGTGGTTGGTGATCATGTATATATATATATATATATATATATATATATATATTTACAGCTTTTATATATATACCTGCTTACTGCATTTATATCAATTGCGGCATCATGTGAGCCTAGGAATCATGTGATCACAGATTCAGTCCCCTGAATCTAGATTCGGTTCCCGTGATGGACCTTTTCAGCTGTAAGCAGCTTGTAAATTTATCTGTGATGTTTGGATTTCCTCAGATGGTTTTCATACCCATGAGGAATTCAGTAACTTTTTGTACATTTTTTTTGTACGGATGCCTCACATCTGTCAAATAAAATCAATCAAGCCGATCACTTAATAAAATGAGAGTGTAAAAGGTCTCAATTACTATTGAGCATCAGGGTTTGAAAAAACCTCTTTTATAAAACATCACTGCCATATCTTGCTTAAAATTAAATTTTTACATAAAATTCAAACCCTGTGTATATAGGTGCGAACGAGGCCTCACACTACTTCCAAATAACAGCACATTGACTCATTCACACACACACATTTAGATAACAGTTTCTTAAAAAGAGGCGGTCACCGTGGTAACACAGATGCCGGGGGGTGCCTAACACCTTCCCTTCGCATAACCAAGTCCCCGGACCCTAATGAATCTCGGTTTCACCGACCCGCTTAGCAGTGTCACATCACTGGGTCAATGTACAAACCTTTTCTCGGTTGTGTTGGTACAACCATTTAAAAAACCAACTGGCAACTCTTAACAGTCCATCGTCGAAATTATACATGTCGGACCTTTTTCACTTATTTTTTCAAACAAATCTCACCTAAAATGAGAACACCAAAGAATAAGTAACGGAAAGGGACAATTAAAAATCCTGACGTCGACAGGTGGCGACTCTGCTGGGGACTCCAGTAAGAGGACTTAAGCCGCTATTATAATTTTTTCAAAATTGTTATCTACTTGTGTGTGGATGTTGCATTTACATTTTATGATAAATGTGTTCGAATGCATTTCCTTACTTAGTGATTCGCACTATAAACTGCTTGTGATATTAGTGCTTCGCACCATATCTGCTTGTGATATTAGTGCTTCGCACATATCATCATTTTCATACGGTAAGACGCGATGTATGTGAATGTATGTTGTGTGGTCCCTCCACCAGGAGGCTATCCCGTCGGTGTTTGATTACTGGACTCGTGAGAAGACTAATTCTCCGAGGCTCAGGAAAGGCACCACCCAAATTCTCTCCAGTTGAAAGACCGGATTAACTTCCCGTCAAGTAGATTGCGATGATTTGGGAACCTCCATGCCAAAAAGCCGCGAGAGTAACCTAAGATAGGTCAGCCTCTGATAAACCCAAAACGGAGGAAAGTCTCTTCATGCCCTCATTTTAAATTACTTGTAAAGCACAATTACTTGTAATTATCTTCCATATCTATCTCCATGTAATGAGAAATATGAAGAAATGTGTACACATACATGCTATAAACAGCTGACATCTGTTTTGCAGGATAAAATTCCTAAACTGGACACATCACATAGCATGTTATTATCCACCTTCCCTAAAGACTAAACTATGCAAGTCTTTTGCAGGGAATCAATCGGACCTACCACCCGTTCAAAGTCTAAAAAGGCAGCAGGCCTACAGTCAATCATGTCGTCATCTGACCAAACCGAACTTAATACAGTTTCTCACAAAGAATTCGACAGATTAAGCAAACAGATTACAGATTTGGCTGTTCTACTAAAAGAATTACACCAGTCTACACAGGGTTAGAAAATACCCGTACATACTAAATCCTCCACACAAGGAGGAACCCAGGTCATTACAATACTTGAACTGCAGTTGGATCCGACCAACAAAACTCATGATGCTGCCCATCCCACTAGAGACCCAGACACTGATGACATCAAAAAGAAAGTCCTCCAAATGGAAGAGACTCTTCGCACTATCGAAGGAATTGGAACACACGGGAGTGTTTCATATGCTGATTTGTGTATTTTCCCTGGTATTCATTATCCAGAAAAGTTTAAGACTCCTGACTTTGAAAAATATGACGGGTTAGGAGATCCTTACATACATCTAAAGGTGTTTATTGGAGAAATGGGATCTTATACAGAGGATGAAAAACTCAGAATGCAATTGTTCCAAAAATTTCTAACTGGAGAAGCTCGTTCGTGGTACACAAGATTAGACAATTCAAAGATCCATAGTTGGGAAGAGCTAGCACACGCTTTCCTCACCCAATACAACTTTCAATCTCAAATGGCTCCTGATCGGTATCAAATTACCAAGATCAAGAAATAGTCTAATGAGTCTTTCAGAGAGTATGCTCAGAGGTGGAGACGCCTGGCTGCCCAAGTTAGTCCTTCCATGACAGAATCAGAGATGGTCATGACTTTCATAGACATACAAGAAGCACCTTTCTATGAAAGAATTTTAGCCGGCATCGGCAAGCCATTTTTTGAAATGGTTAAACATGGGGATATGGCTGAAATGGGATTGAAATTCAGAAAGATTCAAGACCTAGCTGCACTCAAAGCTGTTGCTGATCACATCTAATCTGGAAATTATGGGAATAACCCCCGGAGGGTCCATAAAAAGAAAGAGGAGGATGTTTCCCTGATACTACAGGGTCAAAAAGGCAATCAGAACATGCTTATCCAGAGGAGAAATTACACTCCTTTTCAAGCACAGTCTTCAAATCCTCCAGTACCAAAAGGTGGAGAAGCCAAACGCCCTCAAGTATTCACACCCTTAAGGGACACCCTCGAGAACATTCTCAATCTTCTAACAATACAGAAGAAAATCACGGATCTGCTTCCACCAGCCAACCCTAATGGACGGGGTTTTAATGCTACTCGGAAATGTGCTTATCATGCCGGGGCACCTAGACATGATACTCAGGATTGTTGGGCCTTGAAACACAAAATCCAAGACCTGATAGACAACGGTGAAATCGTGGTCACCAAACCCGATCAGCCTTACGTTCAAGACAACCCTCTTCCTAAACACAAGGAAGGAGAGGTCAACATGATCAATTGGAGCAGCGGACAGAGTTCCAATTTCAGCTGTGAATCCTCCCAGACCCCCAAAGATGGTGATGATAGATGGGATTATGCCAAGTTCCAATTCACAATGGAACGAAAGATAAAAGCTCTCTGTAAACAAATTGAGCAATTGGCGAAACTGGTGACTTATCAGCATCAAGTGACTCGTCAGCTAATCAGCCAGGAGCATGCCAGTCTCCTACCTATTATCATGAATATTCTCTCTTCACTTTTATAAAATGAAATGCTAGAAAACAAAGTGACGAAGAGAGCGAATGCTAAGGCCAGTCGGGATTTTGCCAACAAAAGGGAATTCACACATTTGGGCCAACCTATGGAGAAAATCCTTCATATGTTAATCAATGAAGGAAGGATTAGTTCCCTTATACCTCCAATCAACCCCCGTTCAGGATGATACAACTCTGAGGGAGTATGTCAATATCATTCTCAATCTCGCGATCACAGAACAGAAGAATGCTGGGCACTCCGCCACCTTATTCAAAATTTAATCGACAGTGGCGTACTGCGTGATGAGTGTGATTTAATCCCGCGAATTGGATACCTTATAACTTAAATATTTGCCTGAATTTGTAGTTTTTATGTAGTATCATAGAAATATAGTGTTAGTGTGTTTAATCATGGCATTGCAGAGCTTCACAGTGTTTTTGCAGCTTTAAAGGGGCAAAACAGTTATTTTGCTATTGTTCGCGCCGCGGCGCCATCTCCAGGCTTAATGGCCGCACCGCAGCGCCATGGCCTGGCCCCAGCTGATGTAAGCCGCGCCACGGCGCCACACAGCCTCCTTTGTCTCGCGCTGCAGCGCGATCTCCATGTCCCATTTCATAATGTTGCGCCGCAGCGCTACTCAATACTTGGTGGCCCGCGCCGCGGCGCCACCTCTGGTTCCCAGGCAGACAAGGACTTTGTTTGACCTAGCAAAAAGGGGAAAAAGATGTTAGGAGGAGGAGGCGGCAGCTAAGACACACAACAGATATATACTAGAAAATTGATAACAAGAGAGGAGGATGAAGCTTGAAGGGGGAAAGATCAATTGCTCTCCACATTTTCCGACTGTGCGCGTGAAGAGAATATTTGGCAGAAGATAACTTCTTTCTACAGGGGTTTTTCTTATTGCAAATATTGTTTTTATTGTATTTGTCTGATAATAGATAGTGCAGTAGAAATTTGTGTTAGTCCCATAGTTATGAACTAACTCCATTTTTAGGATTGCAATGTAACCTTTTGGATAGCTTAATCGACTTTCTCTCTCGTTTTATATAATGAAGCATTTTGGAATAGGTTGTTGTATTTTTCTTATATTGTCTGATTTCTTGATAAAGAAATTGGTACTGATAGTAATGGAAATTGATAAATAGATATTACTGTTTGTCTTTAAATGCAGCAACACCTGTTATGACCTTGACATTTGAATGTGGGGCTTAATGTGCCAATAGGATAGACATATCCTTATTTTCCTTGTGTGACCTTGTGAATGTGCTTAATGACCTCGACCCAGTTAGTTCCACCCAAAGACATATGGTGTTCTAGCTTGCTAGGGATGTGCATTTGACCTTCGACAGAAGTTTATGCCTATTATTGTTCTAGGTCGACCATTCCTTGATTCGTTTGTATTGCGGAGAGTTAGAAGATTAGGCGAAGCATTAGGGGAGTTGTAATCCCATCTTACCTTCCTAGCACAACCAACGTCTCTTAGTTAGTTTTCTTATTAAAATAGCTTAACCAACCTTTACCTCCAATCGTTTAGATAAGTTTAGTAACGACTTTACCTTAGTATTTGTTTCCGATTAAATCTTTGTCCTCGTGGGTTCGACGCTCTACTTTTTTATATTACTTGTTAAGACCGCGTATACTTGCGCGTGTTTTGCGGTTGCGAAATCGTGCAACACTGCGCCTGGCAGATAACGACACTGTGCTACGGGCAAGTGAGGATTCGGGTCCTACTAAATGGAAGAGTGTAGTAGCAGTCATACCCGCTAAAAATGATGGGGGTTAACAAATCACTTGTCATGCCAGTAATTCAACTCAAGGGAATCAACAATCCTTTGAAAGTGGCCGCTCCCGAGCCAATCAACTTGCCATGCAGAGCATAATATCCTATTGTTAGCTTGCGCACAGTTCCGTGGAATTATGGAGAAGGTGAAGGATCCACCTCGCATACAACTGCTGCAATGTCGAAGGAGAATCCACTGTATCTTCCCCAACGGGTAATGAAGCCTGTCATCAAGTCTAAGGGGAAAGTACCCATTGAGAAGATTAAAAATTTCCTCCGCACTATGGGTCATAACGAAGCCAAGGTGGTTTTAAGCTTGAAAGAAGCTCCACAACAGATATCAATCTTGGACTTGGTCCTGACTTCTGAGAATCACCGGAAGGTCTTGTTAAAGGTTTTAGAAGAAGCCTATCTACCGACATCAGTTGATACGAAAAAGTTTCAACATCTGGTTGATCACATTTTCAACAACAATATGATATCCTTCACTGATGATGACATACCGCATGAGGGGACCGGTCATTGCAAACCGTTGCACATTGCGGTCTTATCCTCCGGATATATGGTGGCTGGAGTGTTAATAGATGGAGGTTCCTCTCTAAATATCTACCTATACGCTACCTTGGTGAAGATGAATATCAATCCCAATCGAATTCGGAGTAGCCATACCATTATCAAAGCTTTTGATGGAGCCCGCTGTAACTCGGTCGGAGTAGTTGAGCTGCCAATTGAGATTGGTCCTCATACATTCTGCGTATCCTTCCATATGCTCAAGATAGATTCAGGATACAACCTGCTCTTGGGACGACCATGGATTCACATGGCAAGGGCAATCCCCTCCACTCTTCACCAATAGTTGAAATACATCATCAACAATAGCCTGGTCACAGTCAATGCTGAACCGGAGATTCCTCAGCACGGGGACATGCCATTCATCAATGCCAATAAGGATGTTGAGCCAATTAGTTTTCATGCTTTGGAAATAAGCAATACCCAATACCATGCTATTGGAACGCCACTGCCCGAACCCTAGATTTCTGCCGAGGTAATGTCGGCCACTCAAGAAATGATGTCGTTGGGTCATAAATCGGGACAAGGGTTGGGTAAAGATTGCCAGGGTATCAAGTACCCTATTCGCTTAACCCAGTAAATTGGGACAACTGGACTAGGCTATTCTGCCAGCTCTAGTCACAGGAATCCTCATAAGCATCAGTAGATTCCTTCAGCTTCAACCATGCGGCGTTTAGCTTCGCCTGCAAGCTCCGAGTCTGCACAACCTCCCGTAAAGGTGCCAGCCAATATAATGGCGATGTTATTTCCCAAGTCGGTATCGGTGAAGGAGAAAGAAATCTTTGTTCCAGATCCCACAGTGGAGGAAGAGGAATGAAGAATCAAGCAAGACGTTATGCGGACGATGTCCGGCATACGCATCATCGTTCATGATGAGCATACCAATAGATACACCCCAGACAATGATTGCCCAGACGTAATGGCTATCATTCGGGACAGGGAAGATGATGATAATCCCTCTATCACTACAGTTCACCCGAAATTTGCTCTTGCCAATTGGAACAACATTCCTTGCATTGGTCGTCAAGGGTAAAGCGGGAGGAAACTCTTTCTGCCCTGTAGATATAATAACTGCTTACTTTTCTATACAGTATTAGCGGTTTATTTTGCCAGTATATGCTAACACTGTGTATGATCAACACATTTCATATATACTAAGTGAAAGCATATTTTATTTCAGGACTGTGAATTTAGATGTGTCTGTACTTGTTGATACGGTGCCTCTTCTCCACAAGGATTGGACCTTTGATGTAGAGATGAATTCAGCCTTGGTGGATATACAGGATGATATTGAGGTGCCTCCAAAAATTTAAGAATGGGTCAAAGACAAACCCAAACCCAACCTTGATCAAACCACTCCTTTCAATCTCGGAACCTTAGAAAACCCTAAGTTAATCCAAATTGGTTCAGACCTTACCCCAAACCGACGGAATGACCTGGTTATGCTACTAACCCAGTTCCAGGATGTGTTTGCATGGTCTCATGAGGATATGATGGGTTTGTCCACTGACATTGTCCTTCATCGCCTTCCCATTAAATAGGAATTTAAGCCAGTCAAGCAAAAGCTCCGGCGATTGAAACCTAAATGGAGTTTAAAGGTGAAAGAAGAAATTGTGAAACAGTTTCAAGCTGGCATCATAATGGTGTCTACATATCCTGAATGGATATCCAACATCGTGCCCGTACCTAAACCTGGAGGGAAGGTGCGAGTTTGCGTGGATTACCGGGACTTGAACAAGGCTTTCTTAAAAGATAGCTTTTCCGTGCCATTTATCCACATTCTCATTGACAATACTGCACAATACGACATGTATTCCTTTGCAGATTGCTTTGCGGAGCATCATCAGATTATGGTTGCCAAGGAAGATCGTGAGAAGACTGCTTTCATCACTCCTTGGGAAATTTTTGCTATAGACGGTTGTCATTCGGCCTCATCAATGCTGGAGCTACCTATCAACGAGCTATGATGGCTCTTTTCCACGACTTAATGCATAAGGAGATCGAGATCTACGTGGATGACATTATTGTCAAATCCCGGAAGGAGGATAACCATATAGACCATCTCAAGAAGTTGTTCAACAGGTTGCGTAAGTACAACTTGAAGTTGAATCCAGCTAAGTGCGCCTTTGGCGTTAAATCAGGCAAGTTGCTAGGATTTCTAGTCAGCCACAAAGGGATAGAGTTGGATCCTGCCAAAATCCAAGCCATCACGGAAATGCCCATTCCTCAGACAGAAAAGGAAATACGGGAATTTTTGGGAAGAATCAACTTCATTAGCAGATTTATCTCTCAACTCACAGCAACTTGTGAGCCAATCTTCAAGCTATTAAGGAAGAACTCCTCCATGAAATGGAATGAGGTGTGCCAGAATGCCTTCCTTACAATCAAGAAACAGCTAATCAAAGCTCCCATCTTGGTACCACCCAGGGATGATGTTCCCCTGTTTATGTATCTATCCGTAAGTGACAATGCCATGGGCTGCATGCAGGGATAGAAGGACGATAGAGGCCTAGAACGAGCTATCTATTACCTCAGTAAAATATTCAGCAGCAGTGAACACAAGTACAGTCTGATCGAAAAGACGTGTTATGCTTTAGCATGGGCTTCCATGAGGTTACAGCATTATCTCCATGGTCACACAACCCATCTCATATCCCGCGTGGATCCTCTCAAGTACGTGTTCAACAAACCCATATTAAATTACCGGCTGTCCAAATGGCAGTTGATCTTACAACAATTTGACATCGTATATGTGACTCAAAAGTCCATCAAAGGTCAAGGAATTGCGGATCAACTGGCCGCCACACCATCAAGGGATTTCAAACCCTTGGAGACATATTTCCCCGATGAAGGAGTAATGACATTTCAGCAACACCATCAATACGATACACGCCAAACGTGGAAGATGTATTTTAATGGAGCTGTTAATATGGAAGGTTCTGGAGCTGGAGCAGTTCTAGTATCTGATACGGGGGAGCAGTATCCCGTCGCCATCAAATTATAGTTTGTCAGCACCAATAATACGGCTGAGTATGAAGGCTGTCTTATGGGGCTAAAACTTGCCCATTCAATGGGCATCAGGCGGTTAACTGTCCTTGGAGATTCGGAGTTTGTAATCAGACAATCCACAAGAATCTATCAAACCAAGGAACTACATTTGTTGCCTTACCATCGGTAGGTTTTAAAGATGGCTTTGGGGTTCGAAGAAATATCCTTTCTACACATTCCTCGTAATAGGAATGATTTCGCAGACGCGTTAGCAACTTTGGCCTCCTTGATCCGCATATCAGACAAGGAACACTTGCCAAGCGTCACAATTTCCCTGCACAAGACCCCAGCCTATGGGAATTACGTTGGAGAAGTATCGGATGAGCTACCTCCCATCCAACATCCTTGGTATCAGCATATCAAGGAATATCTGCGAGATGGATCTACACCCACTGAGGCGAGCCCGACTGAGAAAAGGCGGATCCATCGATTTGCTATGAAATTCTACCTGAGTGGAGATGCACTCTACAAAAGAGATGCAGGATTAGGTCTCCTCAGATGTTTAGACAAAGATCAAGCCCAAAGGCTTATGGATGAAATCCATGGCGGAGTCTGTGGCCCCCACATTAGTGGCCCCCTCCTTGTCAAGAAAGTCCTCAGGACATGACATTATTGGCTATCTCTCAAAGCTGATTGCAATGACCACGTCAGGAGATGCTATCAGTGCCAAATTCATGGGAATGCTATACACGCCCCTCCACGGGAACTTCACAATATGAGTTCACCTTGGCCCTTCTCAATGTGGGAAATGGATGTTATCGGGCCCATTGAGCCTAAAGCCAGTAATGGTTATCGATTTATCTTCACCATGATCGACTACTTCACCAAGTGGGTAGAAGTAGCCTCTTTCCTCAGGGTTACTAAAGAAGTCATCATTGCTTTCATCAGAAATAATGTCATTTATCAATATGGACAACCAGAGGTGATTGTGTCCGACAATGCCAAGAACCTTAACAATAAAATGATGAAGGAATTATGCAGTAAATTCCACATCAAACATCTCAACTCAGTCATCTATCGTCCGAATATGAATGGTGTTGTTGAAGCGGCTAACAAGAACATCAAGAAGATTATGCAAAAGATGTCCACCAATCACAAAAATTGGCTTGACCTATTGCCTCTAACTCTGTTAGCCTACAGAACCTCAATGCGCACTTCCATTGGGGCAACCCCCTACGCATTAACCTATGGGATGGAAGCGGTACTCCCTATAGAAGTTGAGATGGAATCCCTCAGAGTATTGATAGACGCTCAGTTGGATGAAAACCAATGGGTACAAGATAGGTATCACCAATTGGCTTTAATAGACGAAATGCGAACCGCGACTATCTTCCATGGTCAGTTATATCAACAAAGGATCACCAGATCTTACAACAAAAAAGTCCAACTACGGCAATTCAGACAACATGACTTGGTTTTGAAGAAAATCATTGACAACCAAGATCAGTCTAAGGGAAAATTCGCTCCTAATTGGGAAGGCCCGTTTATTGTCAAGGAAGTATTGACAGGAGGCGCTCTCAGATTGCAAGAAATGGACGGCGATGAATTTCCACAACTCATCAACTCGGACACCGTGAAACGATACTATGTCTGAAGTTGCCATCAAGTAAACATCCTGGTGGTAGACCATCAGGTCACCAGTCATTCTGGTTCTTTAAACCTTTACCACAAACAACTTTTCTATACTTCGCCCCTCAGGGAAACATACCTTTCAAGCCAGCAGCCTGGCTCTCCTTTGCGCTCATGCAACTTAGGTCATCCCACCATGGATTGAACCTCTTGCGTATACAGTTTGGCTACCCATACCTGGGATCAAACTTTTCACCTGCAGTTTATCCTCAACCTAGGATTAAACTTTCTCTTCCCTGCACTCTGACCTGCACACGGGATTACGCTTTTCATCTCGCCCTGAGGGGCGAACTACGTCGACCTGATCTCCTCTTCAATAGGAGTACGTAGGCAACCATTTCATATGGCCCGGTCGCAATAAAACAAAAACAACAAAAACATTTCCACCTTTTTCCTTACAAAAATAAAAATAAAACAAACATTCCCACACCATTCCTGCCACATATAGCGTTGAATCTCTTACACCAGATTCGAACTACGCAGACCTGATCTCCTCTTCAATAGGAGTACGTAGGCAGCCATTCATGGTGCGGCCTCACCCCCTACCAAAACATAAACCCTTGTTAGTCGGTACTGGGATCATCCTTCAAACCACTACATTTCATTCGGCTTCAGACCAAAGGGATGGAATTACCTGAACTCCTCCCAAGTAAGAGATTCAGCGACCATCTAAGTTGCGGTCATACCTTGAAGAGCAACACCAATCCGTAAGAGATGGAATTAACTAGGCTTCTCCTAAATAGAAGTACTGACGACCATCTGTGGTGCGGTTAATCTCAGAGAGGAAAGCCATACTCCTCTCCTCATTTCCATACAGAAACCAGTCCCAAGACACCAAAGATGGTAAGGATACATCCAGATCGATGATCCATTATGAACTATCCAGAGATAACTCAATGTCTATCCACCTAGGAGAAATTCAGAATACATCAAGATCACAAGCCCTGAAGCAGCAGGCAAAATATCAAGCAAGTAGAAAAGCATATCTAAAAGGGAAGTGATCAAAAATATATTTCCCTGTCATATATATAATGTTGTTTGATATACACAATGTAAACTGTACATGACAAAATGGCTAACCTAGTCTGCGCAGGAAAATACAAGATCATCTACAAGTCAGGGTATATGCGAGCTAACAAGCCCAACATGGCGTCCCTCTCAGAAGATGGAGGTGAAGCTGTGGTCTCCTGTATGAGAATATCCACACGACCCAACAGATCTGCAGCCATCTGCATGGTGACCATATGATCATCAATATATGCACTCATCTCTACGATCATGCCAGTGGTAAGGGACCTCACTGCAGTGCTATCTGTGACAGCTACATCCCGGGCAGATATGGCGATATCCCGCTCAACTATCACAGTATCTCTGGCTGATATAGCCTCATCTAGGGGTGTTCATCGATAAAAAACCGAACCGGTACCGAATCGGAACCGAACCGAAAAATTCAAAAAATCAAGAACCGGTACCGGTACCGAATAACCGGTTCGGTACAAAGTCGGTACCGGTTTTTTCGGTTCGGTTTTCGGTTATACCGCAATAATTAAATAATTTTTTTTATATTAACAAATTTTTTAAAACTAAGAAATGAGAGTAGTAAATTACATTCTTACAAATACTAATTACAATTGTTAGTCTAAAAATATTTAACTATCATATTAAATTGACATTTATATATGTATATTCAAATCAAGCAACAAAATTTTCTTGAGTTTCGTAATGGCAGTTTCCAACCAACCAATTACCTACTGCCTTTTAGATCTAATTGATTCATATATTTCAACACATAGAATTTATTGCCACCTTTTTACAATTTTTATTTCATTATTGTTAGCAGCTGCTATGGGAAGAAGTAATAATTATGGGAAGAAGCCTTACACCACGAACTAACTGCTATGGGAAGAAGTAAGTTTGCAGTAACTTAAAAGTTGGTGAAATTTTTTTTTGTTTTTTTTGGTTTTTCGGTATTTACCGAATTCAAAATTTCCATTACCGCTACCAGTACCGAAAAGTTTAAAAAAACTGAAAAATCGGTACCGAAAAAACCGAAACTGAAAAAAATCGATACCACCGGTACCACCGGTACCGCCGGTACCGGTTTCAATCGGTTCTGTAAAAAACCGAAAAAGCTGAATTTTTTGAACACCCCTAGCCTCATCCCGCTCAACGACGGCGACATCTCTACGAGCCAATGCCTCGTCTCTCTCCAATAGAGCGTCCTCCTTCCCATCAAGAGCAGTCGACATCATAGATCGAATCTGATCTCTCTCAAAGGTCATCAGATGAAGACTCTGCTCTAAGTACTGTGCCGAGTGCTGAATCACAACAATATTGGTACTAGGAGAATCTGGAAGAAATGCTGGCAACCCAGCAGTGGGATCCTCCTCGATGTAGGCATCAATGTCCTCCATGGGCTCTACATCATCTAACTCACGCTTCGGTACTGCAAATACTGCTGCAGCCGATAAAATCTCTGTCTCCATCCACGCGAAATACTCTGCGGAATAACCAGGATGACTGACAGAAAAAGCCGCTATCTCGCGCTGATCCCAGCAGGCGTATACCCGAGATCGGTCCTCTGCTGAGAGGTACCGAGAAGCTGAACGCTGACCTGTCGCCCCCTCAAAAGGATGAAAATCCTGGAACTGGTTGAACTGCGACATCACAGCCAATGGGTGATAAGTGGTCACTCCCCTCAAACCAGCCAGAGGGAGATAGTCCATGCCCGGAGCATGAGTAATGAAGCTGTATGGTGAGCTAAGCCCCGAACACGATAATATGCTGAATGGATCTCTGATATCTGCCAAGAATATGGACCAGGACAGAGCATCTATACACTCTGATGGCTGAAAAGAGTATGACATAGCTACTCATGGGTGAAGCAGTACGGCCATGCCGTCTAAGAGTGCCAATCGGTCTCAAGTGTGACATGAACCACACATATAGCATGACTGAGCTACCTGTGAACACTCCTGTAGGATACGTATAACAAAACGATGCCGACCGCATCGTCTCTGCTACAATCATAGGTACAATGGTACGACCCTCCCTGAGAGCTCTCACGGCAATGATAACGCCTATATCTATCTCATCCATATATCGCGGCATATACACATATGACAATACACATACCATCAGTACGTCAACTCTGGCCAAACGCCAATGATCCTCCTGTGCGGTGAAATCCCTGGAATGTCATGAATAGCTATCCTCCGAGCCAAATCTGTCGTACAGAAAACACTGGGATATCAAGTGGCCAGATGTCAACTCATCATGTACTACTCTGCGCCTCAATCTTGTGAAAGTCATGAATCGTCTGCTCATGTCTCCCAAAGCCAGATGCACGCAAGGTCTGTCTAAAGGCAGCATCGTCAAACGTACATACTCCTCCAGAGTAAGAGTCAACTCATGGGTGCCAAATCGGAATACCTGCCTATCCGGTAGCCAATGCTCTATCATCCCGTCCACAAATCCTGCGGGAACCTGAAAAGTCAAAAAGGTCATGGTATACTGCAATAAATGATCTACAGTCACACTGTCTGGTGGTGACATGCTATCATACCACGATCGCATACCCGACGCCACTACTGACGGTGGGGTATGATCTATACGGCTAATTGTCGAAGAAGACATCTGTGCGGGTCATGTCATAGACCATCCAGGGGTCAATGCCGAAAATCTCTGGACATACATACATATGCATAACATGATACATGCATAACAGATAATAGATGGCAATATGATATAGGGAATAGAAATACTATGCATACATTCCTAAGTATATCATCATCTAATACATCATCTCTATACAGCTACAAATACAGGGAAATAGGGCACAGACGCCTTACTACTAACAGAGGCCTATCAAAAGATATAGCGAGAATGGGGAACAGCCACCCAATATCTAACAGAGGCCTATCAAAAGATATAACGAGAATATACATCAGAAGAAGACCAGGGTCTCGATATCTACATCATCAATCCTGTCCACCTGATGTAACTCCTCCTAAGTCACTGGATCTCTATCAACAGGGATGTCAGGCCTATAAAGAGGAGGATCTGCGCCGGCAAAACCGAATGGGTCATCCGAGGGGCCAGCACCTGAGCTGGAAGGAACAAATGACTCCGCCTCTGCTGGATCTCTGCCCAAATACCGGATAAATATATGTGCCCGATCTAACTGTCGGGTCAAGCCATCAATCTGGGTCATATGAGTCGGAGCTCGAACACAAGCTACCCAATCCGTCATCATCAAGGATCCTGGAATCATGTCCCCCATAAACTGTGTGGCATGGGACTGGGCCCCAATAGTGCGAGGGAACCACCAACATTGGAATATCTTCTGAGTACATGGTCCCTTTGACAATGCAAATCCGTCAACCCCTAACAACGGGATATCAATGGCTGGTGACTGTGATACGGGCCAAGAACGCCTAGCAGGAGGTAAGATCGGTATACAGATCTCCCATGTGGTGCTCCTGATAGCACGCTCTCCTAAATAGAGCTCCCAACCTCCATCCGTGAAGAGAGGAACTCTCCCTAGTGGAAATCGCATACTCGGCTCCTGTCGGGTATCCATCCTCAAAACCCACGGTCAGGTGTTCCCCAGAATAGGGAAGCCATGTGATGGTGTCAACCGCTAGCAACTCTAGCTGCATACGGCAATGAGTGAATCCCTTAGCTACAGGGACCTCTGGCAGAATCGAATGGTGCCATCGTCGTCCTCGTGGATAGGTGTCTAAACCTAACACACTCATGGGACGCAAGCATGGAAGCCTCTCATAGGCCCAGAACTGCCAATACAATAAAAAAGTATATCTGCTATCAGTTAACACTCTTCACCTATAAAGAGGAAACGATAAGAGAAATACTCACCAGCAGAAACGGGTAAAATCCTAGCCAAGCCTCGGTCAAACCCTGTAAGCACATACGCATGCCCCGGAGGAAATAGGAAAAGGTATAGGATCCCCAATCATACTCTCCAATACGGTCCATATCACGTGTAGCGCTGATCAAAGCGAAAGATACCGTGGAAGAGTTATCTGCTATGAAGTAGCCTCGAATGATCATCAGGAACAATCGCTGCAGAACGCGATCCCTGATCCTGACATCATCAGACATGGGCTCACTTAATAGCCCGCTCATAGCATCTACGCTCAAAGGACCTGAACGGATAGTCCTGCTTTTGAGCGCCGTCGCCGGAACTCCTAATAAGGATCTAACAGCAGTAGGGGTAATATTTGCCATGCAAGGCACTGGCTCCCCTCCAAACTCCATACCTGTGATAAATCGCCAATCCATAGGCGTCATCATCACCTCGTAATCCAGCAGATGGAGTGACTAAGTCTGATGAAACCATCGCTCAGACAATGCCCTGAGATAACCCCAGGGACAACGACGGGGAAGGATGGAGAAAAATGCCCCAAATCCCCACTCATGCACTACCGCTCTATAGTTAGGATGAAGCGCTTGGTACATGGAGTGAATGCTGAACCAGTTCCCTCGAGGCTATGTAAAACCAGGGACCTGCATGAAATGCAGATCAACATCAAAATCTTTTAATCCTCATCAATAGGAAAGAAGGAAGATCAAAGTCTAACGCCATACCTCGTTAGCATGCAAATACATCGATGGATGCCTACCCAAATCACCCAGCAACTCTGGGTTCACCACCTGAATGCTCGGAAGCTCCCTACGAGGGACATGTGCAGCAGGAGCGGGGTCCTCTATTGGAATATCCGTCTCCTCATCCTCAACGTCTGGAACATCTACCTGAACAGGACGTATCACAGCCTCCACCAACCGACGAGGCTGTCTGACAGAACGAGGACGAGGCACTTCAGAAGCCCTCCGCCGTATACCAGAAGTAGTCCTATAAGGACTGCTCGGCTGATCCGGATCCATAATATCTGGGCAACAAGTCTCCAAATCACCTCAGAAAGGGTGTGGTATTTCCTTATCTATAACTTTCTAAAATGCATTCTATGACTATATGCATGCATGCATTTACTTTAACATATAATAGAGTTAAAAATGCATGACTACCCAATGCCTACATTTTGAAAATTTTTGCCATAGTCCCCTTTGAAAATAGGACTATCCACATGCATACAGGCATGTCTAGGTGGCCATTCAGTAGCACACCTGTCCCAAAGTCATATACATAATATATGCATTTAAAATTAAAATCATCATGCATAAGGCCAACCTCAATATACTAGGAGAACTTTGCCTTGCTACCTTATGCTCATTTGGACCTCAAATAGGACAAAAAAATAGCAGAAAAAGGTGCCAATTTGACTGTCTCAAAAGTCAAATTTTTTCACATCATTATGTTCAACATGGTTTAATACTAACATTTACTATGTTGAATATTTTTTATCAACTCATTTGTGCATACATAATCACTACTATGGGTTTAGATGCATTTCATGCGATAACTCAAAATCCAACGGACAGAAATGAGAGAAAATACAGGAATATTTTACCAGGATAGTGTAGAACACTTGTACGGTGACAGAATTTGCAGAAAGTAGCCCGAACTCAGCAGATCTGAAGATGGCTCGCGGTTTTCTCTATGCGAAGCAAGTTGAAAGTGACTTGTGAAGACCAACCTGTGACAACCCCAAAATAGGTCCATTTCACCCAACCTATTCTGAGTCGCCAAATACATGGTACAGAAAATAACTACAACTTTATTACAATAATTATCGTACAAAATACAACAACACATATGTTGTGAGTTTGGATACAAATATATACCAACTGTGACTCGTGTCCCAACCGTAATGTGACAAATGTCCCATCAGTGGACAACATCTCACAGTGATACCTACATAAAGGTATAGTCAAAAACTGTTTTAGAAATTAGAATATTTGGAAACTGCTCAAGGAAACCTTCGTACATGGGAGGCCATGCTTGCAGGTTATGATAGATATCATATGTCCACAGAATTATCATTGGTTAACCTAATAGACCCCAAAGAAAAATAAGAAGATTACTATCATATTCTTTCCAATGGTGAGTCTTCTCTTGACATATCATTATCTCCATTGTCTCTAACCGTGAATTATACTTCAAACAAACACCAAGATTATATAGGTAGTGCTCGTAAATATACTCAGCAAGTGGATATGCACAACCCTGTCTTATAATGACACGAGGTTGTATGACATTAGACATCTTGTATGATAGTGGCAAAACACCCTTCCAACGTTGGGTTCGCCTCACCCTATTTGATTCACCAAATATAACTACTAAATGATGTATACAATACTTTTCTATACTGCTTAGGGAGAACCTCCACAGTTAGAGACCACCGTTCTATTTTCCCGTTACCCTCGCTCGACCCAGCTACACTCTCATTACCTGAAAAAAAATTGTGAAGCAAAAGGGTGAGCACAATTAGCCTAGTAAAGAATATCATGACTAAAGATAATTAAATTATCAATAGCCTTCATCAGTAATAAATCAGAGATTTAGAACATATGGTAGATGATAAAACTTTTCAACCATAGTTGCAGCGGAACGAGCAATCCATTAGAAGAGTCAAATAGACTATAAAGTCTATTATCTGCTCCACATTAAAAGTCTACCAATAATGTTTTATCCCTGTAACATCAATCTACAGTTCCTTTCAACAATCATATGAATAACTCATAATCATAATTGTGATTCTAAATTCCTCTTCTCATCCAGGACGAAGATAATTTACATCACCTGTCTTTACCTGAAACATCAAAGATCATGGTTATACCAAATCACAGTTCTTGTTCATAATCATACTAATAAATTCATCTTTGCACTACGGGCCAAAGATATTCATTATCATTTCATCTTTGCACTACAGGCCAAAGATATTTAATAACAGGTCATCTTTGCACTACAGGCCAAAGATATTCAACATGTCATCTTTGCACTACGGGCCAAAGATATTCAACAACATGTCATTTTAGCACTACAGGCCAAAGATAATCATATCTCAAAGAAATACATAATCGTTTTAAAATTTATATAAATCATAATTATAATCATGTTGATCAATTCACCTTTGCACTTAAGCTAAAAATATTCAATTATAAATTCAATGTTCATGATCATACCAGTTAATGATTCAACTTTCCACTACTGGCCAAAGAGAACTCATAGTCACGATCATACCAATAATCTATCCATCTTTACACTCAAGTCAAAGAGAAATTTCTTCACCAGGATTATAAAAATGTTATATATAATAGTAAAATCAATATAATCAAAACATCTAGATTTAATCTCAAGAGTAATATTCATAAATCAACTATAATTTGGTTAGAAAAAGAAACCAATTTTGTCATGAATAGTATCTCGTGAATAGTAACCCATGAATAGTAACTTCGTGAATAGTAACTCGTGAATAGTAAACCCGACACAAAAAGATAAAAATTCCACAATAAAATTCATATCAATATTTCGGTATAATGACATTGAAATAACATTTCTTGAACTTATAAACAATTTATTTTAATTGTTTACACTTTACTAAATAATACATTTAATCATTCTAAAATTCCAAACTCATAAGATTTCATCACCAATAACCAAAACCCTCATAAAAAATCTGCATATACCTCATATAGGATTCTCAAGCCATACAATCTTATTTTTCAATTTTCTTACTTCACATAACATATTTAATTCATTTACTCATAACTAGTCTATTTTCATGAAAAATACCAAATCAGTACAAACAAATTTTCTTTTCTGGGATTTAGCAGAATATAGTTCCATATTGAACATATATTTTTCTCAAAATTTTTAAAATTCATTTACTATTTTTCATATGGCCAAAACTGCCGAATATTTAGACATTTATCAAAAATTGTACTTTTATCCAAAAATTTTGAAATTTACAGAGTATACTTCTATCATATACATGTACTCCCAATAAAAATTTTACCAATTTTGGAGTTAACCACAAGGAGTTATAAGGGTTTACTTTTAAAATAGTATTTTTCCATAAAATTCATAACTCTTAATCTATACATCCAAAAATTACCATTTTTTGACACAATCTAGAAACTCATCAAATTATCATTTCAAATTTTTCCAGAATTTTTGAAGGTCAGAAAAATTACGAAACTGAAAACATAATAACCCTTAAAATCCCTTACCTCAAAAGAGCATCACTTCTGACTGGATATCGGATATGACGCTGAAGAAAACTTGCACTGATGAATAGCAACTCACCAAGTATCTAAATACTCACAAAATACACTCGATAATCTAGAGAAAAAAGAGAGAAAACTTATGTTTCTGGTGTGATTTTCAATTCTAACTTAGCCCTCTATTTATAGGAAAATGTTAGCACGCTGAAGCAGACTTGACCTGCTACCTGATGGCTTTACCTGCTACTATTCCACCCACCAAAAATCAGTCATCTTCCCCAACAACTAAAAGTGGGGCCCACCTATTTCTAGAATTTTCCACTAAAATCATTTATAAACCTAATTTCCGAATCAGTCACCTCTTAAAATTCATAACAAATCATTCGTTCATTTTTAACGGTTCAAAATTTGTGAAAATATTTTCAACTTATATATGTATAACATATCCAAAAATCACAACGATCCAACGGTCGGATTAAAAAATATAACTCACGCAATATAGCTCAAGAACACTGGTTTGATCTAATAATACCTCCAATCCGACAAAAAACTGATAAAACACCTCAACATTAATTCCTTCATTTATAATCACATAAATAAATCCATCATTTATATCCACATAAAATAAATATTTTCTTATCATATAAATTAATAATTAATTATTCGCAAATAATATTACAGAATCACAATTATGACAACCAGGCAGTTCCCAAGAAAGAGGGGGCTTTCCAATAAGAATTTCTCCTTACTGGCGCGCAATTAAATGACCAAACCTCTCCTTAGATAGAACTTTCTAGATATTGTCAATAATGCTATCTAATAATATTATTCAAATAATATAAATTATTGATCTGATAATGGAAAATACTGTGCAGTGACAATTATTGAACAACAATAATATAAAATATCAACGTAGCAATTATTGAATCAATAAAATAAAATATTGAACAGTAATTACTGTAATAATTATTGAGTAGTGCCTTCTTATGTAAGAATCAATAATTTCAAAAATACTGTGCAATACCGTGTGCTACTGTGCAATAACGCGTATTACTGTATTTTAACCACCAGGTATTCAACAGTTTTAACGGTAACCATTACGCCGTTATTTATTAAAATTTAAATTTGTCGTTTTCTTCATCCGATAGTTATTCTGTTATGGGGCCCACAAATGGATGCGCCGTCGTACGAATATTCCCCGACAGAAAGAATATTCCACGACCAAACGAATATTCCCCGACAACAATGAATATTTTATAACCACTTGCGTATTTTGAATTTTTTTTTTCATATATCACCCTTAACTTTAACTTTTATCAATTTAACCATTTACTGAATAGTAAATATAAGAAAAATTGAATACTTTTATTTTATAAAATTCGGGGTCTTACACAACCTGCAGGATTTATGATCCACGGTTGGCCGCAGGCCTTCAAAAATAGCTTTTGACTTTATCTCTCTATATATCAAGTGGCGTGATACATCAAAAAGAAACTGACGTGAGACATTAAACTTCCAACATTCAAGGCATTAGAGTCCCAAGACTCTATAATCATTATCCTTGTAAACCGTGCACTTACGTATCATATTCCAAAGGTGTATAGCTAGCATGCACACGTGAAACACTTATACATATACTCAACATTTTACATGGATGTCCATTAGACTTTCTAAGCATGCATAATATATATATATGTCCACGTGTATGCTCTCAACTGATTTCAAGATATAACCCACGGACTCATGCATGTGAAACATATAGTAATATACACATGTAATATATATCAAATAAAATATCAATCCCTTTTTGTACTTGATGATATATATTAATCTAATATCAAGTATTTAATGTAATATTTAAGAAAAGCCTTTTTCATTAGATTTTAAAAATATTTTTCATTTAAGACATATAACAAAATGCAAATGATATGTCCTAGAGCCTTTAAATGAAAAATCATTTATTATGCACTTGACCTTACATTTGGTTTTCCTAGTAAAGAAAAATTTCTTCATTCCAATAAATGTTCCATATCATCAGATACTTGAAATGCCATAAAATAATTTAGTATAGGAACAATTCATCATCAAAACTAAGGATAAAATATGACTAGGTCAACACTGCTTCAGACAATACAACGCCTTCTTCAATTTACATACTTCAGTTCTACACGAAGATTTGCATTTAGCTCCAGGTGGTAACTCCATGTAGACTTATTCCTCTAAATCTCCATTGAGGAAAGTGTTCTTGACGTTGAATTGTTGCAAAGGCCAATCTCGATTTGCTGCTATGGATATAAGAATGCGGATGGTATTAATTTTAACAACCGGAGCAAAAGTCTCTTGGTAATCCACTCGGTACTTCTGTGTATACCCCTTCGCAACTTACCTCGCTTTGTACCTATCGATATTGCCATCAACTTTGAGTTTCACTGTGAACACCCATCTACACCCAACCGTCTTCTTCCCTTTTGGTAATGGACAAAGTTCCCAAGTGTTATTCCTCTAAAGAGCCTCCATTTCTTCATTCATTGCCCTAGTCCACTTTGGATCTGCCAATGCATCATGTACATTACTAGGAATAGACATAGTGGACAATTGATTAATAGAAAATGCATACGATTCTGACAACCTATGGGAGGAAACATAATTACTAGTTGGATACTTAATCTTGGCTTTGGCATCAGGTTTATATTATTTCTTTGGGACTCCCCTATTTGACCTCGTGTGGATATTTATTCGTTACGTCTTCTACAAGGACAGGGAATTTATTAGGTTCATCAAGAATGGGATTCGAATTTACCTGTGGAAGAATATTCTGGGTTGATCCTTCGATTAATGGTGTAGACGTGGGCAACTCTAGAAACGAAGAGGAGTCATTGCTAGAACTTCTCTAATCTGTGAACAATTTCGGGTCAGCACCACAACCTGGGATATTGGACGAATTGGAGCTAGAGCCTTCAACACATCCCCCATTTTCCTCTAATTCGAATAATTCCTTTCCACCATCTTTATTCTCTTCACTGTGACTCTCCCCCTAAAGAGAAGACCCTAAAACTCCCCCTGAATAGTATGGTTCTAATTCACGAAATGAAGCATCCAATGTCATATGTAACTTCCGGGTGTGAGGATTGTAACACCGATATCCCTTCTGAAAATCTGAGTAGCCTACAAAACACACTGTTTTGCGCATGGATCAAGTTTACTCCGCAGAACTTTAGGTACGTGAACATATACCGTACATCCAAACACTCATGGTTCAAGATTTTGGAGATGAGGAACTGAAAGCAAAGATTGCATCTTTTGTTGGGGAGTTGGAACTTTATCACACTAGATGGTGTTCGGTTGATTAAATAGGCATCCGATTTCACTGCCCCACCCCAATAGAACTTTGGCATATTCATGTCAAAAAGAGAGGCTCGAACTATTTCCATAATCTTTCTATTCTTTTGCTCTGCCAGTCCATTTTGTTGTGGAGTATAGATGCATGAGGTTTGATGTCAAATTCCATGGTGGCCCAAAAAAATGCCTACAAACTTATCCACAAACTCTTTACCATTATCAGATTGAAGCGTACGAATCTGCCTTTGGTATTAAGTTATCGCCATTTTATAAAATCCCTGAAAAGCTATACCTACATCACTCTTATTTTGAAGAAGAGATATCCAGGTCATTCGAGTACATTCATCAATAAACGTAACAAAATAACGAACATTAGAAAGTGAAGGAATTTTTTCAGGACCCCAAACATCCGAGTGAATAACCGCGAAAGGTTCTGAACTTTTATTCAAACTTGGTAAATAAGAAATACGATGGCTCTTAGCCAGTTAACAAATTTCACAATGAAAATCTACATTACTAAAACCCGAAAACAAATGCGGTTGGATAACTAAATGAGAGATGCCCTAGCCTTCGGTGCCATAACCATATGATGGCTCGAGCTTTATCTTCACTGCTTGTTTGATTCGCCTGACTGAACTTTGACCCCCCTTTTTTTGTCAACTCTAAATAGTAAAGTTTGCCTCGTCTAACACCATAACCAAGAATCTTTCAGTTTAGAATGTCCTGAAAACACAAAAGGAAGGCCAAAAAATTATAGTGTATGCAAGGGTAGAGGTAATTTGGCTAACAGAAAGAAGGTTATGTTACAGGGATGAAACAACAAGAACATTGTCTAATTAAGGTGAGAGAATCGAACAAAGTGATGGATCCCTCCCCAGTAATAGGAGAGGTACTACCATTAGCTATGGAAATAACTAACTGAGAAGGAGGTTTAAGAGATTTTAAATGACCAGAGTCCCTAGTCATATGATCAGATGCACTTGTATCAATAATCCAAGTACTATTCTTAGAAGTCATAGAGAGTATAGAAGTTTTACCAAGTATACCTGGGTGAACAACATTTGTTGTAGGTTGCACTTGTTCTTCTTTCGTAGAAGTCACCATGACTTTTCCTCCAATATTCTTCTAAGGCTTCTTTGTAAAATCCCACCAGTCAGGATAGCCAATAATCTATCTCATAGCATCGTTGTTTCAAATGGCCCGATTCACCACAATAAGTACATACTAGCCCTCTAGATTTTCCAGTAGCTAGATTACTCTGATTTTTCAAACGACCTGATGATGGTCCTTGACGAGTTCGATTGACTATCATTGCCGAGCTCTCAAAAATTTGATAAGATCCTCCCATCGTCTGCTTCTGCTGATACTTTCTCCAAACATATGCATACACATTCTCAAGGTCAAGCTTTGGATCCTTTCTCAAGATTTCTCCACGAACCTGTTCAAAAACAGAGTTAAGTCCGCTTAGAAAAATATGAACTCGAAGCCTTGCCATGGCCAAGTGCAATTGAACCACTCCTTCAACTATTCCTGCCTGTGACATAGTCCTGTGATCAATCTCCTGAAAAATAGCAACAAGTTCATTATAGTACATTGGCAGAGGGTGGCCATTTTGCTTGGTAGAAAAAGACTTGATTCAATTCAAAAATACACATTTCATTCGATCCGTCATAGAAGGTTCTAGACACCGCCGCCCATATCTTTTTAGCCGTGGGAAGACGAATAAATCATTACATCAACGATGGGCTCATCGAGTCAATGAGCCAACTCTTGACTCGATGGTTCTCGGTTATCCATGCTTCCAACTTCGGATCTCCAGGTGCGGGTTTTTTTGCTTCTCTAGTGAGATACCCAGCCTTGTTACGAGCGCCAATTCGCATCTGCATAAGTTGAGACCATAACGAGTAATTAGTTTCATCCAGTATAATTCTGGTTAGAAGTATAGAATTATCTTGACGGACTATGATCCGCGGTGCCGAAGTTGAGTTTGGTACGATGGCTATGTCTGAAGTAATTGCCATTTAGACTAACAACAGAATAAAGTTCGAAATACGAATAAGAAAAAAAAATCTTAGAACAGCTTTGATACCATGTCAACAATATAGTGAGGATTCTATAATCATTATATCTTTATTCTTCTCTACAAGAGTAATATATATATATATATATATATATATATATATATATATATATATATATACAAAATTGGAGAGCAAGTAATACATTACCTTAAATATAAAATTACCCTAAACTATGTGATTACAATCAATTATCCTAATATTTAGCCTGACTAGCTGCTATTAATTCTAAAATAGAAAATACAGCTCATGCTGACAAATAAATACAGTGAAATAATGATGGAGCCAAAAATTTTGAGATGCAAATAACTTTAATTAATATGATATTAAACAACTTTTATACTGTTAACATTGTTGTAACATGAAAATTTAGTTTATGTCGAGCTTCGTAGGTTATAACGATCCAAGTTTGCACTGATTATAATACGAGGGAGCTCTATCTCTCTAGAGTTATAATATATATATATATATATATATATATATATATATATATATATATGGAAAAACTCTGATAATGAAATACTTGCATGATATGCAATCTGAACGTTCACATAGTACAAAAGATAAGATCTAATAAGATAAATGAACTTAGCACAACTCCATATAAAATAGAAAGCAAATCCTAAAAGGAAAAACGCATCACTAAACAGAATAGAAGAAATGGTTCAGGCCAAGTGACATAACTCTCTATGAGTTGGGCTAAAAAATCCTATTCTAAAATGGATATAGGCTTAACTAAAGCCCAATGCTGGTTGAACTCTATAGAATCTAAGCCTCCCTATGCAAGTAGTTGAAATTGAGAAACTTACATAATTATAAAATGTATACCTCTATTTAGGCCTGACAACGGGACTTGTATGGTTCAGAGACCATTCTCCATATTCTTCCGTTCATCTTCAAAGAGATATGCTTTAGATCCGTTTATATATATATATATATATATATATATATATATATATATATATATATATATATATATATATATATATATATATTGGCGGGGCTAAAGAGAATATCATATACCTGATCCTAATCCTATAGGCTATGTTTGTTTGCAATTATTACACTTAGGATAGAACTATTAATCTCAAATATCTTGTTTATTTTTAAATTTGAACATGAGACTATTAGTCCTGGGATTATAAAATAGTTTAAGATGAGGGATTATTTAATATCATGTTCTACCTGTTATTATAATCCCTACCATTTGGGATTAAAAATTGCTAGACAAAATTAACCTCAATCTTTTTCTAAATGACCATCATATCCTATAATTTTTATTATTATTATTAACAACTTAAAACTTACTGGTACAAAGATTATATATTATTAATTTTTTTTGGAGGGGGGTTGGCGGGTGGGCAGGGTGGGAGGTAGGGTATATATATAATCACCAAATATTATTTTTTTTGAGTGTGGGTGGGGGTGGGGTGGGGGGTCGGGGGTGGAGGATGGGCGAGTGAAAATGTATACATAATCAGTAATATATTTTTTTTTTTGGCTGGGCGAGGGTGTAGGTGTATACATAATTAGTAAATATTATTTAGGGGGTAGGGGTATGAGGTGGGGGTAGGGATGGGGATAGGGATAGGAGTAGGGTTGGGGGTCGGGATAGGGTAGGGGGTAGGGCATAGGGGTGGGGGTATGGGGTAGGGTTGGGGGTAGGGGTAGGGCATGGAGGGTGGGGGTAGAGGTGGGCGTAGGGGTAAGGGGGTAGGGGGTAGGGGTTAAGGGTGGGTGTAAGGGTAGGAGGTAGGGGTAGGGGTAGGGGTGGGGGTATAGGGGAAGGGGTGGGTGTGACGCCCCCAAAATTAGGTATACATCACACATCTTGGGTCGTCGGATACATGGTACGGAATACAAATACAACTTACTAATACAACTGTCGTGTACAATACGACAAAACATAACTGTGAGTTTGAATACAATTATTGTCTACTAGAGACTATACAAACTCAAAATGAGTCCTCATTACAATTATTGTCACACTATTTAACCGAATAGTGAGGACTACTAATACTATCATCTGGTCCATCACTCCGTTTCCCGACTCGTCCCAGCTATATTCTCATTTTCTGAAGAGAACAGTGAAAGAAAGGGTGAGCTCAACTAGCCCAGTAAGAAATATTATGACTAAGATAATGCAGAATAAATTATCATTAGCCTTCAACAGTGTTAAACTGATAAAATATAACGAACATCAAGTTTAACTGCAGCGGAACAAGCAATCCATTAAAAGAGTCAAGTAGAAAATAAAATCTACTATCTTCTATGATTTAAAAGGTTTTTCAACACTGTTATCGTTGGGACTTAGCTTAATAAAATAATCCACATCATCGAATAACCCCTGCACTACGGCCAAGGATATTCGTGTATTCAGTAATGGTCATGATCATGCCAACAACTGTCCATCAATGCACTACGGGCCAATGAGGACTCTTACAACATCATTTATAATATTACGGTCATGATTATACTGAATGATCCCTGGTCATAATCATACCAAGTCTATCTATGCACTACAGGCCACAGATGACTTTTAACATTTTATAAACATGAGGATGATGATAATGATATAAGAATTCAATAAAACAAGTTCAAGAATTAATTTATCCAAGAATTAACAACGTCCAAATTGTCAACATGATACAGATTTGTGAGTAGTAAATTCAAGAATGCTTAGAAGAATATTTCATGAAAAGATACTGGATGAAACGCAATTATCAAGGATATTCCACAAATTTTATGGAGTATAAAAGTCAAAACTTAACCAATTGAGTATAATAAAGAATGGAATAACAAAAGAAATCACCATACATGCGATAGACCGCACAGACAGGTTATTCCAACAGAATAATAAATAATGGAACCAGGTTTGGCGTAAAACGCACAGACAGGATATTCTAACAGAATAATAATAAAGACGGAACCAGGTCCGACGTTAAACGCACAGACAGGATATTCCAACAGAATAATAATAAAGACGGAACCAGGTCCGGTGTAAAACACACAAACAGGATGTTCCAACAGAATAATATAAAGACGGAACCAGGTCCGGTGTAAAACACACAGACATGATGTTCCAACTGAATAATAGAAGAATGTCACCAAGTATAGGGTAGACCGCGTATATAGGTTATTCCAACAGAATATAAGAAATGGAATAACAACAGTTATCTTCATGAATAAGAAAGAATAACACCCCTTACCGTTTTAAAGAAGAACTGAAATAAGGAAGTAGTTAAGTAGCAGAATACTTTTCTTCTCTCTCTTCTCTATAGTTTCTCTCTATAGTTTCTCTCTCTAGAGTTCAGTGAATTCGTAAGAAATAATGAAGGAAAAGCTACTATTTATAGAAAAATAGAATGCATAGTAACTAATCCATGAACTGTCCAGATTGATTACTTTAATCTGATGGTCCATATTTAAAAAAATCTTTTAAATAAAATATAATATATTCTATTTATAGAATAACTTTAATAAAGTATTCTGTTTTATATAAAAAGATGTTTCTGTTTTATTACGTTAATAATACGAATAAAACAAAACTTCATTATCGCTAAATAATTCATATTATTAACTGACAATAATTGAATCAAACTGAGTGACTTCTCACATAAGCATTAATAATCAATACCGTGTGCTACTATGCAACCACACGTATTACTGTACTTTTACTACCTAGTAGTTCAACAATATCAATGGTAAAACTTCCGCCGTTATTTTTAATAAAATATTTTTGTCGTTTTCTCAATCCGACAATAATTCGTTGTGGGGTCCACCAATGATTGTGCCGTTGTACGAATATTTCCTGTTAAAACGAATATTCCCCGACCAATCGAATATTATATAACAACTTGCGTACTTTGTAAAATTTATAAATATTATCCACAACTATAACATTATATCAAATTAACTCCATAATATTCAAAAATGATATTTATAGAAAATTCATCTTTATTTATAAAGTTGGGGTCTTACAACCTCCCCTTCTTATGAAATTTCGCCCTCGAAATTAGGGTACGTACCTGGTATGTCGAAGAGGTAAGGATACCTTGACTTCATTTCAGATTATAACTCCCAAGTCATTTCCTCAACATTGTGATTTCTCCACAAAACTTTGACTTGAGGTATAACCTTGGAACGTAGAATATGTTCCTTCTTATCCAATATTTGAACAGGAACTTCTTCATACGTCAAATCCTCCGCTATTTCATCCGGTTCTAACTCAATAATGTGGTTCGGGTCTTCCATTATATTTGTGTAACATGGATATGTGAAAAACGTTATGAACACGAGACATACTTGGCGGTAAAGCGAGTCTATAAGCAACAGTTCCTACTCGATCGAGGATTAAAAATGGACGATGAATCGAGGATTGAGATTTTCTCTCTTTCCAAATCTCGTAAATCCTTTCCATGGAGCAACACGTAAGAACACATGATCTCCTATATCAAATTCCACGTCCTTTCGATGAAGATCAGCATAACTCTTTTGTCAATCTTGTGAGGTTTTTATACGTTGTCGGATCGTTTGAATCTTTTCTGTAGTCATACGTACCAACTCCGGTCCCAACAACGTTGCTTCACCCACCTCATCTCAGCATACTGAAGAACGACACTTTCTTCCATACAACTCTTCGAATGGAGCCATGCCAATACTTGCTTGATAACTGTTGTTGTAGGAAAACTCCACCAATGATAAGAAGTTGTCCCAACTTCCCTTGAAGTCAAGGACACAGAGTCTTAATAAATCTTCCAGAGTTTGAATAGTCTCTCTGATTATCCGTCCGTCTGAGGATGATATGCCAAACTAAATCGTAAATTCGTGCCATAGCTTTTTGTAAGCTAACCAAAATCGTGAAGTGCATCTTTGGTCTCGGTCAGAAACTATGATACTGGCATACCATGCAGTCTTACAATCTCATTTATGTACATACGAGCAAGACGTTCAAGTGTATAAGTTTCTTATCGGTAAAAAATGAGCAGACTTGGTCAATCTATCAATAATAACCCAAATCGCATCAATACCTTGAGAAACCTTAGAGACGACGGTAACGAAATCCATGGTAATGTGCTCCACTTCCATTTTAGAATTTCAAGTGGTTGCAATGGACCTTTTGGTACTTGATGCTCCGCTTTGACTCATTGACAAGTTAGACACCTTGAGATAAACAGCGCTATCTCTCGCTTTCATATTGCTCCACCAAAATGTATGACGAAGATCATGATACATTTTGGTACTCCCAGGATGGATTGTAAACGTGTGTTGTGCGCCTCCATCATGATTTCATACTTTAAATCAGGGTCGTTAGGAACATAAAGTCTGGAGTTGACTCGAAGTATTCCTTCTACATCGATTCTTGCTTCCGGCATAGCACCTTCTTGCACTTCTTCCTCATACGCATCAACTCCAGGTCTGTAGCTTGAACAGCTTTAACTTTATCAATTAAAGTCGGTTCTACTCGTATATTTGCCATCATCACATGGGTCCTTGGAGTCTTTAACTCTATATCCATCCTTTGCAAGTCACATAAAATGGGCCTTTGTGCTGACAATATCGCACTCGTACTTGCATATGATCTTCTACTCAATGCGTCAGCTACCACGTTCGCTTTTCCAGGATGGTATTGAATGGTATGATCATAATCTTTCAACAGTTCAAGCCAACCTCGTTGTCGCATGTTGAGTTCCTTTTGAGTGAAAAAATATTTGAGGCTTTTATGATCCATAAAGATCTCCACCTTCTCCCCATACAAGTAATGTCTCCAAATTTTAAGTGCAAAAGACAACAGCTGCCAACTCTAGATCATGAGTAGAATAATTCCTCTCATATTCCTTGAGTTGTCTTGATGCATAGGCTATGACTTTTCATGTTGCATGAGAATGCATCCCAACCCTTTGCTCGAAGCATCACTGTAGATGACAAATCCCTCCGAGCCAGATGGTATTGTTAGAACAAGTGCTGAAATAAGTCTCCTCTTGAGTTCTTGAAACTCTTATCACATTATTCGCTCCAACCGAACTTTGTATCTTTTCGAGTCAGCTGAGTTGGGGAAGTTGCGATTCGAGAAAATCCTTCCACGAATCTCCGATAATAACCAGCTAAACCGAGAAAGCTACGTACTTCGGTTACTGATTTAGGTTGCTCCCAGCTTTGAATAGCTTCAATCTTTACCGGATCAACAGATATTCCACGACTTGATACTAGTGCCCAAGAAATGCTACCTCCTCCAGCCAGAACTCGCATTTCTTCAACTTGGCATAAAGCTTGTATTTCACGAGCTTTTGGAGTACCAGCCTCAAGTGTTGCTCATGATCTTCACGACTTTTGGAATAAATAAGGATGTCATCAATAAAGACGACCACAAAGTGATCCAAATATTCCTTGAATACCCGGTTCATCATCATCTATGAAGGCAGCAGGAGCATTAGTCAATCAAAGGACATGACTAGGAATTTATAATGCCCGTACCGAGTTCTGAAAGCCGTCTTTGGAATATCCTCAGGTTCTAACCTTCAGCTAATGATATCTAGGAACGAAAGATCGATCTTTGAAAAGAATTGTGCTCCTTACACTGGTAAAACAGGTCATCATACGTGGCAATGGGTACCTATTTTTTATGGTGGACATGATTCAACTCCCGATAATCAATACAAAGTCGCATACTTTCATCTTTCTTCTTCACGAATAGAACAGGAGCACCCCAAGGAGAAGTACTAGGACGAATATAAAGCCAATGTCTAACAATTCCTGCAATTGGATCTTTAATCTTGAAGTTCAATAGGAGCCATTCGATATGGGGCTTGGGAATGGGTTTTGTATTGGTTTCAAGGTCGATACAAAATTCAATTTCACGCTCTGGGGGTAGGCCAGGAAGTTCTTCAGGGAATACATCAGGGAATTTATTAAAAATAGAAATATCATTCAAAACTGACGTATTTTTGTTTAGATCGTGACATGAGCTAAGAAAGCTTGACAATCCATTTTTCAATAATGAATAGTTTATGGCTTGAGATGACAGCAATTAATTTTAATGGTTTAGTTGCTTGAATTCGCATAATAGGTCGATTAGGGATATGAAAGCTAACAACCTTACGAAAATAATTATTTTTGCATGATGAGTAGTTAACAATCAATCCCCTAGAATCACGTAAAATGCAAGTATTTTTAATGAAATCAGATCGATAGGTAATGTGTGGGTACCAACTTGAACCAAACAAGACTTATAAACCATGGATGTAATGAAGGTTTCTCCCAATAGAATTTCAACAGATAAGTCAAAGTTTAATTTCTCCGGAGTCAAATTTAATCGATGAGCGCAAGTAGGAGAAATTTAAATAATAGGTAGAACCGGTATCAAATAAAGTTTAGACTTCGTTTAGAGTTTATGATAAGCTTACCGTGATGACCTCATTCGGGTTACTTGCTTTCTGGGAGGTCACAACAAACGCTCTCCTTGCACTACCGTTTTTTGACTTTTCTGGGACGGCTTTGGTGCCTCCATCCTGGCTAAACTTATTTTTGGTAAACGACAAAAATCGAGCTAAATGACCTTCTCTTCCACATTATAACATGCTTTAGACGGCATCACGTAGTTTGGACTGATGTGCCCCTTCCCTCTGCATTTGAAAACATATGATAGGTGGTCGTTTCTCCTTCCTTAACAACGGGTGATGGTGCTGACGTCTTTCCATCATTGTTGAATCTCCTCTTCTTGAAATGACCATTCTTATTGCTTTTGGCCTGATTACCACCGAAGTGGTTACCATTTCTGGCATGTTGATTCCCACAACGCTTGTTGTCACCGCTTCGATGATGCTCTTACTGGTATTATCATTTTGCCGACTGCTCTCTTTTGGTTGCGTTGACTCGTTATCGCGCTCCACTAACTGAGCCCTATTCACAACATCTGAATACAAACACAGTTTATGAGAAATAAGATGTTGATGTATCTCAGGTTTCAAACCTCGCAAAA